>VWZW01001826.1:3363620-3388274 GCA_013397115.1 Edolisoma coerulescens | reverse complement strand
CCCCCCCCCATTTAGTGTGGAAAAAAAAAATAAAGGTGGGTCAGAAAATATAAACAGCATTATGAAAAAACACAAGGTTTTCACAGTAAGCTAACAGCATCCTGACAAGGGTACTTTCCCAAGATGGCACGCTGCTTCCCTGAGGAATAAATAGGAAGGAATATTCAAATATGACAGATAAGGAATAAAGTCCCTATATTGCACGAAGGACCTAAACCTGGTTCACAGGTATTTTGGGAGCACACCCTAAATCGCGAGTCAACAAGTTATTCCAGGTTATGTGTATGGATCTCGCTCTCATTAAATCAGAAATCCATATAGAGAATCTGATGTATTTTTGGAAATTTTATTTTTGTTTCATGACATTGATGTTTTCAACTAAAAAAAAGCCCCATGCTTAATTCAAGATTTCTATTCAGAAATTTCAAAGGTCCCACAAGATCTTGAGAGCATCTGACCTCAAAGAGATGCAGAGGATTTACAACCAAAATCAGTGGGGGCCATGAAGGCCAGCCCCTCCCAATTTCCCAAGAAGGCTTTGTATAACACATTGCTGGCAGATAGATCCAAGTGCCCTGAATTTCATCAGTACTGAGCATTAGCTTCACCACTATAAGGAATACTCACTTCTGCAATGAATTCCAATGTGATTTCAAAACTTTTTTAGTAACTTTGAATGATGTTCAAATATTTCTAAAACACAAACATACACATACACACACACACAACCACACAGGCTCCTACACTCTTCACTTTCCAACCCCAGCTCTGAGCCTGATCTCTTGCATGCCCCATTTTTCTACCACCTTTATTTCATTCTGAAGTTGGTTGTTTATAAAAGAAACACAGAAGCTGTAGCTACAGCAAATCTGTTGGATGCTGATGTTACTAAAACCTTTTAAAGCCAAATGTTTTGGAAGAGCTTCTTGCACTTCTTGTTTTAAAGAACATTTTTGTGCTTGTTTGTTCAAACTTGGTCTCTTCAACAAAGGAATGTTCTCTGGCTCCTTTTCAGCATGAATTAGTTCAATGTCCCATTAGCTTGAGGGGCTGAATCATCAGCTGCTCATGTGTTCACACTTTAGGTGGGTGTCCTTCCAGAACAAAAGATAAATTTATTTAAATTTGATTTTACTTTATACTCTTTTTATTGGAAGGAAAGTTTATTGATTTTTTTTGTTGTTGCTGTTTCTGGATTTTATGGTTTTGGGGTTTATATATTTTTAGTTAAATTATGTTTTGCCCTCTGGTAGGGGGAAAAAAAAAAAAGCATGTATTTCCAGCACAATCTTTCAGAACATCTATAATCTAGAAAAGAAAGTTTAAAACATATATTCTTGTCAACCTATTGAGATAGCTGACTCGCTACTTTAATTCTCTGCTTGCTCCAGTGATTATGAGGACAACTCCCTACAGCAGTGCAAAACTGACATAATCCAGACTTCGACAGACAGCAAACTGATACAAAAATGCCCAGCCTGCAAAAACATAGCTGTTGCTTAGAATCCTCTTTGCAACCCAAAAGTATCTATAAAATTAAATGACACAGCCAGGATACAGGATATCAGAGTCCTCTCATCAGCTTCTGTAAATGAGTGAAGCTATGCTGACTTACATAGATGATTGTTACTTTGCATTTGTTAATGATCTTTCCAAACATCACTACAAAATTCAACTTTTTCTGCTGTCTGGCTTTTTTTTTTTTCCCTCAGGCTGAGAACTTGCCTCTAGTGATTTATATAAGGAGCAGGCAAAGAGGGGCAGGAGAGGGCAAGCGGGCATGGCACAGCAGTGAGGGCATACCACAGCAGTTTGTGTGGCACTTATTGTCAGCTCTGAATTATCAAAACAAATTAAAATACCATTACCCCAGTTTTGGAGAACTTACTGCATCCTTGGACATCATGTTAAACAAAATGTTATTTAATTTTCATGTTACTTTTTCTCCTTTTGTGTTTGAGATTGTAGGGACATAATGGAATGCAAAGACTACAGCAAAGGAATTTGGGAGTCAATACACATTTTTTTTGCAGACACGTAGATAAAACTGCAACAGAGAAAAGCAGACTGTACCATGCTGTTTGTAGATAGGAGGTTTCCTATAGATGTTATCTTTTACGCCAGTGTCTGAGGAAGAGGAAAGAGAAAGGAAAGAATGAAAGAGTAAGCAAGCAGTTCAGACCACACTGGTCTTGTCTCCTCTCAGCAACAATAACAATGCAAAAACTTCAGCAAAGACTATGCATTCATTCACTGTTTTGCCATTTGCTGGTTATTAAAAGAGAACAAAACTTTATCCATCATATGCTGAAAACATTTATACCTACCTATGCAACATAATCCCCCCATAGTCCCTCAAAGTGCTTCAAGACAACGTGAATGGCATCCATTTGGTGATGTGTAGGTGGTTTCATCTGCACTACCAATATATACTCCATGGACAGCAAAAAGAAACTGGCTACACTTGCCACTATTTAAAATTCATATAGAAGTACAACAGACTACTACAACTGTCACATTTGGAAAAGGATTTTCTCCATTAATTACAAATAAAGTCTTCACATTCAGATATAAATGTTTATACTGGAAATACAAACTCTTACTTAGGAAATCCTATAACTTGTCTTTATTTTGAATTGTACGGCTAACTTGGCCTTCCAGGAATTTTCCAGAAGCCCCCAGAGCCACAGTCTAGGGTTCCCATATCACATTGTACAGACATCAGATTTACTCAGTATTATGGACCTGAGCAGATACAATTCCTAATTGTGGTCTGTTTACAGAAACATTAACCACAGAAGCTAAACAAGAATAAACAAACTATTACAGTGAGGGGGTAGATGTGTTTAGCAGTCAAAAAGCTAAATGGTGAGGATGTAAGTTTAATATGCTTGTTGACTGAACTTGAAAGCAGTAGAGTACATATGCAAAGACAACCACAGTGAGCCTCCTGCAGTTCTCAAGTCTTCCAGCTTCTTTTAAAGTTTATGTTAGTATTACTTAAATTCAGATAATAGACTGATAAGAAAAAAGAACCAAAACAACAAAAACCCCTTCAGTCATTCCTTTTGCACACAAATTCAATACATCTATGCAGTTATGGCAATATAAACCATAGGATCTTAGAATCATTAAGGCTGAAAAAGACCTCTAAGATCATCAAGTTCAGCCACTAACCCAGAACTGCTGTAACTTTGTACTCTTGGTAACATTTTTCAGTCTGTGCATCCTGTAAAGCAGATTTTTTAAAAATATAGGTACATGAGCACACAGCTCTCTTTTATTTTTGAGATGAAGTTTAACAACAGATATTCACTTATTAGGCATTTTCTCTTTCTGCACTTTGAAATTCACAAATCAATGCAAAAAAAAAAAATTACATTCAGAAGAGGATAAACAGGTGCCAGAAATTGAAGATCAAAAGCTAAGCAGTTAATGCCTACCTGGAATATGGAAATGCCTAGGAGCCTGCTGATAGACAGAAGGTGAAGATTTGCTGTCAGAGTACATGGATAAGCTTGGAGTGCTCCGACCACTTTCACTGCCTCCAAGGGGAAGAGCAAAGAAAGCAGATAAAAGAAAAATGGAAAGCAAAGTAGAGTATTTCAAGCATAAAAGCTTGTTCAGAATGACTTGTTAATCCAACAGTTTTAAATATATGTTTTTGTAAAACCCATTATTTTTCAGCATAGTATATTGGCTCAGACTCCAAACACATCATCAAAAATTACTATCTGATAAATATCAGATTAAGATGCCCTACTTTGAAATGAAAACTTCTCTTTTAATGATACTTTAAAAAAGAAAATCAAAGGATAAGAACATCCAGAATCTTGCAATGTGTTTTGCATAGGCTTAACTGCATAATCTACTGATCAAGTGTTTTAAAAGTTTAATGCTATGGCTCATAGCCTGCCCCTGAAACCAGTAATAAATAATTCAGTAGTGTTTAAATTATCTCAAAGCAGGACTAGACCAAAATGTAGACGTTATGGTTAAGTCAAGTAATCCTGCATATATCAGTGACAAAAAGAGATGTTGAAATTCGGCTTTCGATTGCAAACTTTTCCCACAGGTAACATGCCGCAGCATTTTTATGCAAACAAGGTTGGATTATCAAGTCATGAATCTATAATGCCATAGTCACTTCACCAAATTTCAAGATGTACATAGGATTTTTCCATATTCATTTTTCCACTTGTTTTGTCAAATGCTTATTAGGTACCATTCATCTCCTCTTGTCTCATTTCCCTGAAGCACACTCTATGGCATTATAGCGCTGCTTGGCAAACAAAAAAGTAAAGCTCTACTTTTTTGGGACTTGTAAAATCCTTTTAGTTTACAGCACTGTTAAGCAACTGGAAGCAAACATGACATTTATTCTTACATCAAATGATTGTTAATTTGCTGTTATTGTTTTAGTGTGGATGAAGCACAAATTTAATGGCTAGTAATGATGAAGTCGTAGCAAGTTTCTCTGGGGTAAGGAAAGTGCAGCAGCTCAGGTGCACTCATCTTAGATCATTAGATCTGCAACTGAGTTCTGCCTTCATGAAGGGGATGTTTCATAACCACAGAGCTACTAGGTTTCCAGAGCTGTGGAGGCCATGCCCACGGAGGTGGTCTCTGCTGACAAGCAGTGGGTGCATGGCCATCCGACTGTCACCAAAGCCAGCCTTGCCATGCACCACTGAGGTCAAGGGGACAGTGCCACCGAGCTCAGCAGGAGCAGAGACAGGACAGACGAGGTCAGAAGAGCGTGCTGTGTTATCTCATGACAATACACTAACTAATCCACCCTAAATTCTGTGTCTGTAGTGTTCACAGTAGACCAAAAAATCCAAACTCAGAAGCTATTCAGCTGTGACCCCTCAGTAACAGTGACTTCTTGTTGAAAAGGTGTAATCTGGAAAGTTGAGAAATTGAAATCACAACTACAGGTGCTGATAGCCTATGGTCCTTCCAAAATGTAAAGGAAAAACTACAGAATCACTAAGAATCTGGTGCATCATCATAAGCTTGCAGACAAATAGTCCTCAGAAGAAACCAGTTATTCAGTTTCTTGATTCTCACTTGGCTCTTGGAAGAAAAAATGTTGTGATAGGTTATCACTTCACATTTATGAATTCCCTCTTTCTTTGCTGCTTGCTGCCCCATCCTGCCCACCCCTATTAAATAGAGGAAGCCTCAATGTCACTAGCAGATACTTATTAAGGTCCCTTACACCTCCAAAATTCTTAAAGATCTTGTAATGTCCTTCACTCAAATAAGATAATGTTATTGGAGTTTTCTAATTTAAACAGAAAATGAAAGCTCTCAAGCAATTTCCACAGTGTATTAATTCCTATTTACTTAAAAATTAGCATATTAATATAATGTCTGTTCATGTATGATCTGCATGAATAATCACTTCACTGAGCAGTGACCCAAGGTGTTGGTATCATACACACACAGAAAGTCATTCTTCAGTGATAGGGCAGAGTGTCAGCAAGGAATCAGGAGGAAGCATTAATTAAGAGGAATAAACTTGTAGGAACACAAGATATAAGTGCAAGTATTGGGGGAGAGAGAATCTAAAAATTGCTCAGTGCAAGGATCATCTGTGTGGAGCAGTTTGCAAAGCCATTACCTCTAACTTGCTCAAAATGGAAGAATTAAGGATGAAATTATAGAAAAGGTTCTTCTCGAACCCCACTCATACAAGCTGATGCACATTTGAACTTTAATTCTGCCACTGATTCGGAAAAACACGCAAATAGTTATATTTCACATCTTGCATACAAAAATAAGCATTCAATAATAAAGCAAATTGAAGACCCACGTAAGGAAAGTTAATGTGCAGGAACTACAGACAGCTGCTTAACCTAGGCTATAATTTAAATCTCTAAAATGAGACTTTGCCAATACATTATCTCTTTCAAGGTTTGCCTATCATAGACTGAAGAGCTTCAAATAAGTTCTCAGAGAAAAGACAACTACCAGAGAGAGCAGTTTTTCAAACTTTTGGGTTTGCCTTCCACCACAAGCAGCCACAGGCTGTGATCTTCTCTACTGATCAGTGAAGAGCAAAAACCCAGAATCCTGAACTCTTCCCTGGATGTTGTTTAACTTGGAAAGAATCTGGGAAGGCTTACTTTGAACTTGAGTGTAAACCACAAAAACTTCCTTGTGCCTTCTGGCTGCTGACAGGGCAGGCTGTACTTTTAACCCTGTGTGTGTAGAGCCAACGGACCAAGGCTCAGACCATGCTCCATTTTCAAGGGACTGTCAGGAAATGTATAATATTGCTTATATTGCCTTCTTAGTCCGCTTTTATCTTATCTGTGAAGATGGGAAATTTTATGAAAAATTACAGTAAGAGCTGTCTAAGTTCAGGACTGAAGAACAAACAGATGTCACTGGTCTAGTGAGGGAGCTGTCCAAGCCTACTCACAAAACCGGACCCTTTAATATCTCTGCCCATGGTGCACTAAACAAGAAAAAGTTTTTGAAGGTTGATGAGTAATTTTTTCAAATTTTCAAAGCCAAAAAAAAAGCCCTTTGGAAGCTGTGCTCATGCACTTGAAAGGCAAGATAATTTCCACCATGTTTTAAGCAAACACTTTTTTCAGCAGGGCTCAGCACACTCACAGACTCCATCACCTCAAGACGAACTGCTACACCAAGCATAAGTGCTTGAAATATCACACCTATGACTTGCAAGGGCATGAACTGTGAAGCTTTCCTGAAGTGGGGTTGTCACAGAACTTATTTTGAAGACAAAAATCCTTAAAAGAGCACAACCAAATAATTTCTCTTCGTGATAAATAATGGGTCATCCTATTACACTTCATGGGAGCTAGACTGCAGTATGCTGATGGAAGAACAGGAACTTAGTAATCATATTTGTCACTGGAAAAAATTATGAACCCTGTCATTCTCAGGAAGAATATGAAGGAACCTCAGTGAAATCAAAAGGAAGGTTTTGCTTGTCTTAATTTTCATAGGGTAGTAATGTAGCTGTCTACTGGAAGCTTAAAGAAATAGCTTTTATGACATATGTGGAGTGCTGGTTTTACAAAGATTACTGCTAGTATAATAAAGCAGTGTATTATTTTTGTATTTTATAATTTTTTTTTAAGTAAGCATGACTTTACTTTCTTAAAGCTCAAGTGACAACATTAAGGTTGGTCTGGATATAAAACAACTATTGCTACAATCCTACTGTTCCCACACTAACCACTTTAAAGAGAAAAAAAGAGCATATCCACATCATCAAAAGGCTCCTCCAGATAAGGAAAAAACCACATTTTGGAACTCAGAATTCAGAGACCTTGAAGAGGATGAGGCAAATCTTCTGACTCATTTTGGACCAGAAACATTAACTCAGTGCAGACCAGTGAATAATCTATTCAGTCTTGGCAGGGTTGAGGATTACCTACTTAGGAAAATTATAAACAGGCTCACCTGCCTCTCAGGAACACTGTGAGGCACTGTAAGGTACAGCCTTCAAAATATTTAGGTCCTTGATAAAAAGTGTGACAGGATTGCAAAATATTATAATTTTGATCATATTACTAATAATTCTTTGGGCACAAGGAGCTACCTCTCGACGATTCCTTCATCCAAAGAGCAGCACTTAATAATTGCTGCTGCTCTGAAAAACAGCAGGTAGCACTGAGCAGAAACTCATCTGCACAGGAGTACTGCCAAGCAACTGCCAAAGGGACTTTGAGCTTTCCACACAGTGAAATCATACGCTGCAGCACATCAAAGAAGTTTCTCTTACTCAGTACATCAGGTTGGATAATGCGTCCAAAATTAGAGGACAAATAAACAGTTCAAGAAGTGCCTCACAGAATTCCAGGGATTGTGCCAGCCTTTCAAGAAATGTGTGGGAGGCTGACTGCTTCTGGTTGTGGATAGGAGCTTTGCAGGTAGACTCTAAAACGGCAACAAACAGTTTAATGTCATCAACTTTTTCCTCCAAAATTTTCTCTCAAGGATTATATTTGGATGTCTCGAGCCTGATTCTGCTCCTGTTTATCCCAGTGAAATTCAGCAGACTTTGGGCAGCATCAGGGCCCAATGAAGATGCATTAGTTACTATTCCAAAGGCAATGAGTACCTGCTATTCACTCGCACGTGCAAGTCTGGCTCCTGCAGAGGATCTTTCCCTTTTCTTTACTGGTTACAACCTCAAGAACAACAGTTTTACTTTATTAAATCAAAGAGTACATGATAGTCAAGGAACAGGCATTGAAAGTGTTTGCCATTCATGTCTCCTCACAGTTTGTATTGTTATTAGAGAAGAGAGACTCAAGGGAAGACAAATGTGGTAGCTGAATGTCTTCTCCCTCTGACTTTAACCAACTAGCTAAAAAAAAAAGCCTTTGCCTCAATGGTTCCTGGCATTCCTTAGTGCTGTCTCACATCCAGCATGGAGGTCGCCAGAAGTTAACATCCACTGCAAAAAACTCATGGCAAGGAGAGCAGATTCAGTTACTATGTTTTAAAAGATATGGCACAGATTAACTGATAGTGCAACTGCACTGATGTAACCAGCTGTCATAATTTTTGGCAATGCTACAACTAATATGAAGAATATCTAAATGTAAGTTGGAAGGTTAGATAACTGATCTATATCATAATATAGCTTATTAAACTATTTAGCATCACTATTTAGGGTATTTTAAAACAAACAGACTTTCAAATAATTCCCTTCCTCAGTTTCATTAGAAAAGCTAATTCTTTCCCTCTACCCTTTGAAAGACACTTAACACTCACTGAAAAAAAGCAAAAATAAAACACCTCATACCCACTCAGTTTGTAAAACTTACACAGTACATCAAGGAAGCACTTGCACAAAATTAAGACAAATTTTATCCAAGTGGAAGCCATGCTTGCACAGACATAAAAGTGAAACACAGCTGAATAAATCTACATTATCACAGCACGGTTTTGCATTCGTGGACCTTACCTTTGAAGAAAGGGATGTAATGATGTCTGAATGTAGATGTAAGGCTTGGGTGTTGGGGCAGGGAGATGCAGCTACTGGTACCAAGACTGTGAGTACCAGCTGGGGGCAACAGAGAGTAAGTGAAAATAAACTATTTAGTTCACTTACTGAAAGCCACAAATTACAATGCCATCTTTTTTTTCAGGAACATTTTCCTCCCGATGCTTAGAAAACATACAGTTTATATTTAAGACTTCATCTTTCTCTGGTTATTGCTAAAAACATGACAGTGGCCATACTATGGGGTCAGCCAAGGGACAGGGGCTTTCTGCAGGCAGGAAGGGCATCGCCCAAAATGCTGTAACTGCGACGCATCAGAAAATATTCCAGAAAAGGCACCACAAAAAGCATGGCTGCACTCAGGGGAAAACCTGCGTATTAAAAAGCTGCAAGAGGGAATGATAAATGCTCATAATGGATCTAATGAAATGAAATGGGAAGAGCCTTGTCTCTGCAGAGAACTGTGCCACGAGCAGCTCCAGTTCTCACTGTCGGCGGTGCACACTGGTAGGATTTAGTTCACCATGCACCAGGGCACTGCAGTGCATGGCTAATTTAAGTATTTGAAGAAACATCCTTAAGTTATTTGAGCTCTGAAAATCAGACATGTGATTAAGTACCTTGAAACATATTCTCAAGTCATCTTTGTTTGCTTTGCTGCAATAATGTCCTGATAACACAGTTTGGAGGACTAGTGGCAATTATTAAAAATGGTGATTACGAAGATTATCTCCTAAATTTTAAAGCATTAGGATTTATTTGGAATTCCTTTTGTCTGTCGTCCTTGCTTTAACAATGTGCTGCTAAGACTAGGCATGACAGCTACCAGACCTTCAGCAGAGATTAATGTCTCTCTAATAGATTTTTTTAATGCTCCATCTCATTTCCACTTTGTCAAAGACTTTATGTAGTACAAATATTCAATTCCTGTAAAAACTGTTTCTATTACCTATAAAATCTTCATTTCCCCTGGAAAGATTAAAAACTCATGAATTTCCAAACTAGTTTAGAATTATAATGTATCCCAAATGAAATTAAAAGACAACAAAAAACAATATAAATGCTCTGTGTTCTTCACCTGAGTGATCGAGAAAAAAATACAATTAAATTTTGAGCAATTTCACTGATTATTTTCAAGGATAAAACTCTGTGCAGAGCCCAAATATGAATGGGGTTTTGTAAGGCATTCCCATGCAAAGCTGAAAAGATGATCCCTCCTGTCTGTGTGACAAGAGCACCAACACAGCTGCTACTACAGCCCAAAGCTGAAAAAAACACTCTGTAAACTTCTCGACTAAAGCTACTTGGCCTTCAAAATCCAGCCATCAGAATTAGTCATTCCTCCAGCTCTTGCCCTGCGGACAGGGGACATGAACCATGACCCTGTGGTACAAGAACCTACACAAAGTCACTCGATCACCCTCTTGGCTTTGTGTGTATTCACTGATACTGTGCCACACCTTGAAAGAGCTGTGGATTGAGTATGCATCTTCAGGCAGGATGAGACCGGCATTAAGTCCCTTAAACCCTCCTATCTTGTGTCTACATAAAATCAATTTTTCTTAAATGCCTGTTTTTGTTTTTTTGGATGCACGTTCCCAAAGCACTTGTTTCCTTTCTCCCCATGGGACTCTCTATGCACTGTAAATAAATCACTGCAATGAACTGCTATTCCACCTTAAAGCCCTGTCTGCTGGAGTCAATTCTACTTACAGCATAACACAAAGTAATGGAAAAATCTAGAGAATAAGTGAGGCTGCTTTTCGATTACCTGGTCTGCTGTAATGCTGAGGAGAATGGGAGGTGGGGGTGTACCGACCACAGCCCAGGGAGCCAGCAGAGCTGGGACTTGATGTCCTGTACTGCTTGAAAGATCTGTCATCTTGGTCACCCTTAGAAGAAGAGAGGAAATACATGCCATTAGGGCAGAGAAATAACTGCTGAAACAGGCAGAACATGCCATCTTGCGTGTTTCTGTGCTGTGTAGGTGGGAGTCAATGCTGTCCTAAGATTCCATGCAATCCTAATGAAATGAGGTGGCTTTCAGCACCTCCACCCGCAGTGTGACTGAAAGAGCTCTCCTAAGCACCAGAGAATTGTCATGTTGCCAGGAAAGTCAGCACAGACATAAATTTAAAATTACAACATAATTTGAAAAGAACACAGCAGTGTAAAAGTGTTGTTTCAGGACAGGGTAATTCCCTGAACAAATAAAAGTGGGTGGAAGATGAGCGCAGGTTAGCAGGATAGCATTGTGGTCACTTTGTACCCATATGAATGGATGCATAATGGTTACAGACAACACAAAAATCAGCATTTGTGGGTTTCACTACGTCATGAAACTGACTGTGTATAAGTTGCCCAGTGTACCATACTCTAACATGGTCATCACCCTAACAAATCAATACAAACATTTGTGTAGCATTAGCATTAATACTGCAGCACTGTGCAGAACAAGTCATACAATCCAATTCCCACTAAACCCTTGGCTTGAACCAGTTAAAACCCTGTACACCCATTCCAAGCCTCTGATTTTCTTTCTACAGCTAGTTTAACTACAACTGCAATTTGCAAGTAGGGTCTTCTTAACAGTAAAAGCACTACTGAATGAAATAGATGAGGAAGTGACTTTGTGTAAACTACCTATAAAAGCAAATTCAAATTTCCTTCTTTTTAAGACAAGTGAGAATTGGCTTGAGTTAACTTCAAATGAGAGCAAATCAATGTAACTTGCAGATGATCCGTTATGGAAAGTCATACTCCAAAAAATCCTTCCCCTCCCCTATTCCAGTAGAAAAGAGGGAAAATATACTATACCATACCAAGTGCCAGTCACTTATCATGAATATGGGAATGCCTTTAGGCATCTGTGTAATTCCCACGGGATCATTCATCATTTAAACACTCCGTAGATCCTACTTAGTCCCACCACCATCTTCCAGATTCCTATCAAAACAATTATGTCCATACATTCATCTTTAGATGAATTTGGCTTCTCTGGGACAATCCTTGACTCTACAGCGATGTACAATATTCTCACATCATCAGGTTTTTTCCTATGGTCAGGGTATAGTCCCTCCCTTCAACGTCACCCCAGACCCACCAGCTGCATTTCCAAAAGTGGAAAATACATTTAGTATAGTGGCCAGCAGCATTATTGCTTCAATATCAAGTTCAGAAGTAATTATACAAAAAGCAAAGAACAACTGATGCCTTCCCAAGTGTGCAGTGTTCTGTAGGCGTTCTGCCACCAACTCCTCTATGCCCAGCTCGAGATGTTTCCCTCCCAAAGCACCTACATTGTGTAATACCCACTCTAACCTTTGTGAAGAGAATTACAAGCAGTATTGCAATGGCTTTACAAAGCCTTGTGATGATATTTAAATATCAGATGAGTGTCAGCTAATGGTCTGTGATGTGTCCAATTGTATGATACAGTGAAACTTTCCTTTAATAAAAATCCCTGCAACAAAACTGGTGACAAGTTTGCAGATGATGATGCCCAAGCACCTGATCACAGACTCCTTAAAGAGAGACAGCAAGCACAGAGAAGCTGGATAACATGGGAGTACACACAAGTCATGGCAGTCCCAACCTCCACACCAGTATCACTTTTGGAACTTAATATTGGCAGTTTTGTAACTGAATTTAAAGGAAATTATTATAATCTTCCAAAACACCAAGTTTTCGTATTGTTTCAGACCTTACCTTTGTGTACCTTGTGTCTCTGTAAGGAACAGTCCATCTAGTTCATATAACCAAATATTAAATAGAGCACGCTTTTATTTTTAAATTATCAAATAAATTACATCTCTACTGGTTAACTTCTCTGTCAATCAGTTCTTAAAGTTCCTAATTCTCCATGTTTACCAAAATTTTGCCGTACATAAAATTGGGATAATGGAGAAATTAGCCAGACCCATGATATGTCATTGGGTTACTATCTGGGAAAATACATGAAATGCTTTCACTGCTTCCAAAATTATGTTTCTTGAAACAATGACTAGCTTAATTAATGAACATCAAAATACACAGACCTAGAAGTTTAGGTATGTGCAAATGATTTAAAAGTAGGTGTACACAAATAGTATAAGTAGTTTAACTATTTGTGGAATAAAAAAATGAGAAGAAAAAAAAGAAGAGAAAGCTATGCTGAGCATTAATTCAAATCAGCTCACGGTCACAGCTTTAAATGTGAACATAAATCATATTTCAAAATATAATTTATTTCGTAGAGCTTGAAGAAGTGACCACCATACAACTTTTATTTTGGAAAGCAGAAACATGGGTGACACTGGAGACAGATGCATACAGATGACAATCCAGAAGCAGAGCATATACTGAACACAAGTAACACTCTGGAAATCATAAATTATAAACCCCACGCACTGCAGAGGCAAGGGGCGAACCCCACATTTCAGACGCTGCTGGTTGTCAATATGACCAGGTTTATGCATCACAAAATGGGTCAGAACAGGAGAACAAAGGCATTGGGGATTACCTCAGTAGGTGTTGGAGAGAGCAACTGAGGTGACTGCAAACAGCAACACACAACAAATTAGTGATACAAATTCATGCATGATGTTACTCGTGAGAAGAATTACTCTTAAAATATCATTCTCCTTGTACAACACATGATACAGTTAGGAAAAACACCTGTCAATTAAGTTAGGGAAATTTTTCTTATTATCTGTTTGTAATTAAGTATGTAAGGACTAATATATAAATAATTTCATATTAGACTTTTAGTGATTTCTCTACTACAAAATCCTGGGGTCTGGTGAGGCCAGTCCTGTGCCACAGAGAAGAGCAATAGGAAACTCCCATTTAAAGCAACTGCCTCAAAATACACACAAGCCCTAATTAAATCTGCATTGAAGGACCTCCAAAATCAGGTCTAGAACTGACTGTTTTAAGAGAAAGCAAAGGTCTGCACTATTTAATTTTCAATTAAACATCATGTAATTTGACAATTAGCTTTCATTTTCCTTTCCAAATCAAATGCTATATTTGGTTAGTTAAGCAAATCTACTGAAAGTATTGCAGCTGCAGGTAAGAAGCCAGGATGCTGAAATTTGGAGGGCAGGATTTTTTTTTTTTTCCCCTGGCAATATCAAGGACAATAAATATTTGGAGCAGTGGGAAAATACGCATGTTGAATTGCAAGCACAGTCCAAAATCACCTTGGAGCAGGTGCAGTGACTGAGCCCCCACAGGAGCTGGGCAGAGGTTGTTTGGTCTGTGCATGTCTGCCAAGCCTGGATGTCACCAGACACTTGAGGAGGGCCACAACCATCATCAGCACCAAAGATTTTTGACATAGAAAGGAAGTGCTTATGCTCCACAGATCCAGGGTTAGGCAGCAGTTTTTGATTTTGTGAAATCAGAAACCTAAATACCATTTAAACCCTTACCATGTACAATTTTATTTCTTTTTGGATACCTTAAAATGGAGCTACCATGGTTCAGCACTGTGCAGAGAGGGCTTGGAAGAAAGTCTACAAAACCTAACATATGCACTGCACTTCACCTGACAGTAGTACTGACACCTTAGTGGCACTGATCAAGTGTAGAAGGTGTAACTGATAACATGACTAGGGATATTATAAATATCATGGCTTAATAATAGCATTTATTTCTACCCATTCACTTACACCTGGAGAGAACAAAGAAGACTTCCATACAGACTCGCTATACTGTATATATCTTGCTCATACCTAGCATACTGAAGAGGTTTGATTTGTAAAAATGTAGCTAAAATTAAAAAAGAAATCAGAAAGTCAAATGAAAGGTAGGTATGTTCAGAGAAGAAAAGCTAACTTGCATGACAGGAGGTGTATACAAGTTTCACAAAGCCCAGAATTAGTATTAGTCATTAGTATGTTAGTATTAGATTACATTAGATTTCATTGGCACAAACTGTATCATATTAGCTCTGCATATGAAAAGGCTGAAGTGCATGCATGACATGAAGATGAATTTTAGTAAGGGACAGTTGAAAGAAATTTGTACACAGGAAAGTGATACCATTGTTGTGTTATCAAAATAACATGGTACACTTTGATAAAAAAAAAAAAAAAGAACGACATTTGTCTTTGCTTCTCATTTTTGCATCATAATTAGCAATGGCTCCTGTTTCCTACCTCATGCAGAGCTACACCCATGGAAAAACATTTTAATTACATGTCATCTCTTTAAAAAATGATCACAGAAAGCAATATTTTAATTTCCACAAACTAAAAAATGAAATTAACATCTTGGGTTTGGTCATTTTTTTGGGTTTTTTTTTTGGAAGGCATTGTGAATGAATGGATGGCATGACTCAATTAACTGAAGCTATAAAAATTATATTTTTTACAAAAAAGTTATGCACATGTTTTAATAGTTTTTGGCAACATGTTCAATGATGCACATAAAACCTGAAACTCATAGTAAAAAAAATACCCATGTTTCAGTACCTCCCCGTAACTATGCCTGTCATCTGAAGAGTAACTGATATATGGAGAATAGGAGATCATATCTGGGCGGTCAATGTTATAGATGGCTTTATTTTTAGGAAGAGCAGCCAAGTCCCTGTAGTCAAGAATTTCATCTCCAAGCTTTGCCTAAGAAAAGGAGGAAAGAAAGCAGTGAGAATAAGAAAGAATATGAGCAGGATGCAATCAGACAAGGATAGATAAATGTAGATAGAAAAGACATAATCATAATAAACGACTTTTTGTGTTTGTGAACATTTAAATCTCTTGTATTTACTACATGATACTAAATATTACTGCTGTTTTCTTTTATATACTCTTGTTTTCTACCTTGTCACTGGCATTTGGCTAACAGGAGTATCATTCCAATTCCCTGGTTATATCCCACTTACTCCTGGCTGCACAAACAGACATAGGGGACAGATATGGTAGTCTTTTTCAGGCAAAACACACTTAATTTTGAAGTGGTTTCGGTGTGCAGAATTCCCCTGCTGTAAGCAGTAGTGAATAATCAAATATGTATGTCCAACATATACTCTCCAGATGTTGAAAAGCATAAGTCAGCTCTTTCATCTTCCCCATTCTGTCGTGTCCCACAGCTTCACCTCCTTTCCTGACTATGCGTAAACAGCCCTTAATTATGGGTCACAAACCAGCAGATGACAGATTTGCACCACGGTGGAAGAGCACAGATACCACTCAAGTAAAGTTCAAATCCTCTCATGAGACTCATACAACCAACAGAGGGGAAGGGCTGTGCTGGTCCCTGTTCTCTTCTTACTACACATATTCCGAAAGTGTAACTTACTATCAAGCTGCCACATTTGCACAGATTATCCTTAGGACAATTGCACCAAAACTGTATCCAGCACATACTATGGTGTAGATACAATGACAAGTTGGCCACATTGAGAGTGGAGAAACAGACGACATAATTTTCTCATTCCCACTTCAAGTTTTGCAGAATGATAAGCTCTTTGTTGGCAAAGAAATGATGAGTGAATCTTTCTGTGCTCTGAAAATCTCAGTATGATCAGCTATAAAACTGTAATAATGCTTTCCACATGCAAAAGTACAAAAGTATCCAGGATTAATGTGTGCAGTAATTCTACTTTTTCTTAGTATGAGCTAAGAAAAGTTCAATAGATTTTCCAGGGAAGTTTTCTATTAGGTTAATAATCCAGGAAAAAGTTAGTCTGACAACTTTCAGTTATCCCTTTTTCTAAAACAATGCATGAATTTCTGCAAACACAAACTACATGAAAAGAAGGAAGATTACTCTTAACTAAGAAAGTAGAACCAAGCTGCCATAACCATCACGTATTTCCATCCTCAAAACTAATGAAAAAATGTGTTTTAACCAACTACGTGATTCTTCAGCAATCTACGGATCTCACTTTCTTTGCAGCTCCTTTAAGAAGCTAAAGAGCAATGGAATAGCCCCTTCATGAAAATGAGTCTCTCCCTACTGAGAAGCCAGTGGAGAGCTCTGATGCAGAGACAGGTAATGCAAAGGTAAGGAATCTGTCTATCCCATCTGTTCCAGAAATACTTTGGGCAGCATTATACCTACAAGGAAGGCCAAAGAGGCTGTGATCTCACTTCAGATATGCAGGCTTTTGGGCATTATTCTAGTGAATCTGAAGTAGTTCAGAACTGGGATTATTTAAATGTGAATTACAGTCATTTCGGCCATTACCTCTCCATGCAGATGTACAACTTCCCATTAGATTTCACAACTGTCAGGAGTAAAACTTATCCAGTTATGTAATTCCTTTCAGTTTAGATATAAAAATGTGGGCAAATTTGGAGGAAGAAACACCTTAGGGATACAGTTGCCTTTGAAACACTCAATTCTCCAAACATTCAGTCTGCACAGGTTTTTTATTTTATTTGTTTCACCTACATTCAACTATGTGAATGGAGTTCAAAACTGCTCAGGAAGGCTCAAATTACAGCTGAGAGGCTTTAAGCCATTTCTTCAGTAATCTGGTATTTTGGATTCTGGTAAAACCATGCTCTAAGTATAGAGTATCGATTTCATTTGGAATATGTAATTTTACAATCGTATAATTGTAAATACAATCTGTATAAAAATATAGTGTGATGTCTATTCCTTGTATGAGAGCACATATAACACAGCTATGTAAACTAATGTAAGCCTTCCAGTTGGATATATTAGGTTGAAGCACCTAATTCTCTCTTAATAAAATTTAGCAAAGCATAAAGCAGGACTTTTATTTAAACCTTATTTAATGGCATAATTTAGAAATCAACTAATTTTTAATTTGGGACTCTGAGAGGTTGCCAGCACTAGGGCAAATTTCAGTCTGGACACAATGAAGTCATCTCTAAAGATCATGAAAAGATGCCCTTTACCTTCAAAAGGCACTGCCCTGTGCCCTCAGTGCAAGAAGACACCAAAGTCTATTATTAGCAGGTGAAGAGAAAGTGTTATGGCTTTAGTAAACCATCTGTACGAAGCACATTCAGGGTTACGTCAAAACACGCTTTCTTCACCTTTCCCTACCTGACCACACCACCATGGCCCAGAACCCCACCTGCCCTGAGATGGGGTGGTGTCCAGGACAACGTTCAGCATTGCTCTGACTTCATGACTTTGGAAGTGTGAGCATCATGAACTCACGGTTCCTAAGATTTAACTGTTTTCTCTAAACTCTTTTGTCCATGAAATACCTCACAGAGCTCACCAGCTGGAAAGTTATAGTTTTACTACGGGTTTTAATGATCTGAATCCATGCTACTGCTGAAAGCTGCTGCCCTGTGTGCAGCACCCCACCCTATCCTGCCTTCTACATCAGCATTAGAAGTCATGTAGACAGCAGGGGCTTTTTTTTGCCTCTTTGGTTGTCTGGAGGTTTTTCCTGGGTTATTGTTTAGCTCAGTCTGGTCTCAAATTTGACTGCGTATCTCTGAGTACACACTAGTATTAGCAATGAAGAGGAGATGGGAAGACATGGCCAGAGAGGTACAGGGCCACATGTGGGTGGGACCTTCCTTTCAGTGGCAGCAAGAATTTAGGTTTGGCAAAACCAACCACAAAAGCACACAAGACAAATCTTGAGCATGTCTGTATGTCATAACACTCCCGTAATAGAAAACACACGTAAAAAAAGATAGCCAAGAACCATTTTGATAATATAGAAGTCAGTAACATGTTTTTAGTTCTTTTTAATTCCCTGATTGTGAAAGCTAAAATAGGATTTAATCAATCAATCAAAATCAAGTTTTGACAATTAAGCAGTGAGAGATGGGACAGATAGAACAAGAACTTGCACTTCTCTGGGGAATCTTTTTTTCCAACTGACTCATACTTGCTAGACAACTTAATTCTTTCACAATCCCAGCTGTATATTACCGTGACAAACATTAGAGTTATGTGCTGATTTAATTATAGCCTTTAAAAACAAACAAACAAACAAAAACAGAAAAGGAGAATGGAGGTTTGTCCTTGACTTTTAAGAGCTCATCAAGCATATTTAAAGTTCTCACCACAAACATCAATAAAAACAGTACCACCCTGCAGTTAGATAAATATCTCTAAAAAGGTATAAATCTTAGGAGAATTCTCATGCTTAAAAACACAATGAGATGGTGCATGCCTGAAGAAATGGCCAAAGAAAGTGCTTACATGATAATAGGCTCCCAGCACAACGACTGTCTTCACAATGACATTCCTTTATTGGTAATATACCACTGGTATTCACCAGCACTTAGAGTCACTGATAAGCATTTGGAGAAGGGGCACTTGTTCTACGGCAAGCTCAGTCTTACTCAGATAAAGGGTATATTGCACTCAAAATAACTTTTGTTTGAAGAAAAAAGACAAGTTTGGATCCAAAGCACTCTTTTGCTTGTCTCAGTGTAGTAGATAAAAGCCCTTAATATTTGTATAATAACCTCTCTGGAAGTCAATTACATCTCCAGCAATTTTCTCACTATATGGTTCTAAATGATGAGGATGACCTGCCTACCTGAGGGATACCTGGCCAGGACAAAGAAAAGCCCTGGAAATGCTGAAGCCCTGCAATAGATATTTGTATGGATCATACCACACTTGCATCTTTTACCTGTTGCTGGTAGCCTTGAGAATTTGGCCACGAACACTACACTGCAGCAATTTTGATCTCGTATTAAAAAAAAAAACAAACCATAAGATTTTATCATACTTATTTTAAATTCTCTCTATGAGCTTTCCAGAGCACTTCTTAAACCATAAACACATCAAAGGTCCTCTGAGCCAGGGACTGGCATTTGGCAAGGCCTTAGTCCTTGTGAGTGTTGTCATAAGCAATCAGATGCAGGCTCACGAGCTCAATTTAGACAAGTTATGTTCAAATCTAAGCTTGTAATCTACCTGTGGGCTGTACTGTTTACTTAAACTTTTCTTTCCAGAAAGCACTGTGGTATTCTGCATGCTTTGGTATAAGCCAGCTCTAGTAATAGTGTAAGTGCTATAAATAAACATTCCACAAAAAATAAGAGGAAAATGCCAGAATTCTGTTATGGCAAATGCAGTATTGAAACATTTTAAACTTGAGAAAGTAATTTCATTTTAGAGGAATCACCACTCGCGGTGGTTTGGAGACACTAACTTTCCATATAATGTGCTAAATTGTAGGAGGAAGCACAAGGTTCTCCCCATTCCACAGAACAAATTTCACTGTGAAATACTCACATAGATCACACGGCTTGGGGAACCTGATGTACTTGAAGCAGGTACAGAAATAATACTCTCAGAAGAAGTCCTCGTTTCCTATGGCAGGAGAAGCAAAATAGATAGGAAATAAAGGAGAGTCAAAGACAATACAACTGTTATTTCAAAACAAGCATACAAGACATTTAATTTAATTCAATCTTTACCACTCAAAAATGACATTTATAGAGAGCTCAAAACATATAGGCATGGAGTTAAAAATAAAAGAACACTTTCAGACAATCAATTTAACCTTTTCAAAATAGTTTCACACATGGCTTTCTTTTCCCTGCTCTTCAGAACAAAATGGCCCAGAGAACTTCTAGGGTGCCAGAACAGCCTTTGGGCACTATCAGACAGGTCAAGTTACAAGATGATACAGTGGCCACATTTTTACCCCAAGGTTATGCCATCAAACCATTCTACAAGTCTGGAACTTGTCACGCTGCCATGCCATTCACTCACAGTGAACACAACACAGAAAGGGACATGGGGGATGGTCATTTAACACAGACAATCTAATTAAACACCTCTTCTGCAGAGCTAAAGCACTTTTCAGTTTTCCAGAACTTGTGTAAATGACATGAAACTGTCACCAATGCACTGATATCATGTACAAACCATATTTCTCTTTCATGATGTCCCTACAGGACACCCACTGAAGAGAAAAACAACTTTAGAAAACTGCACTATTCCAACGTTTTGAACCCCATTAAGGTCAAACTACAGTTTTGGATTAAGCTCAGGATTCCCAGATAAAGCTTCAGAGGTTATTTCTGTGTCCTGTGCCCATGGTCATGGGCATCTGGCTCCAGGCAGCCACGCTTGAACAGAGGGGTTGGACAAGATGACCTCCAGAGGTCCCCTTCAAGCTCTGGGTCTTTCCAAGGGCAGACACGGGGTCAGTCCTTCTGTCCTAAGAGCCCTTGGAAGAGCGCAGTCAGGGCATTTCATTGGCACCAAGGAGGTTCCTGGAGTTCCCAGCATGAGCCTTGCACATTTCCAGTCACCTCTTTGAACTGCCCAAGTGGAAACCAGAAGCGACTGGTGTCCTTCAAGGGTCCGTACTGGGACCAGTAATGCTTACTATCTTCATCCATGACACAGACAGTGGGATTGAGCGCATCCTCGGCAAACCTACAGGCGACACCCAGCCGTGTGGTGGGGACAACACACTGGAGGGAAGGGATGCCATCCAGAGGGATCCTGATAGGCTTGGGAAGTGAGAGCAAACCTCATGAAATTAAACAAGGCCAAGTGCAAGGACCTGCACCTGGGTCAGGGCAATCTCCAATACTACCTCCACAAACTGGGTGGTGAAGGGAAAAGAAGGACTTGGAGGATACTGATGGCTGAAGAATTGGATATGAGACATCCCACATCTCACACATGTTCTTTATTCTCTTCATGATCCACTGCCTCCTTTAGCATCCCCATCCATGCCCGCTGCACATCATCTCCCAGCTTTTTCAATAAATCTCACACCTTTGTTGACTCTATTGCCTCTGTAAGTTCATTCTCTGTACTACACATTTTTCTTCTTCTTCTACCTGCCTCTTTTCCCTATATGCCTTTTTATAAACCGTACTTTCTCTTGCTGCTTTGATTCCTCCTGTCTTTTCCAGCTTCTTCCCTTCTGGTTAAAATCTCACTCTCCCATCATCTTTCTTTATGCTGTCACTGTCTTTCACAACTTCTTTTTCCCCTCCACTCCATCTCCAAAGTTTTGGAGCATGCTGCCGCTTTCTCGTTTTGCCTTTGTCACCTACTTTAATTACATGCTGTTCAAACATCTATATATAGGAAGATAACTTAAAAACAACAAACTGCAAGGTCGAACAGCAAATTTCTCAAGCAGTAGATCCTATTCCAAACTTTACAAGTTATGATGAAAAGTTCATTACTCTATTTGAAATGGCATCCTTCCTTCTGGTTTATTTTTTCAATAATGAGCATAAAGACAAGCAAATAGGAAAAACTCAAAGTAAAAGAGAAACAGCAAGTCTTGGGAAAATTGTGTGATATTCAGAGCTTGTCATAAAGAACACTAGAGCGATCACTTCCCAAACACATGGGTACAAAAACTACAGCCAAGATACTTTAGGGTAAAGCCCAAATAAATTTTTTCGAACTGTAATTTAGTCAAAGTTGGACTTTCTAACACACCAGATTTAACAAGCTTTTTATGGCTGCTGCCTGCTGTTCTGACTTGTCCCATGCGCCTTCCTCCAAGCCTTGAACCAAAGCAGAGCTTTTTTGAACAAGGATACCAAGGGTACAACTTGGAGCATCAGAGAACATCAGAAGTGAAAAACCCACACTTGGCCTCTACATTAAATGAGACAGTTGTAACTCATTCCCACCACTTCATAGGGATCATGAATTCTTCATGTCCTAGGGACAGCTTATCCATCTGCTCATCTTGTAATTATTCAAGTTGCCAGAATTACCCCCTTTTCCCCTTGCACACAGAGGGGTGCACAAATCATCCAACTTAAGGAGATACTTCAAGCCAGAGGTGAAATTAAATTGTGCTGGCTTGCCAATCTTTTAGAAACAAATAATAAAAAAGAAACTCCAAGGAGATTTTTTTTTTTTGTAAAAACCAAGTGAAAGTCCTCTGATCTTTCAAGTTCAGAGCCACATGAAAAGAGGTCATGAACTGATAACATCATAATCAGACAAAAGTTAAAAATTAACTTATTTTTTCTTATTCATATTTTCACATTTTTCCTTATTCAGTTTATATATAAAACTCTTAGGTCAGCATTCTCCTGAAGTTGCAGCTTTAATCACTGATTAAAAGCAGAATATTTATATTACATGATTACATTTCATTAGCCAACTAGATTCCTATCATTTAAAATTTAAAATTACAGTAGTGAAAAATTTCCAAACCCTTCTCTCCATGCCTGCTGCGATAAAAAAGGATAGAGAATAATATGTCAATCAAATAACACTGCGTAAAACCACAGTCTTTTTACCTTGTTTTTTTCTTCAGCCTTTGCAGCCTGTCTACAAACTGGATGCCAAATGGATGTTCCTGTAAAGTAAATTTAAAGTTCTGCTTAATTCGGTTCCACGATAAGAACCTTAAAAAGTTCAAAATGAGAACCTTATTAAATTTTCCTATAAGGTTTTAAATGACAGCTTCCTGACTACTTCCCCTGCTAGTGCATGAACACTTGCAAAGTTCAAGCTGACAACCTCTCAATACCAGTAAGCCTGATCACAGACATTTAAAAGACTTCAGAAAGCTACATGTACTTCAATATGGGAGATCAACATCAAAATCTGAGTCCCATGAAGTGTGCTATGGGATCTCTGGAGGTCCTCCAGTCCAACCTCCTGCTCGGGATAGGTCCCGTTACAGCAGGCAGGGCTGCGTCCAGCTGGGCTCTGCCTTTCTCCAAGGACGGAGATCCCACAGCATCTCTGAGCAACCTGTTTCACTCTCATGGTAATTTTCTTTATATATAGTTAGAATTTCCTGCACTCTTATAATACATATTCTTGTAATAGTCTGGCTCGGGTCATACACAGCAGCATGCTGTGGTGGGATGGAACAGTGCTGTGCCATGAAACCCTAGCTGAAAATCCAGTCTGCCTGTGACTTACTCACTGTTCCCATCTTGCACTTCCTATATGTTTGTCTCTTGTAAGTCAAATACTAAGGAACTGCATAAATTCAGGGGACTATCCATCCTGGAAGAAGCAGGAGATACAGAATGAACCAATTCTCTATTGCATACAGGTATTGAAACGAGGATTTTGAAGAGACGTAAGTATACAATGAGTGTGAGATAGAAACTTGAATAGTTTTGCACTAGTCACAAAGGAAAAAGTACTTAAAAAGTTGAACATGATGTTCAAAATGGTGTTCAGTGGAAGTGGAATGTGTGATATGAAATAAAATAATTATTTTTAAGTTTTAATAGTAACCTTTATGTGCATGCCAGTCTGAGCTCAGACAAAAATTAAAGCTCCCCACAGTTAAATAATGTGAGTGCACTGCACCTTCTGCCTGACTAAATGGGAAGTTGAGAACCTTTGTGTAATAAATATTTAATGTTTATACTGGGTGGAGAGCACCAAGAAGAGTTATTGGAAATGCTTTGTTTTCACAGCAGTTTGATAGTTTTCTAACTAGTGGATTTTGGAAACAAGATAGAAACAGAAAGTCTATTTCCCAGAAGACAGATGGAGATCATTAGAATTTATTTCACAAAAATAACCCAGATGAACCCAGACTCTTGCAGTAAAAGAGTACCTATAAGAACAGACCAGATAAATTATGTTTACTAAGTTACTGATTTTTTTGTCACTGAATGACTAAGAAATATTTTTATAGCACCTTTAAATTTAATGCTAAGTTATCTTCCACTCACAAGTGGGTCTGAGCATACCCCATTTGTGCCATTAATTGCTGTAAATTATCCCAACTGATTTACGAAGTATTTAGA
>VWZW01001826.1:3282232-3363595 GCA_013397115.1 Edolisoma coerulescens | reverse complement strand
TTTTTTTTTTTTTTAAACTGCTCCTGTCTATAGCCAAGCAACTGGCTGGGAAACTTTTTCACACTGAAGAAAAAAAGTCCTTTCACCCAAAACTTTTCTGTTGGATGACCACTGAAAATTTCTGCTAAGGAACATGCAACACCTAAAGGAACTTTACAGTAGTTTATTAAGAGAATGAAGAACACATTATAAAACCCTGGGCTCTGACATTTTTTATTATCTAAGAGGCTAGGCAGTCCAAATAACTGATCACAGATCTTTCATGGCATTAGCACCAGTTTCTAAGGGAAACTACTCTCCATGTGAAGACAAAAAGGGCATGACAGTAAGCTGGTATGAACACTCCATGCATCAGAAAATACAGTAAGATGGATCCAAATTAATAGAACCTGAGCATACCTTGCTATTATTCGAACTAATTATCAGAACAAACCCTAACAAATAACCACCCTTACAACAAACGGAACTGAAAAGGAAGATTGACTTGCAAATGAGTTTCAGAGGGTTTGAAATCTAGAAACATTCTTTTAGTCTGCTATACTTTTTTAAAGTATTGATTTCACATGGGATTTTAGTACTGCTAAGATCATTTTCAATTGGAAGAATCACAGCATTTTCTGGCTCCTGAGGGAGAATTCATGAGCCTAGACAAGTACCGCTATGGCCTTTAATGAGCTAGTTCTTGTTGCAAACCAAAGTGACAATAAAATTGTCATTTTAAATAGAGTACTAAACCATAATTAGATCTTACTGAGACCACTGTTGTGTTTTAAATAAAGTCTAACTTTTCCAGCTTAAGGAAAAAATTTCAAAGTACGCTTCTAGAAAACCATGGACAATTGCAAAGTTGTAAACACAGATCTGGGCAGGCATGTGATTTTAGGACAATACGCCAGCCTTGCAGTACCCACATCCTACTGAGTTTCTCTTTTCTGTTTTTCCTTTGAAAAGACACTGCCAGTCAAAGACATATGCAAAAGCCTTCATTTTCTCTGGTGTTTGCCCCTGCATTTAACTGCATAGGCAGTTTTCTTCGATCAGTTTAGTAGAGCTAAAAGTTGCTACATATGAAGGATTTCAGCTCATATCTATAGTAAATGACATTTTTTCCCACTGCATACTGTATTGCACAAGTCCTTCTGTAACACTGAATTTCTCCTGTGCAAGCCTACGGTGTGGGCAAGCAGGTGTGGGCAAGAGAGCCAAGTGTAACTGTTTCATTTTTTGTTTACCTTGAAGATACATTTCTTCTCCTTCTGCAAACATCTGATTGCACCTGACACATCGTGCGCAGGTTGGGTGATAATGTTTTTCTCCTGCCTGTTTGGAAAGAAGGTACAGATGATTAACAATATTGATCAATTGAGCAGTTTTTCTTTCATTCTCTTGAATATGATTAATTTAATTAGTTAATGACAATTAGTTCAACAGTCTCCTATAACCACAATGCCAATTTTTCATTCTAGACAACTCATGATTTAAAATGTAATTATGGTCTTGCCTACACAAAACAAAAAAAAGTTGATGTACAATAGTTAAGTCTCTGAATTTACAGGATAGAAACAAATTTATGCAATGAACACATTTTCCCTGTAAACCAAGTGCAGGGTAGCTTAGGACTTACCTGCACAAGGAATTTGGGAGGTCATAACCTGGAGCATGGATTTGCAACTCAACCATATGTTCATCATGGTTCAACTGAATATATAATCTTAATGCCCAGCAAGAACCATCCTGTGCAAGGAACGTTTGTAGCTGCTTTGAAAGTGTCTTGCAGGCAACTTGTACTAAAGAGTTTCCATGAGGAATGTGTGTAGCCTGCCTGTAGGAATGTAAGTTCAGAGCTGGCAGTTTTGGGTACTGTGCAAGGACACACACAGGCCAAGAGTTTTGTCATCTGTTCAGAGATTAATCCACATAATTTAATACCACCCTTTTCATTGACTGGAATGAGAATTAAACTGAGCCCTCAATTTGCTCAGAACTACTTAGTAACTTAACGATTTTCATATATTTAAATTCTCAACTACCTGCAATATTGGCTTGAGCCAGTGACAAAAATAGCACTCAAGGAGTTGTGCTCTGCTGAGTGAACAACATGGGCCAGTCCCTCCAAACTGCACTTCCACCCCATCTTTCAGATGGCACTCACGAAACAGAGTTTGGCATCCTAAATATGGCTCTTGCACATGCTCCCAGCACTCCTCACTCTTCAAAAGCCCTAGAGAGCTGAAAGCCAAATCTTGGCATCTCCTTTCTCCTCTTTGACCCCACATTCTTCCATGCTAGACAGAACTGCCCATGGTTTAAATGACTTAAGGTCAATGCCATTTCCACTGGGAATAAAAGCCAGGAGACCAAGTAACTCTACAGCTTAGAGCTCAAGTAAACTAGGTTTAACTTAAGCTAAGCCTGATGTCAGTAAAAATTCTCCTGAAGTCAAAAATATGCAAACTTTGGTCCACGTAGAATGTCTCATAACCTGCTTATCTGAAAAATATTGAAAGTGCTACTAGGATTGTGTGTGCCTTTAAGAAACTACTATCAACCATTGCCCCACTGCCTTCAGCACACAAACAGGCTCTCACAGCACTGCACTGCAAACCCCCCTTCTATCAATCTAGAAATTAACCCTGGTACTACAAGGGTGACTTTTATAACTCTTTCTCATTCCCTAAATTTCAAAGCTTTCAGAGGTATTTGTATTAAAGAATGTCATCTGTGTATGGGGGCTATTTTGCCATTCACAATATCAATCATAGGAGTGCAGTAAATCTAGGTTGAAGAATCTCTTGTTTTACTCCACCAGTGTTGACTTGATTCACTCCTGAAAACCTGCTGCAGCATTTCAGATTGGCAATGAAGAAGAGCAACACATCACATCAGAATTGCCATTTTGAAAGCAGCTTTGCTCCAGTTCACTCTTTTTATGGTGTCATTTGTGCAGATTTCAGAGTGATTTTTGCAACTTTAGACATGGAAGATGGTCACTACTATCTGTGATGCCACCTTTAAAGTTCCAGATCATGAAGTATCAGTACTGAGCTTAAACTTCAGGTTTAAAATTGCCTGCCTTAGTGTAGGTGTCTAAGCACAGAAGGGTATTTAATCATCAACAGATACCAAACTGAAAAGAAATATCATTTCCCTTGGAAGGTTTGTACTGCACAAGCATTGCTAATGGAATGCATAGCCTCAATAACTCAGCTGATTTAGCTCAGCTGATACAATTCCCAGGCTAACATTCTCTAGGGGAGTTCAATTACTTCTTTGCTAAAATAAACTGCCAGGACCAACTCTCAGATAACCTGGATGCATCATGGAACAATGTCTATTTCCCCAAATTTAACAGTACAAGCAAATACATAATTTTAATTAACTTTGCACAGTCAGTAATATCAACCAGGTATAGAATGGCACAGAGAGATCTCTTTTATAACTTAGACACAACTATAACAGAAAAATTAGGGGAGAAAAGTGTAGTGATCCTTTTGCTGATGATCACACCAGGAGACCTCCAATGGATTTTGCATAATTATCTCTGAATTAAAATGGGACAAACTCAAAAAATTTCATATAAGTCTAAGTGCTGACAGTAGCTTTTGTCGCCCCTTTTCAATTTTTTTTTCATTTTGTCCTTCTAATCAAAGTACAGAAGACAAGACATAGCAGACTCTTCATCACTTGGAAGTATTTAAAACAGACCACACCGTATTTCTAAATGAGAGGTGCTAGCTGAATCTGAGGCTAGGCAGCTGATGCAGGAATTAACTAACACTATTTATTGATATGTATATGCAGTTACCCTGATCAGATATCATAAATTATATTCAAACCTCGGCCCTGAGTCTCAGTCATGGAGTCCCTTGGGAAAATGCCAAGGAAGCTTTCATCACTGCCCCTTTCTCCTGACCCTTCAATTTCAGGGGCTTGGTCTCATGGACTAACAATTGGTTCCAGCAGAACCCAGATATTTTATAAGCTTAGGACAGCAAATATTATATGGTTTTGGCTTAGTTGTAATAAAGGCCTCATCATTTTTTCTCTTCTTGCTTATATTGATGTGAGGTACTTCAATGCAGCAAACAAATTCCTAACCATATGGTTACTTCTTCTTTGCACAGTTTGAAAGCTTAGTTTGACAGATTGTTGTCTCAGTGTTTAATAAAACACCAATACACGCACAGCACAGAAGAAGTGACATTCATCTCTGAGAGATCTCTTATGGTTCAAGTGGTAGATTGTAAAAAACCTCCTCAATGTCCTACATTTGCTTCAAGACTGCACCAGGTCTTTGTGCCCAGGCATCCAGATGTGAAGATAGCATTATTGTGAAGATCAATTTGAAGACTAATTTTCAGCTGAGATTACCGCAAACCTGAAGAGCAAAGCATGTCCTTAGTAATACAGAACATTACCGACAGTTTAATTTCTCTTCAAGTGACTATGCACCAGTTTTCCACAATCACCAAGTCACACTCTTAGTGTGTAATCTAAAGTGGAGTCAAAACAGCCCTCAACACTCTGAGACAAAGCATTACGAGCTACTTCTTTCCCTTTAGGTATGAGAGACCCCTTTGAATGTGAAGTCTCCTCTGCAGAGAAGGAAGAGCCTTCTGGGCTAATCAACATGAGGAACGTTTCACCAGGGGAGCCAAGGACCTCCTGCAGCCCTTGCCCTGAGCACAGGGACCATTGCAGTGCTGTACCTGTCCCACAGCACACCGACAGACAAACCCACTCTTCACTTAAAACAGGATCAGAAAGCTCTGCAACGAAGTACATACAACCACCTTTTGTCATTTCTATTAACTTGAGGGCTTGAACTAGGTAAAAGAGGAACAAACCTGATGTGACAAATGTGAATCGCATCATTCAAAGCAAAATTTGAAGACAGTAAGGGGTGTTATTCGAAAGTCTTCAGAGCAGTATAATCACCAGGCCTTGAAAACATGCAAAGCTAGCAAAACTATTCATATCAAAAGGAATAACCTCAACTAGTGAAGTTTGAGTTCTAAATTAGCTGCCACCACTCAGGAAAAATACATTACATTATTGCAGACAGCTCAGCAAAAAATTCTGCTCATTTTCTGGCTATGGCTGCAATAAATGATGAAGTGGTAGAATAGATAAAAGATGATATGCACAATAATTGTAACCCTATCACAATGACATTGCTTGTCTGGCCTCTCATGCTCTTTCTAGAAGTGTGATTGATATAATTTTTTACTGCAGTTGATGAGCGACAACTGCTTATGGATTGACACATGAGAGATTGAGCAGCCTAAAGCTCAGAGCATGAGTGGAGTCCTGGAATGAAAACTCAAGATTTCTGATGTCTGATTCATCAGTGAAGTCTAAGTATATCCTATCTCACTGCATTACTCAATGAAGTAGTTTGTAAAGGGAAGATAGAAAGTACAGAAAATCGTTTATTATGTTAGATAAACTTATAACTATCTGATTCTTTTCCTGAGAATTAAAAGCTATCAGTAAACTTTTTCCTGTAAAAATAAAAAATAATAACAATAAAAAATCTATCTTCTTATCAAAATGCATAGTGATAATTGACATCTTTTATTGCTGGCAGTAGAGTTTGTGGAAGTGACAAAAGGTTAGATTGCCGCAATGATTCAATCATATCAAAGCATATTTTCCATTTTAAGTGTATAATACAATACAGTTGCTATAATAGCTCCTCATTACCACTAAGTGTTATCTATTGAGGTAGATCTAAATCCTGCTAACCTCATACCCTAAAATCTCTAAATCAAGTCCTAACTGTATCCTACAGAAATAATAGAAATCACGAAAAACAGCCTACAAAACACTGAGCCGGTGGGTATGCCAAGGCATGGTGCAGCTGCCTGACCCACAAACAAAGCCCACAGAAGACTGGTATAAAGCATTCTTAGTTAAAAGCTTTTCACACGGAACAAATTTGTTGGAGAGTTGCGTCATCACCAGACAACCACCTGCCCAAGCAAAGGGAAACAGAATTAAGCACAAAACCACCGACAGTCAACAAGCCTTTCCATCAGGCAGCTTCTCAACCTGAAATGAAGGATTAAAGACCTTATAAAAGACATATGACTTGACTCTTGTTGCTTTTTAATTGAAGTCACTGTTTGTATGGAATGGGAAGGGGGAAAGTACTTAGGCAGTGTAGGGATGGGTGAAAGTGTAAAACTTTGGTTAGACAATAAATTATTCTCTTTTCTATATTTTGTCTCCATTTCCTGAGTAATTTCCATTCATGTGGACATTCCCATTTGTTCATTAAAGGGTACTGAGATTCCTTCAGGTAAACTTCATAGTATAGGCAACAGAAATATAATTCAGTTTAAAGCCAGGAAGTGTGCAACTGACCACAGAATGACAGAATAACTCAGGTTGGGAAGGACCTCAGGAAGTCATCTAACCCAGCCTCCTGCTCAAAGCAGGGTTGATGCTCAATTCAGACCAGTCTGCTCAGAAATTTCTTCAGCTGAATACTGAAAACCTCTGAGAATATTGCTCCAGTGGTTAGCTAGTCTCAGCAAATTTGTTTTTTCTTTTTATCCAGTCAGAACCTCCCTTCTTTAAATTTATGACAGCTGTCTCCTGCCCTCCCACCGTGTGCCTCAGTAAGGTGCTTGTCTCCACATCCTCTAGGGCCTCCTCATAGGTATGGGAACACTACTGGTAGGTCCCACTAAAGCTGTCGCTTTCCTACGCTGAACAAGTTCAGCTCCCTGAGCATCTACTCAGGATACCTGCTCCAGCCCCTCAACCATCATGGTAGTCCTCCACCAAACTCCCATTGCTAACTCTTTGTGGAAGACTTCCTTAAAGTTCTCCTGGCTCTGTTCTGCTCCCATTACCTATCATTTCATATCTGCTTCACTATCTATCATTTTAAACTCAACATTGAGCAGCATGTGCTTTCACTGGGAATATTTTCTTCAGAGTATATAAATAAAAAAGGTGGAAAACTCCTTTAGGGGATATTTAATTCATCCTGTTTTTACTCCTCCATTCATCCCCCAAATGATTGTTTTTACTGAGATATTAAGCCATTATGTGAATGAATGGTACATTTTCTTAGGTGCCAGAAATGTACAGGAAACTGATAAGGAAGCACAGGTATAAAAAGGAACTCTAAATATTTATTAAATTTAATACGGTTTTTGAATGAGATACAGAATTTTGTTGTTAAATAGCCCAATCAACCACTGCACTGATTTATGAAGGCAAATTCACAATTTCTGTAAGTAAATGCATTTCCCTGACTTGGCTGAGATAAGGTTTTAATTCCTGCTCCCAGAACTACATTAGATATTATCTAATAACTCTCTGACCTAACAGCACAGAACCGGCTTAGAAAATATTCCTATCAAGTTATTCCACCAATAAGGCAAACCCAGTCAGGGGTTGTTCTTGCTTATTCCCACATGTGTTAATACAACCCTCCTGCTCTTGGTCAGCACTTCAACCCACATTGCACAGTGTGCATTTAATCCAAAAGGCTGTGTAAAATCTAGGGCTCAGATGTTTGTCCTGTCTTTCTCTCGGGAATACCATGAAGAAGGTGCAAAGCACTGCACCATCAAGTGTTATCAATGGATGCACACACTGGTAACTCTGCCACTACATCCACATAGTGGCATATTACAAGGACTTTACTGGCCTCCATGAACTGAATTCTAGTGGGTATTTTCAAACCAGAGTGATGCTATTCAGAAAATAACCTTTGTGTTTGGAATAGAACACTGTGCTCAGTTACCAGCTTTAAGTGGAATAACATAAAATCTCCATTCACATTTCTAGCAAAGCCAGAGTTTCGCATATCCAACAGAAGGACTCGAAGAATTACTCAGTAATAGTTGTATACAGTAATGGTTCAGTTAGTAAACAACTGTCATATCATCTACTGGGTTTGATGGGACAAGCAACATTGTCAAGGCAGAGGTATTTGGCAAAATATCTATTGTTTATGTCATACAACAGTGTTGAGGAGAAAAAAGTGTGAGAGCCAGAAGTTAAAGACAGAATTCTGTGGAGAAAAACTCTTACTAATTCTCTTAGTCACAGTGGACCTGACTCACCACTGAGTCACTTCAACAGCGTGCCAGGGCAAATGAACCGTTTTCATCAGGATTTACACCACCGTAAACGCAGCGTAATGTTTTGTATCAATCATTCTCCTCATCTTCTCCTTACTGGATTCATTTATCATCCTACTGGATGCCAAGAAACAGTCACATGAAATGTTCACTACACGCACCTGCAGCATTACTTACAGCTTTAGCAATCTCACATGTACAGTTATTTCATGTTGTCTTGGTTCTAGCTCATCCTGCTTTGCTTTGCAGAGCCTTGAGAATTCCCACCCACATTTGAGTCATTTTAACTGCTTCCCACATGCTCTTTATTCTTCCAGGTATGAGGTGCAGATCAAATGTACCAACAGGAGCATTTATCTCAGAATGATAACAACTTACTGTAATACTGGACTCTCAGAAGAAGAAGTTTCTAATGGTTGTGGGAGAAAATAAAATAGAAGTAATTAAAAAAAACGTAAGGGGGATAACTGAGCAAAAAGAAACAATAGAAGGAAAAATAGCACTAACTGTAATCTCATTTTGTGGCATCTGCAAACAAATTCTGGCTCAGGAGCAAATTCAGCCCTGCCACAATCAGGTAAAATCTGGAAAAGGACAACAGTGCATTTTTTTTCTACAGAATTTGGTAAATGTTCTTGTAAACAAAATGGTCTGTCTTAGCTAAAACCACTGATTTTGCACTCAGTTGTTTCTGTTATGGAGTGAGTGATCTGCTTCTTTTGTCTTTTTCTCCTCAGCTTTGTAGTTTTTCTTGCCACCCACTGAGACTGGAAAAGGCTTCTGTTTTCCATTTGCTCAACAAATCTCCTTTATTTCTTTTCCACTTTCCCACTCCTTAAAACCTACCTAGGGGCCAAGACAAGCTGCAGCTGGCTCTCACTTATGCCAGCTCTTAATAGAGGAGAGGGAGTGAAGAAGGAGAAAGATGATTTGCAGACATACTCCCCTTAATTTTCAACTTTGCAGCTGTGAGTTTAGGCCACCCATTTCAGATGGGAAGAATGAAGCTCAACCAACAGGGAACAGCCCTGGAGAAACAGCCTGATTTATCAGAGGAAGCCAGCACAGCTCTTTTCGCACTGAATGTGGTGATCTGGGCTGTAAACATTTAAGAACAGAAGCTGTCTCTCATTCTGTGCCTGAATAAGGACTGCTGTTCCGGATCACCAGATTTAGCTGGGACTGGAAGTGCTGCTGTCACATGTAGAACTGACATTAATAATCCTTCCTGAAAGTAGGAAGTTTCTACTTTCAGACTTAATCCACACATTTCCAGTTCAATGCAGCATTCAGAAGTTCTTACTTTGGGGGAGGGGGTGGGTGGGAAAAGAAATTTGAAAAAGCACAAAAAATGCTGAAGGTTAGTAGGATGAAAAAATCTTAAAGCTACAAGAAACGAGTCACAGGCTGCTCTCCTGCTATTAGTAGACACGCTGAACTGTTTTCACATGGGCCAGAGCCTCCTGGAGATACTTTATCAACAAAGGCAATTGTCACTGAGTGCACTTACTGCTGCACCACTGCCATGGTTATGGGAGAGAGCTGGAGACGGGCTCGTGCTGCTGCCTGGGCCAAGGGAGGTCCGGGGCTGTGCAGAGCTGTGTGACAGCAGCACTTCCCTGACGTGGGCCAGAGGACCACCAGGAATGAAAGAATATTCAAAGTAATTGGATGAGGGACTGAAGACATCCATGAAGTGCAACGTTTCACATTGTCAGAACACTCAAATGCTGGCAAATAGCACGGGATATTAATGCATCGCCACAGCAACACATGGCTTAGAGAGGCAGTGTAACTGGCAGACTCTGTGCTGCCAGGGTCTGAGGCTCGGGAGGTATCAGGGTGACTGCTGGAATCACTCATTTGATCCTTTAATCTGTTCATATAATTTAGGATAGTTAACTGGTACTAAATTTTTGCACAATGACGAAAAGCAGTGGACACCACAAGGGTCTGCCAGACTCAAAAATCAAGCTATGCACTAAAACTAACACATACAAACCCACACAGGCACAAATGCACAGCAGCACTACTGAGGACTTTTCCCATACATGTGGGAGGAATTCTCAACAGAAAAGCAAGCAAGCAGCTGAGAAAAGAAATAAAAAAACTCCCACAAAACCTGCAATAATAATTCTTTCTTCTCTATCAACCAGTTTCCCTCAAATCCTGAACTTCTGTATGTTATTCAGAAATAGTTTGCAGAACCCCTTACTTTGGTAAAAATGTAACAGTCTTAAGCTATCATCAAATGGTACTCAGTGCTCTTCAATAAACCTAACAAATTTTTTACAGGGACAAAGCTATGAAAAGACTTTGGTTTAATGCATAGTTTTCTCCTGACACATTAACAATTTATGAGTTTTTAGCAGTTCAGATAATAAATACAGATAGGTGTAGCTCTGTACTTCCGGAGAGAAGAGGTGGCTAAAAAAGGGAAGGGCTGAAAGCGGGAGAAAGATGAAGTGAATTAATCTAAACCAATATAACTGGGCTACAGAAACGGCTAAAAGCTACGGAAAAAAAGCATTTGCATTGCTACTTATTTGCTTGCTGACAGTATTTTTAATGATGCCTGCTTTAAAGCAGAAAGTCCAGGTCAACTGTCAATTAACACTCACCCAGCCAAATTCAGATACACTGCACTGATGATTAACCTGCCTTCGCAAGCCAGCAGCCCCAGATAAATGCAAGTGGCACCAAACCAGAGACCATTCCCAAGCTGCAAAATGCCTTGCATCTCAGCAAACATTATGCATTGAAAGGGCTTGTTAATGTTTCCTACCTTAGATGGTCTCCTTTTGCAAAAGCTAATGCTGATTTATTTAGATGTGTCTTTCCAACAGTTTTCTTTCTTCTCTGGTGAAGGCAGAAAACTGGCGTAGAGAGCAGTTTCTAACGAAGATAGCACTGACACTTGGATCCTTTTGCTGCTCTGACAGCCTTCCCGAGGCTGCCCGTGCCACAGGGAACCCTTCGCTTGTACAGACAGAGCCGCCTTTATTGCATGGTTCACTATTAATGCCTATATAATAAGCTGCTCAAGCACCTTTCACACATCAGTAGGTCCTGTTGTTAATGAAACAGCAGGGTAACAGACATTGCAGAACAAACCATTCTTCCTCACTGCAGGCAGAAATTTGTACTCCCTGCTGCAAAGAATTAGTATCGTCTCTGCTATACCGAGACTTTAGCAAAGGGAAAGGCAATCAATTTACAAAGTAGATGTGGCTGCAAACAAAATCAGCTCAACCCTAGGGCAAAGCAAAAAAGAAACTACGAAAAATAAGATTCATGTTGTAATTAATAAGTCACTGAGGTATGAGTGACATTTAGTTGACATATAAATTACTGACATTTCTAGTCTCATTCCTATCCAGTGCCTACTGCATTTGTTCCCTTATTTCAAAATAATATATGGTTGTGATTAATAGATTTTAAAAACATATACTGATTATGTTTTTCTAGACATTTACACATATATGTAAACCAGTAAAATGTTAACCCTTTCTTCCCCCACATAAACTGAGTGCTGTGCTGCCATGCTAGGATGTCAGATACTAAACATAAAGATGGTTCCAACTGCTGTAAGTGATTTTCAACAGCACTTGTAAGACACATTTACACCACAGTCACATAGCTGTGAATCATGAGACAGCTGTAGATAAAAGTCAAGTGCTGAAAATACCCCTGAGGGGTACTTTGGCCACCGACGGGATGCAGTTGCCTATCCAAGCAATCGTGACCCACTCACAGCCTATATCATGTTTACCATTAAAACATCCCCAGAAGGTTATCTTTGGATATGGAGGTTTCCACTAACAACGCTGGAAGCCATCAGCTGAAACAGCAGACGAAGAGAGCCACCCCCCAGTAATATCTCGCTATGGGCTGTCAATGTTAAAGAACTCACAGGAAAAAAATCGTACCAGTGTGAGACATACCAGGAAAGCAGTTTCTTTAGAAAGAGTGGGAGTGGTTACTATCACTGCACAAGGTAGTGGTGAGGCGCTATCTGGAGTACAGTGTTCATCCATACTGAGAGAAGGCGGTTCCAGTTAGGAATCCACAGTAAGGAGGTCCACCAACATCACCAGAAAAGCCTGGAGCTGACTTTATGAGCAGAGGAGATTTGGGTTCACTCAGTTTTGCAAAATAAAAGTTGAGAGGAACTAAGACTACTCTCTATAAATTCTCCTTGGAGTTCATCAATTAAAGGGGAGAAAATTTTAAAAAAGCTAAAAATCAATCTGTATCCAAAGAATTTTTAATGATACATGGACCACTTTAAAATAGAGAGGTGCTGGAATTGAGATGAATTTTCTAAGGATCAGATGTTAAGGAAACCCAGACATGCCTCCCAGGAGAGGACAAGGAGTCATTGGCTGTCACACAACTTTGCCATGCACCTCAACAGCTTTCCAAACCTTTTACACAACCTGCTGTGTGGGAAGGACTGGGAGACAGACAGCACATCTCTGCCTCCCCCAGGAAAATGCAGCTAGAAGACTGATTAAAAGTGAGGAAACAAATAGAAAGTGTTTTCTTGATTGAAAGAGGTTTGCAACAGGCTCTGAATTACTAGAAGAAATATAGTACATATTTTTTTAAAAAGACAATTACACTTTTTTTTTTTTAGGATATGTTCATTAGCACAAGTTGAAATTTTAACTAATAAATTACTGCCTGTAACTGAAAAAGGAGAAAAATATTTTTAGTGCTAAGTACAGAGAAATAGATTGCAACACGACAAAAGGGAAATGGCTGGTCATAAAAATCAATGGCTTGTTATTTTAAAATGTGTGTTATTGCATGATCATAACTCTTGCAGGATTGGCAGCAGGGATACAGCCTAAACACTGAAATAAACCCTTTCTCTCCCTAGAGGTTTTCAGTCACACTGCATTTTAAGTCAAACTACTAAAGTAAACTCCAGCAACCTCTTGCTCTTCACTTTAGGTGGCAGGTTTATCAATATATATGGTCAGGGATAAAATAAAACAACTTCCAGGAGAGGACTGATTTGCACTTAAATTTGCATTAAATGTAAATTTAAATTCGCATTCACAAACAAAGCAAATCTTGCCCATAAATGCACTGGTGGGGAGGGTTTTTTAAAAAAAACAACAGCAAAACTACTGCTTTTAAAAGCAATAGAAGAATTCATCATCTCCATAAATGAACTGCTCAGCCCCTTTCATAGCTTTTCCAGTACAAGTTCCCTGAGAGAGTGGGTGCAAGCCAAGGTGGACTGGAGGGGAAGAAAGAAACAAGAAAGGAATTATAAACAAAGCTATCCTGTGTTTAAGCCCATTTACTACATGGAATGAATCTGTCCCTCAGAAAACAGGCTGAGCAAAGAATTTAAGTAACTAAATCACCATTGTATTTGGCTGACAACCTACAAAAACAGCCGTATTTTTATAACTTATCAGTAACTCACACTAGCTGACTCTCCCTTCCTTTCTGCTGAATAAACACTTAAAATGAACAAGTGTTGGAAAGGGAGACAATATTATAAAATCTGGGCACAGAATAATTGTAGAAGCAGCTGTCCTCCTGACATTATCACAGAAATCAGAGATGGAAAAAATCCTGTTAGGTCATATAGTCCCTCCCTTTGTCATTGCAGAGCTGTTCCCTAACGTAGATTTTCCAGTGCCTTGTCCAATCTTGTTACAAGACTTTCAAAGTGATAGTTTCCAGCAGCTCCCTTGGGAGAATATTCCTCTGCCTAGTTAGTATTGCTGTCAAGATTTCCCCCCACTTTAAGAGCAATTTGCCCTATTATTTCCGTGTTTCTCCAGATAATATTCAAGACGGTGAAAAGAAATACTGACGTTTTGAAAAATGTGTCAGGATTCCAGACAATTCCACAAAAAACATGTCCTACAACAGAAGAACAGGCATGATTACTTTGTATTTCTTCTGTCCTCCTGCCTAGGAGATATACAAATACATCAAATAGCCTGGTGGTGACAAACACATCGAGTTCAATACCAAGACCAGAGAGAGAGAAAAGATCAGCCCCAGTTCCAAGCCTTTTGAACAAGTCCATCTGCTGCACACAAACAAATGCCTTAACCACGTTAGCTACGGATACGGTCTCCGTGTCCTTTCAAATCTGTTTGCTCAGGCCATGACTTTTTGTTTAGCTTCCCACTGACACGAGGCGTGTGCGTTACCTCCTCCTCCAGCTGCTCTCCACGGTAACGCCGAAACTCAGTGGCCGTTTTAAGTGATCCCTTACAGAGTTTCCAAAGACTCATGGAAACCCCAGGCCAATCACCATGGAAGAAGGCTCACAGTGTGAGCCATCGCGTGGAAACAGGCGGTGGGAATGTAAAGAAAGCTCTTGAGATATAGAATGGGAAAACAGAGGGGATGGGAGCAGATATCTTGGGAGGTGTCATGAGGAACAGGACCTAGAGTGACAGCAGAATGCTAGGACACGACATGCACCCATATTCAAGCTTCAACAGCCTTGTTGCAGCATATTGTTTTGTACAATCCTATAGAAGAAAAGTTTACAGATCATAAAATTTCCAGGTTGTTATAACAAGTCTCCAGACATTAAATCTCATTGTAACTGTTCAAATACATTTCCTGCTCCATCCTAACTTTATTCTGTCTTTCCAGTTTCACATTGATACTATCCCACATGCCTGTGTTTTTACAGATTGTCAAAGTCCTTTCTCCTCATTTTTTTTAAAGGTTTCAGAATCTTGCATCAGTATTTTTTCCACATTTAAGTGCCACAGACCAATGAAAGTAGCTCCCAGCCTGAACCAGTACCAAAGCAAGATGAGAATCAGTGCTACAGAGCTGCCCTTAGAGCAACACTAGGGAATGGAGAGGAGAGGGACACACACACACCAACCAAAAGCATCATATGTAATCTGTCATGGTAGAATTCCTATAATAGCTTTAAAAAATTAACTTTTCCCAAGTTTGTTACTGGCCCATCTACAATAAAAACAAGGAACTGTCTTCCTATTCAGTACACTCTCACCAAGCAGTCAGAAGAATCAGCTACAGTCACATGTGTTCCCAGGTCCCACAAATCAAACTTAGTACTGCTACTATGCAGACCTTTAAAACTCTTTTTTTCTTTTTATCACCCACAGAGACAGTAAGGACCCAGTTGTTAATCACGTTACACCACATGCCATTGTTTAACCATACTGCAGGTAAAATATTACATAATAAAAAGAACATTTTTGTACATATTTCAAGCCAAGAACCAGGACAGAAAAACACAATATTGTGAAGCCAAGAATCAGTACAGAAACTGGAGCTTCTGTTCTTCTCCTATCTCAGTATTAATCTCTCCTTGTAAACTTCTCTGGGTAAGTGCACTCCAAATTTGCCACAGCTTTAACTCTTCTCTCTGCACTCACCTCTCCCTTAGTTACCCTCACTTTCAAATCCCACCCCCTCTTACTCCCATTCATTCAGTGTCAAAGGTTAACACCTCTGAAAACACTTAACAGCTTTCACTGGTCACCTTTTACATTTTTGATGGTTTTAAGATGTTTTCTTTTGTTTTGCCTCTCCCAGTTGAGAAAACAGTGTGCAAAAAAGTGAGAAAGCTTTCTTTATAATCTTTCAAATTCCCTTTTAGAAATCTCTTCTCAGAGAGGTCCGTAAAAACATTTGGTAATGGAAAAGCCTCTCATGCCTAACATAAACACCACATCATCCCATCCAATACGGATTCTCATCTAGTATGGACACTTGCTCGTCAGTTCCTAACAAGTTATAATTGTCCACCACTCGGACAGTTAAGTCTTTGTGTGACTCCAAGCAGATCTTCCTCTGGTGGGAGTCCTTTGGGACTTCTCCAGGCTTTCTTAGCTGATGAAAAGAGTGGACTGAGTAACTCTTCCTAACACCAGTACTACTTGGACTTCACAAGATACAGGGAAAAGCAGAAAGAAAAAGTAGATAATTGATGACATTGACGGGATGACAGTACACTTAGGTCCAAGGATAAATTCTATTCAGATCAAAGGAATATATTCATTTGTGACACTGGGTCAGTTATATGGAAATTTTTGCATAATGCATAAACATACACCTACACTAAACAACCTCTTGCTTCTTAGAACAACAAGTGCAAAAAAATCTCTGCCACACAGCTCATTTCTGGGTGCAAAACCACAGTTCAAATCATTCATTTTACTTTTCAACAGCTTCATCCTATCTTTGGGGAACATAAAAGAAAATCAAAAAGCAGAAATTACAAATGAATTTAGCGCAAGTTTTAAAATGTGCCTGATAACACATTCATTTATTACTTCTGCTGCTTGAACGTTCTTCAGTACCATAACTATCCATTTAGGGAGTCTGCATATGACCAAATCATTAACAGAAGAAACAAAAAACCTAATTACAGAAAAAGTTCCAGGTATTTAATAAAAGTAACTTTAAGCTGTTGCATTAACATTCATTTGTGAGCATAGGACTAAACCCAAAAGAGCTACTCTTTTTGCACACTTTAAGATGTGCTTAAATGACAGGCTCTCCCTACCTCGAGCACTCTTCCTGTGATGTACTTTTCACAGTTGTCACATCTGATACCAAACTTGGCGTGATAGTCCGTTTCGCAGTATGGAACACCATCCCTGGGGAAGAACAACAAGTCATACAGATGTTGCTTTATGTAAGCTTACAGTTTACTAGACTATGCATCTAAAATTTGTCAATGTTTCAACACTTCATAGGGTATTTATGGACCTTCCTGCCTCCCAAGTACCTCATATTTATTAATATTGTAAAAAACTGAATAGTTAATGAACTATTTTGGACCACTTTTCTGCTTTGCTGCTAAACTCAGCCATCACCCTTGTAACAACGCTCAGTCTCTGAGACCCTCACACCATCTGTTTAATCGTGTTACCCATTAACTTATTCCACGTTTCCCCCTCTGTGGAAAAAATAGCTATTTCTACATATTACTCTTCCCCTCTTATCATCTAATTCACCCAATTTATGCATCATCTGATATATGTATTACCTAATCCTTTAGCTGAGACTGCAGAGAGTAATTTCTCAAATATCTTGTCTGTAAACCAAGTTTTGATAAACATTTAAATCTGACATTCTTGACTGGACTTGCTTAAAGACAGTCATGGATCAAACATCTTGGGAATGTGCTCCACAGAAGCAACCAATGACTACAAGAATTCAGCCTGAGCAGCAGTGTGTTCATGCATGATGTGACCAGCTATTTCACCACTACAAGTGAGTTCAGGTACAATTTAGAGATATGAAGAATAAAAACCGGAGCCTCAGCTTTTTTTGTAAAGCGTCAGGACCAGAACAGTCAGACTATTGCCCTGACAAGAACCTGTTAATTTTACATTTTATAGTTTTATGAAGTTGCACATGTAGACCATTAAACTGATGAATGAAAACAAATTGCTCTAAGAAGAAACTGGGGACTCTTCACGTGTTTCAAAGTGCAAGTTAAACATACTTAAATATGTTTTGTTTGTTATGGTAAAACAGCCCCTGATCAGACAGATTTATTAGCAGATGCATAATTTTATCAGACATTTCCCTGGAGAAACATAGAAATTAATTTTATAGCATGCAAGTTGGATTTCTTAGAGACTAAACTGTAAGTTATCACAATAATTAATTGAATTAATTAATGGCAGGATGTTTCTTCTCTTGAATTATTTTGTTTGGCATTCAGCTTCTTTAAAAGGAGGATTTCACAATAACTATATCTTTACAATTTATGGGGGGTTTATATATAAATAACAAGCAAAAAAAAGCACTGTAATAAAATACAGCCGAGTACCACAACATTGAGACAATGCAAAACCTTATTTAAGAACACCCTTTTTATAAATATTGCTTTTCCAGCACAAGCTGTGAAATTAAATGTTATACTTGTGTTAATCTAAATCCAAAGAATTGTTGGAAGTCAGTGGGACATAGGCTCTGAACCTCCATCATCTCTGGGCACTGGTGATTGAGTTACTTCTCTGCTTAAGAAAATCTCAACATAACACACTTGTCTGAAGCAGAAATTAATCCCAGGTGCCTTGGCCAGTGAAAGCCCTGTATGTCCCTGGCCTGATTAAAGTGCTGACATGGGACTTGGTGTGTGCATGCTTTGTGCTGTTTCTCAGTGCTGTCATCACATTCAGTCCAAATCTGACAGCACGAGGGTCTGGAGCAGCACAAAAGCATGATATGTACATCCTTAATGAACTCTTGGTGAACATTTCTGCTTATGTAATACATACAGAAAGAACAGTACCTGCTTGCTCACATTACAGCATCACAGAGAGCAAAACCACAGGTAGTTAAGGGCATACCTTTGGGTCTTTGAAACATATTCCACCCACTGCCTTTCTGTAGCATAGCTGCTTTGACAAGTCCTGTTCCAGGTAAGTGGATAAATGTGACTTCTACTTTTCTCCATTTCATTTTTTTTTAATACAATTTAGATAATAATTTAGACAATAATCTCTAATATCTTATATCTCTCCAAACATATATAAACAAAAAATAAATGGTATGCAATGATAAATTAATTATTTGGCATTAAAAGAATGCTGAAAAGAGGTGAAAATACTCCTCTACTTACTTGCTGATATACTCTGCATTCAGTAGCTTGCCACACGTATTGCACTTAAAACAGCCCAAATGCCAGTGTTTGTCCAAGGCAACCAAGGACTGACCATTTTTTATTTCTGAACCACAACCCCCGCAATCTGCAAGAGAAAAATCCAATATGAGTGAATCATGTTCTTTAGGTGGTCACGCAACAGTTGGTTACTGCAGTACAAGGATCCATCAATGTCCCAGTAACAGCTCATGAGGGCTCCACAGCTCACTCCTGGCTGCTCACTGATGGATGACAAGTGTTGCTGCCCTTAGAATGCTCTGACATTGCTACAAGACATGCATCATTCAAAGAAAAAAGCTGATTACTTCAGTTTCCTAGTGACTTAGGCATTATTTTAATTAATTTATACTGTGTTCAAAAAATATGAAGATTTACTGATTAATTTTTCAAGCATCACAAATCAGCCCTCTATATGGTTCTCTATATCCCAAATGAACCCTCTAATACCCTACAAGGTCCATCTCTCATTCATTCTTCACTCTACAGATTTCCTGTCTATATATGATTTTCTTACTAAATGTTAAAATAGCCAGAATATGTGGAAAAATAGGGATAAATGCCAGCGAGAAATTGATTCTAGTATCAATATCTCAGTAATCCTTCTAATCCTCCATAAGGTATCTTCCACCCTGTGTGGAAAAATACACAGTGTTTTTGGAAATTCTTCAGGTATACCAACAATTTTCTAGAGATAAGACAAAACCTGAAAGCCACTTAATCATTCAGAGATGCCAGGAGAGAAAAAAAAAAAAACAACATGTCTTACATGGAAGAGAGAGCTATGCAAAAGCATTAAAAGGATTTATCTTGTTATTAAGAAAGAACTCTAAACCTAGAATCTCATTAAAACATTTAAACAGTCCTCTTAAAACCTTTCTGATTTAAGATTGTATTTAGTTGGTTACATGACCCTAATGAGACAGTGTAAGTGAAATTGTAAATGTTTCGTTTCTGAGCACACAACGATAAAGCATAGTTTATATTTTCCTTCAGTGGATTTGGAATGTATTGAGGGAGCAATAATGTGTCTCTTTAATGTCACCCTCTAGAGCGCCAATACATGGAAACAAGCCTAGCACAAAGCATGTGCACTACAGATCAGAACATTTGAGTTTTGCTAATAAAAAAGAACATTTGGGTGTGTGCCTGGCTTTAGCCCCTGCAGTATTCTACAGTATCTATTGTTCAACTGCAATCAGAAATTTGTTTGTGATCCCCCCTGTACTGGGGATTCATCTGGTAATCTAATTTAATCTCACTGCTTGAGGGTTTATTTAATAAACTGAGTACAACATCATGTGCTCAGATGTCATTCACCTTTCATCTGGTTTAAGCTTGGGTGGGCAGAAATGCAGCATTTTGTGAGCTACTTTTTTTATTCCCAACTGCTGTTTTCTCTGTAAAGTGCCAGATAATTACAAACAAATAGTGTGGTTGCTATGCCAACAGTGCCTGCTGATGCGGCGTCCTTGTCTTCCCATCTTGGATGCAGCATCCTTTGGTGACTCAACTCATTTCAACCAATAACTCCGCAGAACACATCAATTTGCTGCTACATGTTGATATTCTTCCTTGAGCACTCTCTCAACATCAACCCTGTCACAAGAGGTTTTCAGAGCCATTGTTTTATAAAACAAAACAAAACAGAGAGGTAGGTACTTACATAATAACAAAAAATTCAAGGACTCGGGAAGAAAGCAAGTATTTTGCATTCTTCATTTTTTCCAAATGGAATTCAGGAAGGAGGTCAGAAGCAAAAGGGGAGGATGAAAATAGAAGGACTTGTCAGGGGGGGCAGTGATGTTGGGAGCTCAGTGAGTCCCCAGAGATGTTCTGAAAGCATTGCTGAGATAAATAGGCTGCTGAACAGCACACATGGTACACATCAGACAGTTCTGAGACAGGAACAAACCCAGTGTTAACAGTGGGTCAAAGTACCACTTGTTCCTTGAATAAGTTTGCCTGAAGTCATATGTTTTTGTGCACTACTAAAAAGAATCACTTGTTTAAAGCATTAAGGTCTTTTCCAAGAAAGCTGTTGTTAGGAGATACACCATTCACTGCTCTATGTAATGTGTAGCATAGCTGCAGCCAGCCACAATGGATTTTCAGTCCTCCAGTTCAACCAGGATGTCTCTGACAATGCTTGTTTATTCCTGGTTCTAGCCTAAGGATTATGTGCTTGGGAAACAGCTCATATTACATACTGCTTTTCACATCTTACATATTAATCTGAATGTTTCCCAAATTCTTTAGGATCTTTTTAGACATTTAGCTAAATTTCTGCGTATTGTGACTGGTCAGACTCTTACATATCCTGGTACGTGTACAGGCACACACCTCCATGAACTTGTGCTGCAGTGCTTCCTATTGACTCATCAAATTCCCCACAACGAGGAGGGATTATACATTGCTATCTAATTTCCTGAGTCCCAGGAGCTTCCCTGCTCTGGGGTCAGCTGGGAGCTGCATGTCACCATGAAATCAGGAGATGCTGGCCTGTAGCTGCATTGCAAGGCACTGGGGAAATGGGAGTAAGGAAGGGATAAGAAAGGATACAATCTACACAGGTAAAGGATGATATTTATCTGGGATCTTGGCAACACCATGGCACAATTTACTTGCAGGCCACGTATGCCCTTTGAGAAGTCCTTGTACCTAGCAGCTCACATCCCTCAGTACATGGTTTGAAAAACAGAGCTGGTTCGTCTCAGGTGAATTCTTCCAAAAGTCCAGTTTAAAGTGTGGCAGATCGCATCCAAGTCTGAATCAAGGCTCTCAAACAAGTCCATTGAAACCTATGGAAAGACTTCATCCATTTCTAATGAGATTTAAAAGAGACATGTATTTGAGGTTTAAATAAATATGTTTGAGATTTAATTTGGGGAAAAGTTAAACTTCTATTTTCCAAGGTCAGGTTTTGCACAAAGATGTGCTTCCAGTGCTGTTTCCCTCTGAGGCAAGTGGTTTGCTGAGGTTTGCAGGAACCTGTGCTCTGAGAAGAGTCAGTGCAGTGACCCAAGACAGCCAGAAAGGTGCAATGACAAGAAAAACTCTCCATGGTGTGCATGTGTGCACAGAGAAAGGGAATGTAAATACATTAAAGGATTCTGTATCACAGATAATCAAATGAACTTGTTCTGTCAGTACTCAACCAGGCAAATAATGTCCATTACAGTCAAAGGCACTTTTCACATATGACAAGGAGACAGCAAAGATGGCCAAGGATGATCCATCTCTGGAATAAGTGACACAGGAAAGCACCTAACAGAGAGGGCTATCCTATCCCCAAAAGAGAATGGTATTAGCAAGAGGAATCAGTAGAGCATCTCACAGAGCATTCACACAGCAGCTTTTGCTGATGAACTGTAGAAAGGAGATGGTGAAAGCTTCCGTGAAGAAATGTGGGGGAACAAAGAAAACAGAATACAAAAGGAGAGGTTTGTCACAGAAGTGGGCCAGATTCCATATGCAGGAAGATGAGCAGTCCATGGGGCCCTTCCTCAGCCATGCTGAATCCAGCTTGATGTGATAGTCATTAAAAATATTTCTGTCTTTGCTGTTTAATTGAATTGCTGCTGCTGTTTAATTACATAAAGGTAGTGGTGGACTCCTAAAGCATGGCAACACTTCACGAGCAAAACAGCAGAGGAATGGAGTTCAGAGCAACACCACCTCTCTATGATCTACTGCAAAAAAGTTGGTGGGAAAAGACCACATTTCTTTCCCGTACTGTTTGTATCTGCTGATAGCGCACAGCAGTCTGAGGTCAAGGTGAATGTCCTCCAGTGACATTTCACACATTAAACCCCTTCCTGTGTAGTATTTAGTTATGCAGTCCTGCCACTGATATTTTTCCGAAGCAATACTGGAACACTTACAAATCATTAAATCTCGCATTGGATTTTATTTCAGCTGGACTTGGACTGAATCCTCAAAAATATTAACATCTGTATTATGTTTTTCTCCAAATAATTTGATTTAGTTCATTTTAATCAAATTTTTGAGAGGTTCAATGCATTGTTAATCCTATAATGGAACCATCTGTGTTTCTTTTTAATATCAGACTTCCTTGAAAAACCACCCTATACTTTTTCACGTGGCTACCTCATATTTCATGACACCTCTTATGCAGCACAGTGGTAGAACTTCCAGCTACACATATCGGTGGAAAATTCTGTTCTTTAAACCTGTGCAGACTAAGAAGTACTGACTGAAAAGAGCAGAAATCCGTACTTACTTCGCAGGTTCTGTACAGGGAAAGAGCCAGTGCTGCTGGAAGGGGGCAGGGAACATTTCTGGCAGATGCACTCCTTCCCGTTAAAAGTTACCCGGTCACCCGCAGGGAAAGGCAACCTACGACAGCAGAAACAAAAGCAAACTGGTTACAGCCTCACGCCTTTATCGAAATTAAATATCTTTCCCTAAAGGAACTGATTATACTCTGGCTTCTTTTCCTCTGCTTGCCCAGTTCTCATTGAGTTTTCCAGCCACTTAAAGGCTTAAGTATCAAAGGAACATATCAAACAGGCAACTCCAAATGCAGATGGTTACAGCTTCTTAGGAGAAAAAATAATATCTAAAGATACAAAAACACAGTGAGCACTCAAGTCCAAATTGTTGTGTATCTAAGAAATGTAGCATCAGCCAGGGTTCATCACTAACAGGATCAGTTACAGAATGAAAACAAAATTGGCATTACAGGGAGTTAAGTAGGGGCAAATGCAGCTGCTTTTATGTTGTTAAATAGCTGCATGAGAGTGATGACTTTTATACATTAAAAACCAGCACTTGTCCTCACAACTTGTACCACGTCAAAGTCCTTCTCCTAATCTATGTGCTCAGAAAGCAAATGTTAGTGAACTCTCAAAGGAAAAAACCTATCCCAGTGACAAAACCCACAGTGTCTACATTACTTGTTTTCCCTACTCAACAACAGCTCTCCTTACACTTAATTAAATCATTCTTTTTTATCAATGTCCTTAAAACAAAAAGCTCTCTGCTGTGCACTTCCTTGTCTGGGCACAAAAACTGCTAAGGCTTTTCCTCTAAGGGAACCAGATGGACAAATCACTTCATGTGCAGCCAAGGATGGTGAGGATTTAGAAACACATTTCACTCCACCCAAAGCTCATGTCCAACTAAATCCCTATCCGAGCTATCAAAATATGGCTTAAGTGAGGCACAAACATAACACACACCTTCTGCCTCATGGTGAAGTCCATCTGATCAGACTATTTGATTAAAATTTCATTAAAACTCTGCATCGCATTTCCACACAAATGCTATCGAATTCATACCAACTGGGAGATTGCCTTCACTACAAAAGCTACACAGATCCTTTGTGCTAAACTTAAACATTATTTTGCTCCCTAAACTGCCTAAGAGAAGCTTATTCTACAGTTGAATTACATTTAAAAGAAATTTTTTATTACTTAGAACAAAAGCAATGCTGTCCTTTGTTTCTACATAATGTTACTAAAACATATTTGAAACCAGCTAAGTAAGTGTTCAACACTGCCATCCATTTTGGACAATTGGTGATAATTTAAAAAATCATGAGGACACATGGAGTTTAAATATTATTATCTTTTTTGATATCTGATAACGAATTCTGCTTTTCACTTTTTTTTTTTCTCTTTGACAATGACTTTATACTCCAAAAAACTTCCTACCTTCTCACTTACCTAAAGTTAAGATAAGGAAAATACTTTATGGAAAGAGCCTTTAAAATTGCTGTTTGACCCAACTAAATGTTCTATGTGTGATTCTGGTACAACAAGGTCCAACACCATGTTAGTACAGACCCAGGAGGCCTTAATTTCCACCTATCCAAAGAGGATTTTCTACCATGAATTTTACTCAACAACCTAACCAGAAGACAATACTGCCTCTAGTGTGACAGACAAGATGTGATGGAGCTGCACTCCAGTGAGCAAATCTGTCCTGTCTTGCAGCAATGCAGCAGGAGCAAGCTTCTGTGTCATATACTCAAAAAAACCCCCAAAACCAACTTTTTAGGTCATAGCTGTTGTCTGCAACAGATTTTGATACTTTTTAAAATCAGAGAGACTTCTCATACATGGAATAATAAAAGTTTTATGAACTCAGAGAAGAGTTGAGGTTGGAAAGGACCTCTGAAGGTCATCTGGCCCAACCCAAAGTTTATTCAAATGAACATGCATATATTTGAATAAAAATTAGTAAATGTGATACACTTCTATATAGATAATATAAATTCATGGCTAATTATCAAAAACGGTCTTGAAAATGGAGTGATATAATTCAAGTGCTGTCCTAATTTTCCAATGCCACTGTGAAAAAAACCATTTAACCAGGTTTTCATTTTAAAAAATATTACAAAATCAAGTCTATTGACTTAGCACTACTAATTGACCTGGAAAGACACAAGCCAAGGGATGTCAATTGTTCCAGAACTGAGACAAGAACTTGTAATCGATCTCCTATGTGTTTTCAGGAGGACATCTCATCTTGATTGACAGATACACACAGACTTCTTACAACCACCGGTACTCTGCTCCAAATTAAACCCCCACAAAACCAGCACCCTGCTCCATCACACTGATACCATCACACAGCCACACTCACTGCCACACAACTGCCCTGGCATCTTTCATTCCTGGGCACAGTTGCATGCCCTGGGCAGGACAGTACCTTCTACTGCGTTTTGCCACAGTCTCTATGGGAACCAAGGCTGGGTTCAGCTCATGACCCAGCTGGGCTCTCATGAGATGTCTCAGTAAAACAGCAGGCTTTGCACCACTAATAATCCTGGGGATGGTGATGTGCTGGAAGCTGTGAGCAATTCACTGCTCTAAAGAATGACTGTGACTACTGAACAACCTTGTACGTAGTATATTAGGAGCAGTAGGGAGAGGAAAGGTTAATACATCTTCCTGACTCAGGGAAATGCCTAATAAAGACCCAGCTGAGCTTCCAACTGAGCACAGAAGCCCATCTCAAACAGATGCACCAAGTAGCAGGTAAAGTAGAAGCAGGGACTGACCACTTTGAATTGGCTCATCTTGTCATTGTCTAAGCAATTAGGCAATCTAAAAGGAAATAAGTTAAAACTAGAAGAGAAGAACAGGATTATTGGCCTCCTATGGCACAAAGACAGAACCAGGCCAATGACACCTACAAACATGCCAAAGCTCACAGGCACCACAGCAAGTCACAGAGCCTCTTCAGATGGGAGGGCATGCGGGGGCATTCCTACCCCATAAAAATATCGTACTTGGTTTATTTTCTAAAAGTTCAGTAGCTAATCACAGTGCCTTTCCATCCCAATGGGAGAGGGCAACAATTTTGATTTATTGTTCTCCAAATGTGCAAGACACCTTGCTGTAAAAAAATCCCAGAGAAATATTCCTTGGAGCCGTCCACTCCAAGGTACAGACAGACCTTTCCTTCCCTCACAGGTCTATCTAAACCCATAAATAAGCCTCAAAGTTTGTTTCACTGCTTTGTTCACTGGGAATTCACACCCAACACATTTGTTAATTTTTCTGTACCAGCTGACCTCTCCCTTTCACAAGCAGCTCTGCTCAAGCATTTCAGTGCCAGTGTGAGTGAAGGCACAACAGAAGGTGGTAACAGTCAATTAACAAGGTTTCAGTTTCTGAGCTCTGTAAGTTGTGAGCAAGACTATATATAGAATTCTATGCTAAGAGCAGCATATCTGCCTTCAAATACAATGATATCTCACCACCAGTCACCCACTGAACACTGCTAGGTATTGCAGAAACCAGGACAGGGTTTTAATTAGCTACTTATCCTTTAATAAATATTCAGTGAGATTTTCACAGTTGGATAATCTATTTTTAAAATAAGAATTAAGAGCATTTTTAAGAGCATTTTTAAAGCAGCTCTCTCAAATTACTTGTACAATTTTAATACATCCATGATTCATTTCCCAACAAATTTTGTTTTATCCACCTGCCTACGATACTTGCAAACCCAGAAAAAAATCTGCAGGTGACCAACAAAACTATACTGTAAAACATCAAGTCACCATCAGCCTAACCCAGGGTAACTGTGTGCTGATACCAAAAGGTCAGGTCCTGGTCTTGTCCTTCTCTGTACCACACCTCAATCTATGCAGCTGTGGGCAAGTCACTCAAGCTATCTGGGATGGACAAAAGAAAATATTCTTCTTTTTTTCAGAGCAGATGAATGGCCATCTATTCTTTAAATGGCTGATCTGACTCTGTGGCTGAACAGTCAACTAAATTTGATATATGAAAATTAGCAGAAGCCAGTGGCTGGGCTGTGGGGAGAGCAAAGCTATTCATTTCAGTAGCTGGCTGCAGTTACACCAGGTCAGGTGTAATGTCAGACTGCAACCTAAGGGCCAACAGGATCAAATTCTGCTCTCACTTGTACCTGGTACAATCAAATCCCTCAAGGTGCTCCGTAGGGATGAATTTGACCCTGTGGATTAAAATGATGATACAAAGTGGACATTGTGTGCTATCTACCATCTACACTAATTTCAGCAAGGGCAAATGCTGCAAGCAGTGAGGAAAAACCCCATGCACCAGTACACCACAGGGTTCATCAGATGGAAAGCATAAGATGTGGGGGTCCCAGGGGACACCATGTCGGACATGAGTCAGCAGAGTGTCCCCACGGCAAAAAAGGCCAGCTACATGCTGGGAGGGCATTTGTGTAGCCAGCAGATCCAGGGATGTGGTCTTCCCTGATGTTCATCATTTAAGGGACCGCAGTGGGCACCACCTTGGGCTCCTCAGGACAAGATTTACTGGAGGGAGATGAGGGAAGGTGGCCAGGTCCAGAGCTGCAGCACAGGACACATGGGCAGGCAGGGGCTGCAGGAGATGTACCTGCTCAGGAGAGATCATATTGCTGTCTGAAACTGCCTGATGACATGTACATGAAACTGGAGCCACGTTCTTCTCAGAGGTAAAGACTGAAAGGACAAGAGGCAGCAGAAATAAGCTGGAACACGGGAAATGTCAACTCAGTATAAGGAAAAGAAAAATTACCATGAGCTTGTTGAATGCTGGAACACACTGTTCAGAGAGACTGCTGGATCTCTATCCTCAGAAATATGTTAAAGGAATGCCATCAGCTGTCTGCTCAAACTGGACTTGCTTTGAGCCAAGAGCTGGACCACAGGACCCCCACAGATCCCTTCCATCTTACATTATCCTATGGCTGTAGGGATGCTCCGTACAGAATCAAAGAACCCTAGAATCACTAAGGTTGTAAAAGACCTCCAAGACCATCAAGTCCAACCTTTGACCAAACACCACCATGCTCATATCATCACATAGAGCCATGTCTACTCTTTTTGTGAACACTGCCAGGGATGGTTGTCTCCCTGAATTTTGCAGCTCTTTGATGTTTTCATTTCTGTAACAAAGTTCTCACACACTTTCTGTAAACATAGCCATGTTTTGCTAACCATCCTTATCATTTGCATTCCATTCTCCCTAGGAGGAGACTTTTGATGGATCTTTCCTTTGACCAGTGTGATTGAGAGGTGGTAATTTCTCCCTCCAATCCACGGTGATTTCTAAGAACATATACAATAAAGAGCGGGCCAACTTGCCCCCCTTCTTTCCTGCCTTCTCTCTGAGAGTGGAGTTCATGGTTCTTTCGTGTCCAAGTGCGACAGATGGTGCCCCCCCCACTTCCCTGGGCACCCTGTTCCAGTGCTTAGCCCCCTTTTCAGCAAAGAAACTTTTCCTAATATCCAATCTGAACCTCCTTTGGTGCAACTTAAAGACATTTCCCTAGTCCTGCTGCTGGTTGCCTGGGAGAAGAAACTGACCCCCACCTCACTACAACCTCCTTTCAGGCAGCTGTAGGGAGCAGTAAGTACCCCCTGAGCCTCCTCTTCTCCAGATAAACAGCTCCAGTACCCTCAGCTGCTCCTCACAGGACTTGTGCTCCAGAGCCTTCCCCTGAAGAGCAGCAGATCTAAATTACAAGAGCAGCACAACATCACCCCTTTATTCAGGAAGAAGCATATACTGATAAATATATTTGGTTTAGAATCAAAACGCCATGAACACTCAGGCTGATTTCAAGTGGAAACCAAACCCTTTCGAAATTCAGCAGCACTAAAGAAATAAAGGCAAATAAAAAGGTTTAGCATATTCAAAAAGTCTGACATGATTGCTATGTTTAAGAAGAAACTGAATTTGAACTTCTAATTTTCAGTATTACCCTAATTTCTTAAGACATATATACACAAAAGATCTCAATTCTTTCTAGAAGCAGCAGTGTTACATATGAACACAATCCTCTGCTGAAAAAAGAAAAGGATTTCAGCTTTCTGATTTTTTATATTCAACTGCCTGGCCAAAGTGAATTGCCTTCTTGAAGATGGTAAAAATAAAAATGGGTTAAAAGAGGTTTTATAGCTGGGTTTGGCATGCAACCCCTTGAAGAATATGTATCTGCCTCTTTCCCCTCCACACACTATTCATATGGCACATATTCAGCTTCTGCCAAGATGCTGTTTTAAAAGAAAACTTCCTGAACTCAGAAGTTAGATATCAAAATTCTGTAAAGCAAACATGAACCTGTTTCCTTATTAATCTGGGATGTATGTCCATATCTATCCTCCAGCTAAGGGTCAAGTTGTCCTCTCTTTATCACTTACATGTCACAGTTTTTTTCCGACTTTAAAGTACAAGAACACTGAAACTAAAGGGGTAACTATTACATACACTCCTCCAAGTAGGTACATAAACACCAATCCCCCCCAACTTTACTAATTACAGTAATACCCATAAAAGCAAATCCCAGTTTTTTGATATCCAGTGAACACATAGCCCATCAGTAACAGAAATCATACTCTAGGTACAACATTATACAGACCATTATATATGCTTAATAAATCTCTATAACTTATTAACACACTAAGACATCGCCTGAAAATTCCATTTTCAGAGTATTATCACAGGTATGACAACCCATTTCTTTCTGAAAGACTCAATGTCCTGCCCTTTCCCATCCTACGTAAGAGCCACACTGTCCTGTCTACGACAGCCATTTAAGAAGTATGTGCAAAATTTTAATAAAACTAAGCTTCTGTTGCTACAGCCAGCCTCAATTTTCTCCCTCTTTTTATTTCACTTTTACAAACACATGAAGCTTTTGAAGGAAGTGTCTTTGGCAGCCTTTTGGAGGACACAGCTCCTTCCAATTAATGAAGCTGTAAGAAGATTGCTCGGCCACTTCCTGGGAATTCAGAGTAAGCACTTAATCTGCAGCAGTTTTCAATCTATGTTGTTGTTTTTCCACTCATTCCTAGTTTTAGGCATTATCATCACAAAACACAACAGCAGAAAAAGGTTTCACTAGATTATGAACTGCACTGGAAGAAGAAGGGATTAAGCCCTCAATCTTACTCCAGCAGAGCAAACATGCAATTAAAACCTGAATTTTTTTAAGAGCCACTTTGTTAACACAAGACAGAAACAATCAAATAGGATGGCACAATATCTTGTACTTTTAATAGTTTTTTTCTCTGAATACCAATTAATTTTTTAAGACTTTAGCTTGTGGCAGCCCTGGGCAGTAGCATCTGACCCCCATGAGATGCCCAGGGAGGAGCTGGATTTCTGACACACCAGCTTTTCCACAGAGGGGGGCAGCAGGTTACAAATGCAGCGCAGAGGGTACAAGGAATACAGCTCCCTGTGACACTGGGCCATGTGGCATCCAACAGTAGTAATAACAGAAGACAACTGGGCTAGGATTGCTGACTTTTTCCCACAGCTCCCACTAGCTAGATCTTCTCACTGATGCTACCATACACTTCCCACATGTTTCTATTCAAACCTTATCTTCTCTAAAAATATGGAAAGAAAAAAGGAGTTGCTACTGACACTGGTTTACTATTCAATGTAGAAACAGTTTAAAGGTGTTACTTCAGCAGCTACAGAAACAGGGGTTGCAGAAGTGCTCATTTAAAAGAATTTAACGATCCTGCAGCATTCTGGAGAAATGTGTCATGAGTGCAAAAATGCCTTCTGCTGCCTGTGTTTTCATGCTGAAGATGGTAAGAGCCTGGCTTGGTTTCCATGAGAGCAGGATCAGCCCCACTGGCAGGCAGTCACCACCACTCAAATTCACACCATTCTGGAAGTCAGATTTCTAACACAGCACCCACATTAAAGTCTGGCTGTAAAAGGTAATGCCAAATGCAGTTGGCATCATCCGCCAACTGCTACTGACAGTGTGCTTTAGCCCAGTATTTAAGGTTTCTGCCCATCTGTAAGAAATGAGGGCACAAATGGTTCTCTTGACTCTTCCCACCAAGGAAAATGTCTAGGTAAATGTCTAGGTAGAGGGCTTTACATCTTTTTTTCCCCCTCTTTTATTATTACTGTTTTTAAAATGAACAAACAAGTTCCTTCTTTTGGCTTAAATAACACATCTTTATAGTCTACCAACCTTATTTTTACCGAGGATATAATTCAATAAAATAAATGCTGATGATGTTTAGACAGGACTCTCTTTCCCATAAAAAGCACAGGTTATGTCTGGCTTGCAATGACGGGGGTAATTGAAGCTGATTTAAAGCATATAAACACATGACAGGATTCTTCTGCTGCTCTGCACCACAAATCAGTGTTACAACCCCCCTGGGAGATATTAATTGAATCCTGCTAGTCAGCAGGGCATTAGCTGGCTCTGATGAGGACAATATGAAGTTGTGTGTCCTTCTAAGGAAAGAAACAGAAGCAAAACTGGGTCTCTCTACTGAACAATCAGAAACGGCAAAATAGCATTTAATACAACTATTTAGTCATACAGAAGGTTAGGGAACATCTCTGATTTTCTTTTTATATGACATATTATTGTATCAGGAACTTCATTTTTAAAAGCTTTATCACATCTTCACCACACATGATATTTGTAGCATGAATAATTTCACAGTGCTGCAATTTAACTCACCTGAATTTTTAGGTACTTAAAAATAAATATTTTAGTCACAAGGAAAATTATTCCAAATTTTCAGGGAGACAAAATAAACTGTACCACCAAGCTCCAAACTATCAGCTGAAGGACTGACTAAATACAGCAGGAGTTGGTAAATACAATGGCCTGAAACCCAGGTTAGGTACCAAGTTGCTAAGTACAGTAACAAACATCTTAAAAAATTCTGCTAAACTCTAGTGGTATGACTGAGAATACAAGCACGTTTAGCAGGAAAAATGGAATCAACCAGTTTTTTTATTTCTCCTAAATAAAGAAGCACCTCACTTTACAGACGGTACTAGTGCTAAGAATAAAGGTATCAAGAATTAGCTCTGCTCATCTCTAGAAGAGCTGTAATAGTGCCAGACTGCAGGCCAAGAGCATGTGCAGCCAGCAGTTAACTCATGAGATCCATTTGAAATCATTTGCTTTACTATTAAAAGAAAAAATAAAATAAGAAAAAGATTCTAGGATTTTTCCTTATCTTTACTCTTCATGTTTTTTAAAGTATCCAAAATGAGAAATGCCCTACGAAACAGAGCAAAACTTAGATAGAGTTTAATATAATAAAGGCTTGTCCATCTCAGAGCCTTCCCCTTACCATGGCTATTATTGATATTTGTTCCATTGCTTTATTTGAGATCCTGCCACGAGCCACAGCTCTTCTGGAATTTGAAGTCCTGCTCCTGCATCAGCACAGGAGGATATCTGAGCTGAGCAGCTCCATGGGCCGGGCAGGTTGGGCTGGCAGATGGGCACAGTGACACAGACATGCTGGTTTGGGACTGCAGAGTCACCTGCATGAGGCACCAGCACACAGAGCTTCTCAGCTGTGGTGCCCCAGTGCCTCGCTGGGCCTTCCCTTCGAAAGTCAGGTTGCTTTTCTCGTACTTCTAAAAGCTCAAGTTTAGCCAGAGAAACCATGGCAGCATTTCCATTTGCTCCAAACTGCTGTAACAGTGCATTTCCTGAAGGTTTAGTGGACTTTGAGCTTCTTCATGAAGTCTTCAATAGATTTGTTTGTGTTATTTCTATACAAGAGGGTTGAAATGCAGGTCAAAATGACATCAGTCTCTTGTACTGCTGAGTCTGGGAGCCATGTGGGAAATGATCCCACTGAACTACACTGGCATTAAGAGGAAAAAAGCTTGTGTGCTGTGCCACTTGTCACATGCATGTCTAACAGATTCTTGGGGAAATCAAACATGCCTTAAAGACTTCAGGACCTATCTGTCCTATTTTAAATGGCTATTGAAGTTTCTGAGAAGAAGCACTGTGAAAATTCAGTTTAAATCTATTAATAAGATATCCAGCTGGCTTGCTGAGGACTCAGCCAGTGGCACTTGAATCCTTTGTAACTTCAGTCAACACATGACAAAACAGCAGACACCAGAGAAATAAAGCAACATTTGGGGAAAAACGTCTTACAATGAAGACAGTGGCAGTTTCTAAAGTACTTTGAAAACCTCACACATAAGATAACATAAAACAGAAAAACACATTTGGGAAAAAGAGAGGCACTCAAAATTTGCAGGTTTTTTTTCTTTTTTAATTCTGCAATTTTTTAAGGAGTGAATAACAGAAAACCCTATCTCTAGGCTGCAGGTGATGCCTGGCATCAGCCTTTCAAAATCTAGTTTTTAAATAAAACACAGCTTCACGTAGAAAACCTACCTGCAGACAGCACACACAAAACAGTCTGGGTGATAGGTTTTTCCCAGTGCTGAGACCACTTCTCCCTCAATGAATTCATCACAACTGAAGCACCGTGTGCCATAGAGTCTCTGGTAGTCCAAAGTACAGATGTAGTCTCCCTGTCTCACAAAAAATCCTCCTTGAGCCAGGTCACATCCACAAGCTGCAGGAAGAGAAAAGGCAGACTCAGAAGGCAAGAAACGAATGCTCTAAGATAATGCTGATTTTTCACCTGCGATCTGAATGGTTTCTAGGGGAGTTTTTAAGCATTTCAATGTATGGGCTTATGATCACAGAACAGATGTGCATCTGAAAAACACCACTCTTACAGTAAATTACATCAGTCATGTATTCTGTACACTGGATACATAGTATGGACTTATTTAATGCAAAAATGTCAACCTCAGTGCAGCAGCTGTGAGTGCAAAGTTAAAGTCTGTGGGAGTTGAGTTCAGGGTTAGCACATACAACACCCAACATATTTAACAGGTTAAAAGAAGTACATAAAGGATACAAGCCTTTAAAATCTAAAGCACCAGTGTTACAAAGAACCATCTCTGACAGATTAGAAGTGTCTGATACTCCTCCTGGACACAAAAGGGTTTTAAATACTGCTCTCTCTAAACACAGGGGCTGATGCACATGGCAACTGCTACAAGCTTTCACAAGTTAAATCACTTTAAATCACATCTCGTTTACCTGATAAACATCACTCACCAAGTATGAACTGGAGGCATCTCCAGATTCATCTGCTCCTGGCAAAAGTAAGGTTTTAGTCCTACATGTCAATTTCTATTTTTTAAACTAAACCTGTAGGAAAGTGTTAAAGTTGATTAACCAAAGGCTTGTGAGACTGTTCAGGGGCTTTCTCTGTAGCACCAGGGATGGAGCTAGGCTGGAATTTTGAGAACATATAAGATGGGAAAGGAGAGATACAATGGCCTGGTGAAGTCATACAGATATAGCAGACATGTAGAAGATGACCATCATCCACATTGATCAGGATCTTTGAAAACAGAATTTCATTTATAAGGAGAACTGGACTTCAAAATGGTGATTCTGCTGCTGTGTTGACTACTACTTTACTGCAAGTCACAGCACCACGCTTGTTACTATGTACTTGTGCTCCTGGGGATGTTCATGCAGGAATGTGTTCCCACCAGCAAACGGTGTTTACAGTCAAACACTGCTGAACCACAGCAGTGTCACTACTCACATACGGCCCATGGAAGAGGAGTGGGAATCTTGCTTATTAAATTTGGACTGCCCGTACAAAACACTGTGGAGATGCTCAGTGCCTTGGTCCCAAAATAGCAGAAGTACCCACACTTCTAAAATTCAAGATTGAGATTTACACTTAGGTACCTGAAAGTCCACAGACACTTTGGTTTCTAAACGTAAAGCCTGCCAACTCACACCCAAGCCTGTCTGCAGTGTCAGAATCAGTCATCTTGCACCTAAACTATGAGAAATGAGTCCAACAGAGGTGCTCAAGGCACAAAGTAACACATACAGCACAGAAACCCCAAGAAAGCGTAGGATCCTGATCATTCATTCAAAATCACATCCAACCACCCTCCCTTCTTCTATAGTCTTTGTTAACTGTAGCACAGGAGGCCTGGGCTCAAGGCTCTCTTTAAACCTTACATGGGCACTTAAGTTCTCCTCATTCTCCCTGGAGATGGCCCTGACTGATAAGAAAACAGCAATCATGCTAGAACTGTATTAGTGCATGGTCAAGAACCAAAGAACTGTGTGTTAATTAATCTTGCTTATAATTCAAAATACTTCCAATTATATTGCATGTGTCATGGACAACATGGATTAGATGAATTATATTGCAATACATTCTTCATATCCTCTATCTCAGAGGCCTAACGCATTTGCTTTTAACATTTCTCTCTCTTACCCATGCTCTCATTTTTACGAAGGACAGACTTTTTGAAAAGACTTTCCAAAAATCTGGCACAACTTGCTGGATATCATGAGTTTCTTTCAGCCTATATATTTCAGCTACATACCGGTATCACAGAAGCAGAGATCAGCTATGGATTTAGGATGATGCTGAGCAGCATGCTGAGCTGATACTGATGCCCTAGAGCAGTTCTAAATTGCATCATACAGTGTTTGAACTTGCAGAGGGGATCATAAGAGAAAAACGTTAAAAGGACATAACTGCATTTCTGAAAAGAGAAGGGAGGAGTTATGTCCCTACATAAATTTCTTATATTTTGCACAAGAAAATCTGTCTTTATTGTCTAAATGGAAGCCAGGCAGGCTCTGTCTCACTGCAGCTGTGAGCTCTGGTGCAAGGTTTGGGGCACGTGGGGTCAGCAACAGTTCAGCCACTGGCATTTGGTGGCACTCTGCCTCACCTTGAGGGTATTTGCCTTTCTCTGTGCCGTCACTAATGTTACAACCACTCCAAAGCTGTACACAGCTCCAAAGCAGTTTGCACTAATGCAATTAATCCTGGCTTCTCAGGAAACCCTGCAGTGAAACCGCTCACCCAAAGAGAGACAGAAACACAAGTTATTGGGACTTCAAAATAAAAGTGAGCTCGGCATCCTCTCACCAGGTCCCTTTCTGCATCACCATCACTTCAGTCTCCCTCTATGCAAGGAGTGGCTGAATGAACATCATTGCACCACCAGCTCTGCTCCACAGGCCATAACCTGGGTCACAAACCCTTGCCTGCTCCTGCACTCTTTGAGCCATCGGATCCAATTTCACTTGTCACCCAGCTGGCCAGAGAAGAACACAGGGATTCCAGTTAATTACTGGCCTGGATATCAAAATAGTCAGGGTTTAAAGCTGAGAAGAGCAGCTCTGAAAAGAGACCCATTTGCCTTCCCTCAGGTGAGATGCTGTGCCCCTTGCCTGTGTGGGCAGATGTGGACAGAGACACTGCCCATCTGAGATGGTCCTGCGCACCTGCAGAGACAAGAAACCAGGAAAGGAAAGCGGGAGGAAGTCTAGGGAGAAAGTCTGAAGGCAGCTACCAGGTCTTACTCTCCTAGGACAGGAAATCAGCATTATGTCACATCCACTCCTCCCCAGCACTTGTCTTCCACAAGGAGTATCTGGAGGTAGGATTATTTATAACCTAGAAACAGTTTTCAACAGTTTCTGGAGTTCATCTTGGTGAAAAAAGAAAGCACTGCAAACACAGCAATTATATTAATGAAGAGACTAACACAGAGTAACTTATCTTCCTGTCTTGGTATTACCCTGCATACAAGGCAGTGCCTTTTCCTGAGCAGTTACAAGGTTTAGGAGTAATTTTTAAGTAGTGAATAAATAAGTGGTTTTCTCTTCTTGTGGTATTTAGTAGCAAGCCAGTATCTGGCTGTGCTACGGGACTTTAGAGGGACAATATCCACACCATTTTTAAGGACGGTATCTCAGGGTGGCTTCTCTTACAGCTGGATAATTCCAGTCTTCAAGACACCTTGCAGTTACCTGACACCAACATACTTCATATGTAGATCTGTGGGGTTCCTCTACTGGTGTAGAAACAGACTACTTTTTTCCCTAGCACAGTGTCTGTAACAGCACCTGAAGCACTGGAATTTAGGCAGTGTGTAATGGTAATGGTAATGGTTTTAAATTCAAAGAGGTGCAATTTAGACAGGATATATGGAAGTAATTTTTTTAAGTGAGGCTGGTGAGGCACTGGAACAGGTTGTCCAGAGAGGTGGCCCATCTCTGGAAACATTTAAAGTCAGGTTGGACAGGGCCCTGAGCAACTGATTTAGTTGAAGATGTCACTCCTCATTCCAGGGGGTTTCAGACTAGATGACCCTTAAATGTCCCTTCCATTATTCTGTGATTTTATAAAAATTATTCTATGATTTTATAAAAATAAATAGCAGCAAATCAATTAATCAGTGCACTTTAGGCATGTTGCTTTTCCACTACTGCATGTCATCAGTATTCCATTTGCACTGTATAAATATAAAACACATCTATTTTCTGTGCTGGCAAATGAGCCTACTGAAAGCAGATTAATTTTTTTGGCTGTGTGCTGGGCCTGAAAACCAGCTGTGTCCTGATCTGCTTGGGGGATGCTACGCTGGCTGTGCTGCTGCACATTAGAGCAGGCTGCAGCAGCAGCATGCACTGCTGGTCTTGTCATCCCAACAGTGCAGTTCTGCTGTCAACGGGCCTGGCAATCAAGTGGTTTGCTTACATGGAACTGCACATATGAAGTCTATATTTTTCTCTCCCATTTTCTGCCTGATGTAAGTTAAATAAAATTTTTCTTCCTCAGCACTGTTGTTTTTTGTCCATTTCTGGTATTTTCCTCCAACCATGAGATGGATGCTGCTGGCTGACTAAGATCCCAAGAATGACACATAGTACACTGCTGAGATAACTCTCTTTTGGCAGCTAAATTGTACGTCTTCATACACCATTGATGAAGTTTGGGATCCTGTTCTCCAAAAGCCCATGATTATATGTGGAACATTTCTCCTGGCCACTATGCCTATGAGAAGGAATCACAACCACCTGGCAAACTTCCACCACTACAGACTACAGCTTTGACTTAAGGTCAAACTGAACTGCAATTAATCTGAAGCAGTCTAAGCTCATTTCCAGAAGATGCCTGTGATTGTGATACTCCTCCTTGCATGGTATGGTGTGGTAAGTTCAGACAAGCTTTCCACAGAGCTCTTGGGGAAGTCTTTCCCAGCTCCAAGTTTTCTGGCCATACAATATTGGCATGCGAATATCATCTCTTAGTTAATTCACACCTGAAACTTCAATCTATGGGTGAGCAGCAGTAAGAGAGAAGGAACCTTGCAATGGGGTATATAAACCATACAATCCAATCACTCTTCCTATGCACAAGTGATCCTACCTACTGTCTTTCCAAACACATCTGTGAAATCAAGAATACTCAAGCCTGTCAGTCATTGGCAGTGTATTAGCAGCAATATCTGAAATACCAGCTATAATCTCAAGGACTTGAATGACACCTCATTTTCCTGCTACCCAGGGCAAATAAAAGCTGCCCCAGAAAAGTCTTGGACACACAGGCTGGCCTCTTCTCCAGCTTCCAACCAGGAAATGCAGGAAGGCAGACAGGTCTGATGGAAGAAAACCAGCAACTTTTGGGAGCAGAAAAGATACAGAAAACTGAGGGGATGTATCGCATCCTGCAACACTTCACCATGCATATGTAGCACTGATACAGCTATAAAGGATACAGAGTACAGTGCATCTACACAAGCTCCCAGGCTACACTGGCCATGATGCCCATAATTTAATTTGTGGAGGAAACACTTCAGTGCAGAAAAACCCTTTGAGATTCAGAATGCTCTCATGAGACTGACAAAACATTAGAGAGTACCAATTAAAATTAAGGAGAGTTCGGAAAGTTTCCTGTGCACTATGTAACTTGACTCCTATAATAAATGGGAACTACACATTGAGTAATTTTTCATTAGTAAGCACATTTCCATTTTCCTTCTGGAAAGCATAGTTTCCCAATAGCTTAGAAACAGTGTTGCTGCCCTATAAAAGCCCTCCCATAGTCTTAGAGGTAAGCAAGATCCTCACACCATTAGATATGTGGTTGTTTCAAAGTACCAAAATAATCCCCAAGAAAACTGGAAAAGTTGTCTCATTTATACTGATTTCTTGTTTTAAGGACTCAATCTGGTTACGTAAAATTCACAAGTATGCAAAAGAAATTTAGGAAACAGAGTAATGTGCTTTAACCCATTTTTAACCTAATTGCATCTTAAGTGTTTATGATAAAATACTGCTGTCATTTGCCAGACTAATCAAAACAGGTTTCTAAAAACAATAAAATAAAATAAAACCCACAACCCCCCAAAAAAACCAACAAGCAAAGCAAAAACACCAAATATTTTCCGATTTTTTTAAACAGTGCTTTGGGTGCCAGTTCCAGGTTTGCAAATTAAGTTCCTGCTCTATTCACAGATATGGCAGATGGTCTCGTGTTAATGAGTTTCAGAAAGTGGGAGCTGGAATAACACCATGGTGGCAGCGATGAATTTTACGCAACAACTCTCTCTGGGTCTCCATGCAGGCATCACATCACCTTAGTGCCCTGAAGTGCCCAGTAGCTACTCCAGAGTGCTGCTGTATCCCTGCTGTGTCCTCAAGGGAAAGAGCATCACACAGACTGGAAGGCCCCTGCATAAAGGCATCCTCGCACTTTTTTTTGCAGGGTGAAAAACCTTACCCCAAGAAGAAAACTTGAGTAATTAAAAAGACTTACAGGCTTTTAAAATAATAATAATAATTCTGTGACATTATCTAATGTGGGCTAAAACTATGTTCAAAATTTCTTTATATGAATAGTATCTTTACTGCCTGCAAAGCTTACATAGATTTGAAAATCCTGTCATCTAATGAGCACTTAGCTTTCTACTATAACTTCCCATCCTGTGGACTAGAAGGATGCAAATAAGGAGAAAATAAACTGGAAAACAGAAATAACAGAGGTTTGGCTTCCTGTGGTGAATAGTTAGCTATCTTTTATTGAATATTATTAAGATATTCCTTCACCAGTACTCGTAACCATGATTCCTCCCTGTCCATTTCACCATGCTTTATTAATATTATGTATTCACTAAATTCTTGAAAGATACTATTAAAAAAAGATTCATCAGACTCTGGTAGAAATATATGCCATGAAATAAAGCTTTTGCTAGAGTGCTGATGTGATGGGTATATGGCCAGGACATGAGGGGCTGCAGAAAGTTCTTAATGGATGCAAATTAAGGTTGCAACAAGAACATGATTACAACAAAAGGAAAATTATCCATTACTTTGTGATAGTGCAAGACCACTAACTGACCAAAATTTAATTACTGAGGTTTTTTTAGAAAATTAGTGATTAAAAATTTTAAAGTTCAGGTTTTAAAACTACAACATAGAACCATTTGCTGCTACATTAAATTACTTTTGCACCAGCAAAAGTGATCATTATTATCATCATCATCCTAATTTCAGTGAAACACAAATAATAAGCTAACATGACATTGGTAAGGCAGCCCTAAACCTACCATACTCTGCAACCCTGACTTGGTGAGCATTACACTGGAAGCAGTTTTTCCTCTTATACTGAGTTAATATGATCTGGGATTGCAAACTCCTGAAGGACTCAGGAAGTGCTGGACACGTTGCTGGGGGTGCCTGATGAAGAAGAGCCCCTACACTAATCCCCAGTGCCCATGACACCACAAATACCAGGAATTGCTACTGCCTGGCAAAAATCTGGGACTCGGAAATCTTACAAATGGGCTTCCCGCAAACGACTCCCATTTTGAAATGCGAAACCCTGTAGCTATGTTCAAATGTGAGTCCCTCAGATTACTCAACGTAGCTTTGAACATATTTATATCCTAGCAGATGCATTTGATCTAACAAATAAATAACTCCTATTGCCAAGTTACTCCATGTTTTTAATATTTTCACTGAATATTCTGTCTTAGCCCTTCCCATTAATAGGACTTCCCAATAAATGATTTAACTCTGGGTTCTGTTGCATGTTCAACTGAGAAAATGGTATAGAAGTGATATAACCAGACCTGGGCTTTTTTCCAATTCCCAGGACACTGCAGTGCCACAGAAACACTAATCCCCAGAACCACACACCCTATTCTAAGCTGAAGATGTGATAACTTCTAACAGACTAATTTTAAAAACCAATGAAAACTAACGGGAGGAAAAGTACACTTGCAACTGCTAGCTGTGTTAGCATGGAAGACAGCATGTGCTGCACCCATAGCAAGAAGCGATCAGGAGAATTTTGATTGGGGGTAAAACAAGATACACACAAGATACAATAAAGCAGGTATAGCACAAAGGTCATGCTTTCACCTCTGTGCTTCAGACTGGAAGTTTACTTCCTTTCATCAAGACAAACCAGGAAAGGACACAGATGTGAGTTACAGCTCTTCTCACACACGTACAAAGAACACTCATCAGCAGGATGGTATGGATTCTCCCATTTAAATTATCACAGCACAGAAAATTAAATACTTGACAATCACTCCTAAAACAAGGTAGTTTCTATCCTTATTAAAGATCTAAGAGGCTACCCAAGATAATATAATCACAGCACCTACATCTCTCCTATCTACAATTCTAGGTTACCGTGTCTCTCTGCTGGGTCTAATAGATCACACTGCGGTAAACAAGCTCCAAGTTAATATTTGTCTAATACCATCCACTCCATTAAATGCAGTCCTGACCTGACAGACACCCTCAGAATAATTTATAGTCACCACATTTTTTTTTTAATTTGACAGTCTGAGTCATTAGTATTTTGTCACTTTAGTAATTTTCCTTGGTGCTTTTATTACAGTGGTAACAAATAAAAAAAGAATTAGCAAACATGGGAACCAAAGCCCTTGAAGTCTAATGAAACTTCGCCTCACTCTATCAAAGGCATCTGCTTCATTGTAACAGTATTTTTATAAAACCTGATTAAAATGGGATATATTTTAAACTAAAAATTAAATAAAAATTTGAAGTGAGGCTAGATGACATGTTCCCTACAGCATTTTATTAGCAGATTAGATGTGCATCTAAACAAGAAATAACATATACAAACAGATATGAGTATAAACCTTATTTATAATGCCTATTTACCTCCCTAGGTCCTATTAAACTTTGATACTGAGCAAAACTAGCAGATGGTCCCAGTACTGCTGTTAAATTTTTTAATCTGGATGGGTCTCTTAGTCCTGAATAATAAAAGAGTTTCTCGCCTTTTAAAAACTTTGAATTGTTTAGAATCATTATCTGGGGAATGTAAGAAGAACTGGATGGGAATGAAAGAAGAACTGCATGGGAATTAGTGACTTTATACTAACCTTCCTTGGTTATGTAATTTAATTTTAAAACAAAAGGCATCTATATAGTTGCTGTTACCATTCTGAAACTCACAGTCCCCATAAGAAAGGCTGCCCAGTGTCCAAGGCTGGATGGGGCTTTGAGCAACCTGGTCTAGTTGAAGGTGTCCTTCCTCATGGCGGGGGGGGTGGAACGAGATGATCTTTAAGGTCCTTTCCAACCCAAACCATTCTACGAATAATCAGACAGCAGTATGGCAATACACAAAACTACCTTTCTATCCTTAAAAAAAAAAGGAAACAATTCAATGTATTTGACCCTCTGAAACCTCATAATTTATCCAACACTATCAAAGAAACAGCTTCACATTTCACACATATTCAAAAAGGTGTGACTTCTTCCAGTGCAATATCATCTGTCACTCATGAGGTCATTCAAACAGACCCCAAATAACTCTAGACACCACGCAAGACATGGTCATTTGTCATTCTTATTCATGGGTGCTTTTTCAGTTTGCATTCTCCATCACTATACAGCTGTAATTTCTATGAGAGGGACCTCTTTCCTGCAGCTTTATAAATATTAAATATTTTCTGATGCAGGCTACAACATGATTTAATACAGAGGCAGTCAATCAAGCAGGCAGGCATCTTAGCAGGGCAATGCAGCCAGCCCACACATGGCAGTATCTGTCCTGGGCAGTCCTGCAGCTGCACTGGATGCTGGACACACAGCCTCTTTCCACATGCTATCTTTGGTGGGTGAGGTGAGACAGGACAAACTGCATTGCTGAGTAGCATCAAAATAAATGCACCACAGGAAGGAATCAACTCTGCACAGCAGGGGTCATGGCACAAAATTCTCCTCCAAGGCTGAAATCAGGATGACTGATCAGAACAGAATATCATTTTTTTGCTAAATTCTAACACATGGACTATATTCTTTCATCCATTAATTTAACAATCCAAGTGACATTTGCCTAACCTGATTTTTTTCCTTTTATGCTAGCTAGTGAAATGTACATTCAGTGCTCTGTTCTGTTCCAAAGCTCTTCTCACATAACAACATGGCAAATCCATATTACAAAGCAACTTATGCTTTTTAAGTAACAAATAAAACACAGAAACAAAACAAAAACAGATACCAGAAGAATGCCAGAAAATTGATGGAAACCCTTGAAAGGTGATAAAAGAAATTATGGCATTTAAATAATGAGGGAAAACCCGCAAACCAACCATGTGTGCAAATTTAGCACTTGGCAAAATGATTAGTAAGGAGGAGTCTCAGTCCTCCAAGAGCCCTGACACCAAGCAGCAGTTTAACCACACATCTCTGACACTCTCTCCTGTGCCAGCTGAGAGACTGATGGGTGGCTGACAGATGCTACCCTGCTACCTTGGTAACACTGTGATTTTTTCTTTCATTTTACCCAAGATCTGCCTGAAGCAAACAAACTCCCTTCTTATCTCTTACAGACAGGTAGGGGCAACGCAGCTTCTACAGTACATTCATCATTTTCCTCTGCATGGGAGTGGGAAAAAAACCCTCTGCACTGCCTAAATTTGGGATCAGGGAATCGATTCAGTGACCACACGCTGCATTTGCTGGTGACCTGGCATCATCTAAATGGAGATGACCTAAGAAATGAAAAAATGGATGTACAATTCTCTCTTGTTCCCTCTGAAGGATTTATCTTTTGTCATAGCAAATCTATAAAAGAGAAAGGGGGCTTGGATTCCATGAAGATAATAATACGGAACAAATACCAGAATGTTGCTGAGGTTTCATGCAGACAAGGCTCCTGAAAAACAAATCAGCTGCTCTTTTCCTGAGTTAGGTCTGAAAAACTGATTTGATAATGAAATTTGCCATAAGAACAGGTGGCTTAAAGAGTTTAAAAGATGCATTTATGGGATGTGTTCTGCTTTAAATACCAATCTCTTCTGAATAGATGACCAAAATATTTTTGCTGTTTAGGAAAGTGCACTGTGCTTATTTTGCTTGCTGTGCAGTTTTGCAAAGAACACAATTATTGAGCTGAACATTTAGTCCTGTCTGTCTAACTCATTAAAGATTGCCTCAGTTACTTAATAGTATGTACTTAATCCCATGGGATTTTTTAAAATATCAGTACAGCTAACAAATAGTGACAGTCTTCTTCCTAGTATTTCCTCTAAACAGGAATGGAGACAGTTACAGTGACACATCTGGAACCAGAGACATGCTCATGTTTCTAGACTGAGCTACAAGGATTAATAAATGTCATTTGAAGTACTGGTTAACAATGGAGCAAGCAGGTTGTTCACTAAACACCAGTTAACATTTATGTACTTGTACATTCAAAACAAATTAGATCTTTGCAACTTCCAGATAAGTTTTCAAACAAGCAAATACCTACAGAAGGGGTGTTGTATCAGTTAATTCCCATTTCCTGTGACCAACCTTCTGCTATTCATGTGACAGTATTAGATCACCAGGCACCAACCTGGAGCAAACCAAGTCGTTCCCCTCAAACAATGGAAAAGCACAGAGGGTCACACTGGAATTCAAAGATCACAGCCCAACACAAGAGAACCTGAACAGATGTGGCCATGACCCACCCTATGGTATACCTTAGAGAGCGGGAAAAGAGATGACCTCTGAGTTTCTTTGAAAATGTTAATTCTCTCCTAGCCCTGCATTGTTCTCCCAAACTGACATGCCAACTCTACAGTAAACTCCAATATGGATATAAACAGCTTTACATCCATTGAAAACATACTCCAGTTTTGGGCCTTAGGATGTTTATAATCTTACAGTAAGCAGTCAGAGAGTTCACAGTAAATCCTTTCAGGCATGTATTGGATTGTAAAATATGCTTGTGAAGTTTCCAGGATCATTAAGTCACACACACCATTGCTAATGCCCTACTCATAGAAGCAGCAGTCACAAACACGTACCTTTGCAAACAAAGCATTTAATATGGAAATATTTGCTCTGAACTCTCAAAACTTCTCCTTTGCATGGTTTTCCACAGGTATTGCAGAGAATCGCGGTACTCGATGGCTTCTCCAGCTGGCTATGTACAGCCTGTGGTTGTGAAACTGCAAGGGAAAACAAAGGGAGATCAATTTAAATATGCATCTTCTGTAAGACCTACAAGTAATGACAATTAACACCTGGGAAAAATCGGGTCAAGCAGATAAAAGTTTTAACTTCTGGGATTGGCCAGCACAGGAGAAAAGATCTGCCAAAAGGAGTTGAGCCAAGCCAACCCTGTCATTTCATAACTTTGAAGGCTTTTAACTGAACACACTTCAAACATAAATCAGAATTTCTTATAGAAGAAAGAATCCCCATGATCAAGTCTTGAGAGTCTCCGCCTGAATTACAAAAAATGCTTTGTCATTCTTTCTCTTCAAGAAATCAAAGACTACAGATAAAAGTTAAAGACTATAGATAAAATCTATTGTTTTTATTCAAAATATCTTTAATAGGACTTGGTAACTCTTACATTTTGAGCTACTGATTTTTAAAGTTCATGGTAAAGGCCTTTTTTACTGATTTTAAAGCAGAAATATAGTTCTGTAGATGTTCTGAGTACTTCTGAAACATTGACATCCCCATAAATACCACATATATCTGATCATTAAACAAAGTTTTCTGCCATTTTGTAAGGAAACCAGGATTTCAAGAGGTTAGGTTAATCTAGGTTAGTGAAAATTGAGTGAATTAAAAATTTGCTGCCATCTTGTGATGTAAATTAGAAATTGCATTTATTGTGCTGTTGAAAACACAAGATAAGTTGGCATCTCAATGTGTTATGTGGAACAGGTGAGAGACGACCTTATTCTTGCAGCCCTGCTGCAGCACTTGCATAAATTTTTTATCACAGTATACTTAGGAGTCAAGATAGGAAACATCAAGACAATTAATTATAAAAGAGCTGTACTGGAACTCAACAGATCTGGCTTTTTCCATGTATGAAGAACTAAGAACAGGAAAGCACATAAAGCATTTTAAGTAAATGACATATTTAATGACATTTTTCTTCTGTAATGTGGCATGCTTACTCCAAGGCTGGATTGCTTATTTCAAAGTGATTGAGTTTGTTTAAATTTTGGTTACAAAATAAACTTACCAACCAACCAACCAGTCACGATGGAGCAACCTCCCACAAGCCAATAGGTTTAAGCAAAAAAGGCCTTTCCACATCCACTAAGTTGAAGGAGTCACTATTTCAGTGACATGCTAAGCTTCCCCTCCCACACAGGCTTCCAGGGGACTTGCTGCAAGTTTGACCCAAAACAGCACTTTCTACTCCCGTAACCAAAGTGGTTTGGGGTTTTCTTTACCCAGAAGATACATGGCATTGAGCTTCTCATGGCATTATTCACCACCCATTAGAATTTTGCCTTGTCTGCTAAAATTACATGTTCTGTGATGGTCAAAAAAGTCCTGCTCAAGGCAACGTGAACTTTGGAGCAGTTACTGAAGGCCTGGTTACAATTAAGGACATCTCCAATAAAAACAACACGAGCACAACAGGCAGCTGGAAGTTTCTAGAAAGGCAGATGCCCAAACTTACACAGAGCAAACAGTACACATCGGTCAGGCTACTATGAGGGTCTGATTTATTCCTCAAATAAAAACAGAGGAAACTCTGAACTTTGCAATACTTTACTTTTGACACAAGAATTTCTCCGTACTGTAACCTGCCCAAAACAAACTACCCACCCTGCTAAAGAATCAGCCCTGTAAGAAACCAAAACAAAGTGTTCTCCCAAGTTAGTTACTACAATAGCTGCTAAATGTTTGCAACTATAAATAAAGGTTTGCTCTCTCCAGATTTGCTAACAAGCATCAAATTTGTAGCATATAATTCAGGAAAGACTTGACTTAAAGGGAGCTGACCATAGCCAGAACATTTTGGCCTGGATAGTTGCATTGGAAATATAAAATTCTGATTGGAACAATTAAACAACTGACTTTTCTTCACACTCAACTATTCCCATGTTTCAGCCTTTCAGAACAGCACCTCTCCGGAGGCATCCATGCCTGGCCAGCATAGAGACCGGCCAGCTCATGCTGTGGAGTGTCCCACAGGCCAGAGAAACCCGGCTCAGGAATTCCAGCCGCAGGGCAGAGCACGCCCAGGAGGAGCCCAGGAGCATTGCCAGCGAGCCCGAGGGCAGCCCACCCCACCAAACACACCCCTCCTTCCCTAAAGTGACAATAGCCTCACATTTCCAGAGAAAACTTTGCTTTTCCATTTGCTTTCTTGCCCCTGTGACTCCAATGCTGCACTTTTTGCGAAGCAGCAGAACACTGAAAATTGTTGCAAAGTTGGGTTTTGTTGTTTTCCACAATGTATTTGGTGCTCAGTGTCCAGAGCTATGGGGCAGGACAACTCCACACATTGCCTTCTCCTTGGGTCTCTAAATCAAGGTTCAGAATCAAAAAAACCCCAGCAATTCGGCTATAAAACAAATCAAAAAGGAAAATATTTAGTATTTTTTTAAATTCTTCTTTGGAATTTATTTTGGAATTTTTCCATTAATCTTGAAGCAACAAAAAGCATATTTAAAATATACACCACAGACAGAGGAATAATTATTTTTCTTTTCTCTCAGTTCAAAACTAAGCTACTCAGTTATTTCACACAAAACCCCAGTGGGAATACAGTGCCTCTGAGATCAGTACAAAGTGGTCCTTCTGAAGACAGTTTAAAACATTTCCTCTTCCATCTGCACAACAAAATCAAATAATTAATCACATACCGGTTTATATTTTAAAACGTTGACATTAATATGATTCATGTGGAAATTTCAACGGCTGAAAATTTTGAGAAACTAATTCTATTAGGGAACTTCACATTTTAACTTATGTTTCAAACCATATTTAAGGAGATATGTTTACATGGCAGTCTTCAGCATTCTACCTTTATGCCTTTATGTATCAAAATCAGTCTTCGAAGCAGCAGAAGAAACAATCGACACATTTAATGAGTGAAATAATGAATTATTGATGGAATGTAATTATCTGAGACTACTCATCAGATCTTAACTAACTAAAGAGTTCATTAAAAATTAAATGCTTGCATTATATCCTGATATGTAGAAATTTTGTTCTTAATTTTAAATTACTTTTTCTAAACCAAAATACAACTGAATACGTGATTCTCTAAGTTTCTCTTTCTCCCAGACCACATTCTGCCCCAGCAGAGGTATCCTCATGAATCCTTAAACCCTAAAAGGGTCTGACTGCACTCACTTTTTGACAAGGACAAAAACTGGCAAGGGATGAACGAGCAGTTTCCACAGCACTTTCTTTGTGCAAGACTTGTCTGCTGGGAATCTCACTGCCAATATTCTTGCCAACTGTCCAGTGCTCACACATCTCTGATGTCAAGACTCAGCCAGCCTCCACCAGGCTACGCAGGAGATAATTCTGCAGTTCTGGACCAAGTAGGGCACATTAACCAGCAATGGTTTGCTAAAAATTGTCAAATAAGATAAACTCCTCAGACTCAGTTCTATACCGCTTACTCCAGACACGCGCTCGCTGCACGTACCCCAGGGAAGGAGGGACGGTGGCATTGCTTATTATTGAAGCTGCATTACACATCTTATGGCCACTGTCAAGTGATGTTTTCAGTGTGCTTGTAACTTTTGCAGATTCACAGAATATCCTGAGTTGGAAGGGACTGACAGGGATCATCAAGTCCAACTCTTGGCCCTGCACAGGACCATCCCCAAGAATCACAATATTTGCCTGAGAGCTTTGCCAAACTTTAACTACTTATATGAACATTATTCACATTTGATGTTCTCAAACTCGTTTCTTCAGGGAAAATTTCAGACAAAGTTTAAGCTTTTTATAAAGGTGAAAAAAGGACAGTATACAATACATTGGTTTTCAATGTTAAAAAGAAAGCAGAGCACAGTGCTTTTGGAAGTATTTGGAGTAAAGCCTGCAGCCTGACATCGTTGAACACTTGGCCAGGTACACTGGATCCATGAAAATCCAGAGCTTGTGGTAAAAACCCCTTTGACTAAGCCCAGCTCCTTCAGCATTGCTAGACTGAGGAGGATTTAACAGCCGTGAGGACTGGGATAAGGTGCCAGAGATAAGGAAAAGATTTGGCTGAGACAAGAATGCTTTGGAGGCAGAACAAGACAAGCTGATGGCGGTGACAGAAGGGAGAGGATTCGCAAGTCCCTGGTCATGCTCTGCTTGGGAGCCTGGGATAGAAAATGTCACTTTCTCTCTGCTGAGAGCAAACTGCTGAGGGAAATCAAACTCTCGGCAAAAGATCCGGTCTAGGACTGGTCTACACAGAGGATGACAAACCCCTTTGCTATCTGGCTCTCCAATAGCTAAATAAGAAATCTTCATGGTAGATTACAGACCTGATGAAGAAACATGTCCAGAAACTGCAGAATTTGACACAGCCCTAATGCTTTTTCCAGTTTGGTGTGTTTTAACTCTGTATAGGAACCTACAGAAGCCATTTCTGAGCTTGGAAATCAAGTACTAAAAATTAAGAAGTGTCATGCTTAAGAATATACATTTAATCTGGAATCAAACCTCAACTATAAAGTTTAATAATAAAGACTTCCACCTTCTTTGTTTACTACACAGGTATAACTAAGGCCACATAACTCATTTGTACTACATTATTTAACTCCGTTCTAATTAACCAGTTTAAGAGATTTACTGCTCTTGATGATTAAAGAAGCCCAAAATGATAGAGTCAAATGACAGAATTTGATATTATAATCTCAGAATCCTCGAATGATTTGGGTTGGAAGAGACTTTAAAGGTCACCTAGTTCCAACCCTCCTGCACAGGCAGGGACACCTTCCTCTACACTATGTTGCTCAAAGCCCCATCCAACCTGTCCTTCTGTGATATAGACATTTTAAAGAGTACTGTGATCTAAAGAAAGGTGTAATTTGAGTGGAAAGACAACGGTCAGGTGAAAAGAAATTTTATTCCTAATACCTGCAACCCCCCCAGTTACCTCTCAGTGCAGGGAAAATGGTAATTCCTCACAAAGGTTCCTGGAAGGATAGTGCAGAATCAGAGCCTAAAGGCACCAATGAAAGGAAAACCAAAGGGCTCGAGGGGGGCACCTCCCCCGTCCTTTTTGTGGGTTGTTCTGAGGTTTTTTTATTGTCTTCTGGAGGTCGGGTTAAAAAAGTGCTGGCCTTCCATTTCAGGCTCATACAAATACAGTATCATTTGCCTGCAACAGCAACCCTCCATCAGCAGAAAAGCTACATCAATTTTCTTTAGCAACTATCAGCAACTTCAGGCTCCTCTATAAATGCACAACCTTTTGCTTCATGAGATGAAAACATTTTTTTGAGGGGAAAAAATACTAGACATCAATATTTAAAATTATAATTATCAGCTTTCTAGTTCAGAATAACGTTGAGCTTTTTCAACAAAGGCAAAGGCCACATTCCAACTCTGAACCAAAAATGCACAGCACTGATAAGGGATATTATTTTGCATGAAGGAATTACCAGCAAATTATCTTTGTGCTGACAATGAAACCTTTCATCTCTATAGCTAGAGGTGGTTACTGAAAATCAAAATAAACAAATATGAGACCCAAATTTACTCATTAAGTATTTGAGAAACAGGACAGAATTATTGATTGTATGCTGTATCAAGTGATTTGGGAAGGGTGAGGTTCACAGCAGAGGAGAATTAAATTTGCAATCTTCCTGGAGCAGGATTAAAGGAGAAGCAGACAAGTATAGCAGCAGCAGGCTGGAATTAGAGATTGGAGTTTAAGTTGTTTTTTTAACAAACCCTTCTTGTGTCAAATGGGTCAAAACACTCAAGGCTGAATTTAAAAACATCCAGATGAAAACGAAGGAAAGAAGCATTTAAGTGCCTCTAAATATCCCAGTGAAGCATTATTCATGCTGTATAGCTGGCCCCTGCTCTCTCCCTGCCTTGTGTCTGTGTTTAAAATCCAGTGATGAGGAGTTGTGCTGGTGTGAGGGTAAGGATAACCCAGAAATACATAATACAGTAATACACGCAGTGATCAGAGAACTACATGGGTGTCACCTGTAAATTTAATTTAGATAAGGGGGTTGGTTGCTTTTTTTTTTTTTCCTAAGAACCAGTGATTCATTATGGAGCCCTGTGGAGGCCTGAGACCCCATTGGTCCTTTCCACAGAAAGGATGAGGAAAAGAGTAATTGTGTAATGGGAACTCCACAAGCTCTTCCCATCCATCCTGCCAACCCCACCTGGCAGTGGGGAAGAGCAATTCCCTGGCCCCAGCCCTGCCTACAGAGCGGACGTGTTAGATGTTCTGGAACAGCATATCAAATAACTTGTGGTAACCTGGTTTACCCTATTTCTCAGCTAGCACCTTCTGTTAAATGACTTTACAGATGTGTTTCCCTGCTTTATGGTGCCTTCTCATTATAACACAATGCCCTGTTCTGTATGTCTCACGAGAAACCAGAATGTCACTAGGACAAAGGGAAAGAAGCTTTGCTGTCGATGTCCATATTACATGGTCTCTCCAGCCCTCCAGCTGGCCACACAGAGGGCTGAAGCATCCCCAGGCCAGCCCACAAATTCAATCCCTTTCCCAACAGTGCTTTTCTGCACTGAGAGGGTCCGGGCACCCCCCTAGAGGTGCTCACTGCTCTTCCCAAGACCTCTGCGGTGGCTCCTACAGCAAAGACTTCTCTCTCTCTTTAGTTCTGGAACTATAAGAGAAAATATTCACCAAATTCGATAAATCTCTATGTCAGTAGGTCTCAATTTAATTCTTTCACATTGTGCAAAAATACAAAATAAAATGCTTCAAGAATTGTGTTCCTTTTTGAAATGCATACCTGCCTCTACAACAAGTAAACAACCACTCCTACAGTGCCTTTCCAAGGCATGCCTTTTCCAGCACTTCCTACACATCATCATCAAAACAGGAATCCACAGCTGAAACAGGGCAGCAGGCACACAGCACAACTGAGGCAAGCTCTGCTTTTACCTCCAGTTACAGAGTTTATAGGACCAGAAGCAAAGGAGAGGTGTTATCCAGCAGGATGTGAATAAGCCATGCACAAGAGATACAACACAGCTCGAGTATTCACACAAGAGCTTCAAATCTCACCATATGCTCCGTGCTAAATTCACATCACATAAACAAACTTAGCACAAGCTAACCTCCTGCCCTCGTTATTACAATAAAATATTTACCGAATTCAAACACAGTTAGTAAAAATCTCTGCTGAATTTGAGTAACTGCTACTGCAGCATTGTAAAGGCTATTCTTGCACAGGTTTAGCTAGATTGCAATGAGAAAGGATACAGAAACAACACTCCAAGATATCTGCATAAAGAAATAGGGGCTTTTTCCCCCTTATAGTCTAATATAAACTCTGAAATCAATTTAAATTTAAAAAAAATGAAGAAAGTTTTCAAATTGAGCTGTCAGCTAACTATCAGAATCATTATCATTTCCAAATCATCATTCATATAATTAACAGAACATAAAGCCTAATTTACATTGAATGTTTAACCATCTTTTCCCACTCTGCTGTGTTTCCACATAAACACGGAGTTGTTATTCTTGTGACAGCATCAGTGACTTAGTGACCACAGCTCCAGATGAAAAACAAGTCATTTCAGGTCTAGGCTGTCCAAACCGTGGAGCCGCCACACTGTACCTGTATCTTCGGGCATTCCTGCATTAATTCCCTTCCCGAGGGGAAGTGCCACCCGAAGCACCGCTGCTACGCTCCCCGCTGTGGGAGCGGGACCCTCAGCGTGCGCTGCCACAGCCACCACCGCGAGCCCACCACACCCAGGGTCAGATGACTCCTGCAGCACCCACGCACAGGCGGGAGCTGAGCCAACACCTCGCCGTCACCACCGTGTAAAAATAGCGTCCTGCAGAAGCCAAAATATTGTCACGTCCATGGAGGGTGGCACCACTGGCAGGGTCCCGGAGGGACCGGATGCGGGACGTGCCAGCAAGGGGTGTCTTTGCATCAGGTGATACCACAGTTGCTTCAGGGTGGTGCTGGGCACCTGGGGAGAAAGGCCAAAAGAACTATAACCTGCAAACTCCTGGTCATAAATTAGAAATACAGGCTGAGACAGCAGGGAAACCCCTCTAGACATCCCCCAAACACAGCAGCCCCTTCCCCCTGGTGCAGGAGGGCACAGCACTGATGTCGGAAGGAGATGACGTAAGCACTGAGATGCTCTCACTGTGAGATACCTGGCAGCCAAAAATCTCTCCCCTGATTGCTCATATGGAGTTGGAATGTGTATCACTGGAATAGCAGTGATGTGTTGAGCTATTTAAAGCACTACATGGGAACAGAACGAGCATTTCTATAAGGACTCAGACTTCAGAAATCTATATGGTGAGTACACCACTGCCCGGGCCATGCCAGACATGGTCTGTAACTTTAAATAGCCCTCAGCTGACATGGCCTGAGACCCAGAGCACAGATCTGAAGATCCCAGGTTCTGTATACTGAATCAAAACTATGAACTACTCAATTTAAACAAAAAAAATCTTAGATATGCATTATCTTGCAGCAACTGCCTTTTGACATGAAACTCTTATGGCAGCATTTTATTTTGTTCAATATTGTTGTGCTGCCTGCGTGAAGCCAAATCCATCCTCAAACTCTTTTGGATCACCATCAGCCACCCTGGCTGAGCTCTCCAGATATTTGCAGGATTTGGCCTACTTAGTTTTTCCCAGCAGCTACTTCAGCTTGGCAGAAACACAAAAGGCACTTTGCTAAATGGCAACACTCTGAAGGCACGTAAATTAATAGGCAGGAAAAGTAAAAGGGCTTTCACTCTAACTCAGCCTTTCCCTCCCCTTGCCAGGCTTCCAAGGCTAAATGCTCGGTAACTTGCATTTTAATGTTGTATGATCATAATGCAGTCACACAGTGCACTAATTTGTATTTACCATTTGAGGTGTGATCCCTGAGCCTCCCCTGCAGTTTCACCAGTTGGATACAGCAAAGGAGAAATCACACTCGAGGAGCTCAGAGGGTTTTCATGGTGTTTCTGAGAAACTCCATCACTACTCATGTGCTTCATAGGCATAAAGCACGAGGCCATTGCACTTCATTAGCGTGATGGGCTGACTCGGGGCAGCGTGACAAGGGGCAGCAGTGACAGCAGCACAGGAGGGAGATCAGAGACCTCCTGCTGCAAATGGTCCAGAAAACTGTGTAGCTCTAACCTGATTTCTCAAACCAACACCGGCCAAACACCTGTAACTCCACTGTTTTAACAGGAATAACAGTGCACTGCCCTTGCTACAGAAAAGGACAAGACACTTGGCTCCTCTTAAAATCTCAAGTGAAGTCCTGGTAGCCACAGCAGTGCTCTTGCCCGTCCTCTGTTTCGGGTTTGCTTTCTTGCAAGGTTACATTACCCAGGTCAACACCTTTATCAACATCTTTGCAAACAGCAACCAGACAGCAACAAATTTAGGCCGCTCCAAAATGGATTAGTTGGCTGCAAAATCTTTATTACCTGTGGTACCATGAATTATAAATGACATTTTAGAAAGATTTCAGATCTGTTCCTAATTAACTCACGCTTTTTTCCTGTACTCACTGCCCTCTTTCCCAGTGTAAGCTAAAGTGACTGTCAGTAGTAACTGGACTGGTTATAGTTTAATTTTAGGTAGCTCCTGCAAGGAACAAGGAGTTAGACTTGATGATCCTCGTGAGTCCCTTTCAACTCGAGATATTCCAGTAGGATTCTATGATTCTATGAAGGTGACAGTATATAGTCAAACCCTGTTCCTGTTCTTCCATGTTCACAGCACCTCACTAGGCCCGTTTGGAACTTTTTCCACAGCCTATCTCTGAAAATGTTTTGGAACAATTATTTCATTAAATGTAGAAGAGTGTAGAATTTTTCCTTCACTACAAAATATGGAAGTATTTTCTAACTAAAAATTTTTTTAAAAATCAGAGTTATAACACCACCTGAGATTCAGGAACTTTGCAGTATACAACAGGTATGTACCTGTTTGCTTGCAGCAACTCTTATGCTGCTTGGGATTGGCATCTTGGTTTAAATTTTAGGCTGCCCTGTGTGGAGTCAGGAGCTGGATCCAACAATCCCCATGTGTCCCGTCCAACTCAGGAGCCTTTATGATTTTATAAAACAATGTCCCTGGACTTCAAGGCGCTCATCAAGTTTCTACCCAATCATATATATGTCTAATAGCAAATGGAGACTACAGAATCCAGTTTCAATACAGATTAAGATACTAACTTTTCATAAATAATATATAATTAATGAATTTTACTTTGAAAATGATGGAAAATACAAGAAATCATCATATTTCACAGATTTTCTCAGTACATTTCAAAATGTATTTCCTTCTAAGTTGCAAAAACTGGTTGCAGTGCTGCTTCACGTTGTTTTTGCTTTTGGATAGTTTTGGCCCAGGTTAGTGCTAATTTGGATTTTCTACTGGGGATAAATACGATCACAAGCAGAGGCACTGCTCTCTTCTCTGTGCTGACCAGTGACAGGACCCCAGGGAATGGCCTGAAGTTGTGTCAGAGGTTTAATTTGGATATCAGGAAAAGGTTCCTCACCCAGAGGGTGGCTGGACACTGGAACAGGCTCCCCAGGGAAGTGGCCACAGCACCAACCCTGACAGAGCTCAAAGAGTGTTTGGACAATGCTCTCAGGCACCTGGTGTTACTCCTGGGGATAGTGCCATGCAGGGCTAAAACTTGGAACTTTGATGATCCTTGTATATCCTTTCCAACTCAGGATATTCTATTATGTGAAAAATACAATAAAATTAAAGATCCCTCTAGATATAATGATACAGATTTTGGTAATACTTTATCACTAGGACAAAAATAAAATTAAGTAATAGATGTTTCCTCTTAACTATCACAATTTATTAATTGAACTGATGTATTCCCTGCAGTTATATCCAAAGCTGGAACTACTGCTGAATGGCCCATGTCCTCCAGCATTCATGATAGAAACAAAAAAAGGACAAACCCATGGCAGAAGTGAAAATGAGCAGGAAAAGGGTAAATGAGTTGGATAAATGGTGCCTCTACAACTAAAATCATGTCTTCCAACTTTCTGCCCAGCCTCTCTTGCATGAATCCCGTATCTGCTGGGAATGGACTTGCAAAGCCACCCAACCCTGCCCTCAGTGACCTGTCCTGCTCAGAAACAGCCCGAGTTTAATCTTCTGGCTCTCAAACACCTTCATCCTCAAGGCCATGCATGAGATAACACTTCTCATGAACTGCACAGCAAGGAGCCACGTGCATGGTCATCTTTAACTGAAACACGGACAAGCAGGTCAGAGACAGTGGGCTCTCGGACAAGGCACTGAAGTACAGAACCTGCTTCAGCAGGGAGGTTGGACTAGATGAACTCCAGAGGTCCCTTCCAACCTCAGCCACTCTGTGATTCTGTGGCAATCCTGCAGGAGAAATCAGGCTGAGGATCAACTCTGAGCTCCGCATGACGGAGAGCAGGCAGCTGTGTTTGCTCCAGAGGTAACTGGGTCATGAGTCCTGCTCTGCTCCTTGCTATCTCTTGGGAATAAAGAGCTTCTTTCAGCCCTGAAGTCCATGATGACAGCCCTTGACTGCTGGCCAGCAAGTCAGATGAATGAAAGCAGAACTTCTCCCACTCCCAGCTCCTTTCTCCAAGGAGGACCTCTCTACAGCAGACCTAGATCCAGACCAAAGCTGGCATTAGTTCCCTGCGCTCCCCCAACTAGCATGAAAGCACCATCTAATATTCTTCAGAAAGCTGTGCACCCAAAATAATGAGCAGAAATCAAACATAAACCCTACAAAGCCTTCAGCAGATATATAAGGGGAAATTTATGTATAATAAATAAGCATTTTATTTATAAAAATAAGCAGATTTATAATGGGAAAAAGTGGTAGATCAAACCTAAAAATAGGGTGCAAGAAAATGCTTAGAGAACTGAAAAAACCAAACACCTGTCCCATTATGAGGTGAGAGTCCTAGCACGTCCAGAATGCAGTTTGCAAAGTGACCCAGGTCAGAGGATAAAGGGATGGGGTCTGGTTAGCAGCAAAGAGACAACGAGAGCCACAGCGATGGTCCCGCAGGTCACACACCTTCAGGAACGAACCTGCCACACAGGGACTCTGCTGACCTTATCAAACTGATAGGGATTGCCAGTAAAATGGAGCAGACATCAGATAAGGAAAGACCTGCTTAGGTAGAGGTCATAGGCTACAATTTAGCTCAGAAAAAACCTGTCATGTAATAAGGATAAGGCAAGCAATTAACAAAAGGTATTTGTTTCTAAAAGGTCAGGCACTACAAGGGACTTTTAAGAGCAAGGACTTTGTAAAGCCAGAGGGAAACTGTATACCCAGTGGTGAGCTAGGACAATGGGATGTGTTGTATTAAGGGAAGGCATCCTGGCTGCAACAGAAAAGGTACTGTAACAAGAACCACCCAGAAAAAAACTAGGATCCCAGCCCAGCATTTTATGGGAGGGAAATCAAAGAAGCACAACGAGACAAAAAATGCCAGTTGGTGTGGCCAAAAATTGTACGTGGTAGGCATGAGAGTTAGAATAACTCGTTTATATCTTTGAATACAGGAGGATTTAAACTACAATGCGAATTTGGCATTTAGGGGATCGCGAGTGGTACAAGAAAGATGACAGGCACTGCAAAGATGCCAAGATAATTTTCGGGTATTTCTTCTGGGAGTAAATGAATGCATGGAACAGGTTTTTAAGGCAGGATTTTTCTGTGTGGGCTGATGCTACATGCACACAAAGAGAGAAAGAGATTATTAAATTTTAATTTATCATTGTTTTATATATAAAATTACCATTGAAATTGTCTGGATTTTTAATCAATGGAAATTTCAAGTGCTTACACAGAGAACAAACAGCAGTATTACCTAAAGAATTAGATAGACTTAAAGGACCTTTATTGCATTGCTCTTTTCTGAAAAGTTACACAGACATTGCCATAATTCTACAATCACCAGCTACCGATCATACAAAATTATCGAATGATGGTGTCGGTTGGGTGCAATTCAGAAAAAAAAAGATTCAACCTCTCATGTGTTTTAATTAGAATCAATAAATTTAACTTTAAAGGTTTCTTAAAAAAAAAAGAATTAAAAAATGCACACACCCCACCCCCATCATCTCCCCTACAATGGGAGATTTTGAGAGTTAAGAAGCCTGGGTCTAGGTCTAAGGGAATACTCATGTGCCTGAAAGGCCACACACATAAGCCCAAAGCTGCAAGGCTGGAAACCCCCCCTCACACCTGCTCCTTGACACGTCCAAAGGCAGAGCAAGCTGACTTTTCACTTCCCATTTCCCAGCTGTCCATGGCTGACTGTGGGAAAGCACCTCTGGCTTCCACGTGTAGTGGAAACAGCCGCGTGTGCTTGTTTGTAGCTCGTGTCTTTTGTGAGTGTGGGGTTCCGAGTGCTGTACTCAGTGTCACCCAGTGGATCTGAGAAGTTTCCATTTGAAGAGTGGCCTTCCTTGTTTTCCAGGAAACAACGACTCTGGGACCAGAGAGACCTTTCTGAATCCTTGCCACATTCGTTGGACACACTCATCCCACACGCCCTGGCTGCCTTTCCACAAACCCTGCGGCCCAGCCCAGCTATGGTGCGTGGCACTACCAGCACAGTTAAGAGACGGCCAAACACTCATATAGAGACCACCCTCTGCAAGAAAAGCTGTCTGTCATCTTCAGATTGGGGCCATCTGAACAAGCGGCAAGGTGAGTTTTACACCGATAGATCCAACAGGGAACCACAGGTGCAAATTCCTCTTCCTCAGAGGCTCAAGTAGCTGCAAGTCCAACCCTGGTGTTTGCATAGACAGCTCTGCTTGGGTTTGCAAAGGAGAGAGACACTGAAAATCATGTTTACGATCTGGACTGTGAATCCCAAGTGAAAAGCCCTGAACAAGAAATCTGCCCCAGAGGGGAGTGGGGATTTCAGACATCCTCATCTGCAGCACTCTGTGTCCTGCGCACACGCACAGATCCCAGCACTTTAATCCTTGCCTTTAGCCCACAGTGACCATGCCAGAGAACATTTTTCTGCCTGCTTTCCAAATCCCATTCTCTGTAAAGGGATGTAGCTGCAAAGCAGCAGGTCAGATCCAAATCCTACTTAAATACATTCATTTTGGTTGATGATCACTGAGGAATTTGTCAACAATGTGGAGTGCTGTTTTGAAAGTAAAAAAGAAGTCATCATTGGAAATGTGACACTGTTACACTTAACCCTGTTCCCAGTAAAGTCCACCAGTAAAGCTATTATTGATCTGGGTCGAAGACTTTCATCAGCATTCATTTCTAAATTCTGTCAAGTTTTGATCTTAGAAGCTGGCTCATCACAACCAGAAAGTTCAGCCTTTCCCCTTCTTGCCTGAGGTTACAATTTCCCATCAGTAACATCTGAAATGCAATTATGTCTCTGAGCTCACTTTAATACCAAGAAAGAAAGCAGATTTTTTTTTCTTGGAGTGTGTCTAAATTAATTGATACTCTTTATCGCTCAGTTCCACCATAAGGAACTCCAAAATCTTAAGAATCAACTTAAAAAAAAATCACTGGACTCTACATTTATTACTGTTCTGCACCTCCCTGGCTGCCTGATGATCACTTCTAGCACCTCCACCAGTTACTCAAACCATATTCCTGCCAGTTCCCTCATCTTTAGGGCATTCTTTTTTGGAGAGCCATGACCTAATACCAGAATCTGTCACTGTGGTGCTATTTCCTTGCTCCAGGCCTGTAGCACCTGCTGAGTGCACCCCTGCCCAGCATCACTCTTCACACTGGTATCTGCTCCGTGTCCTCAAATGGGGGAGGGGAACAAGCACATTCCCTGGCTTGGAAATGAGCAAATATTTGCAACTGGGGAAAAACAGTGTAGAAAGAATTTCCATAGCTCATTTGTCTTTCCATTCCCTAGTACAAACAGAGTAATAATAACAACCGTGATGCCTGTTTGTTACAGCAACACCAAAAAGCAAAAGCAAGATAAAATTATATAGAAAGCAACAGTTCATTTTGCCAGCCAAGCCACAATATATCACCCCCAATCATTAATTAATATAACTTACTAACTCTCCCCTAATGCTATATGAAATATGTTTCTAAAGGGATTACAAATAATAATTTAAGGACCTTTGCAAAGGCTCTTTCCGTTTCATGTCATAGTCTACAGCATATAAAAATGTCTAAAATAATTACTCTGAAATACAAAACTGAACTCCTGCTTTTATTTGCTCTGCTTAACTTGGCATTAGAAAGGGATTAGCTCTTGTTTTACTGCACTCATAGAGTTACTTCAAATATATATAGATATTGATGTTACTGAAGTTCTGGTGCTAAAGTCACACAACCTCACACAGTGCAAATTAGTTATCTTCGGTGAATTTGTCACAGTGTAAGAATTTCTTATTAGATTCAGTTACACCCATACAAATCTAATTCTGCTTCATCCCCATCAGACACACCAGCACATTGCCTCTCTTTTCACATTCAGGCTACACAATTTCTGCAATCAATTATCTTTCAACACCACACTCATAGCAGAAATGTGTTATATTCACACAAACACGACCCCAGAGCCTTCAGCTACCGTGCTACTTCTTGCACAGTTCTGCAACTAACAGTTCTATTACCAACAGGAACATTTTTGAGGTATCTACACAACATGCTTTTTGACCAAGTTTTGAGTTGCTTAATTTGCAAACCACTATCTCATTCAGACAGCAAATAAGTTTTAGTTCAAACTAAATATTTTGTTCCGGAGCTTTATATTTGCCTTTTACAGACAGAAGGGGAAGCAGCAACATCATCAGATAAAATCATGTCTTATTTATAAAAAGAAAGATACTGCACAGCATTTTTCCCAGGTAATGTACAGAAATGCAGTTCAGTGAAGGACAGACAAAAATCCAATGTCAAATTCCACACTAACCTCACTCCCCCGATTTCAACAGGGTCAAAACACGAAGTATCTTTATTGTGTCAAGTGAACAGTAGTGTGGTCAGGAGATCCTGAAGCCCACTATTCCCCATCCAGCCTCTGAACCTGGTTAATTCCTCACATTCTACACGAAACATACAATTAATCTAAAATTGTAGCCAAGGCCTGGTGAACACCAAGAACCTTTATTTTCCTGTCTCGAGAGAAGCCTTTATCTCTGTCCCTAGCAGAGAAAAGCCTAGCAAGTCACTGCAATGTGGAGCTTGACAGCCCCCTGGGCAGATGTAGGTCACTCCTCCTCCTCCCCACAAGGGCAAGGCAACCAGGAGTTTCATCTGGCTGCAAGCTGCTCCAATTGCCAATAATCCTACCAATTTGAGTCTTTAATAACAACCTGCTAAGACAGGGATGACGCAGGATGCTGTCCCTTGACCTACATGCCGCCAAAGCGAGACTTGGGCTGTTGAGCCATCACGGACACAGATGTTCAAGGGCCCAGCTCGTGCCACGACACGTTCTACCACATCCCCTTCTTGCTGTATGCACGGCTCTGAGGCTGTTTGCACTCACAGCCCTCCCTCCTTAAGCACTTCAGGCTCCCTTCCACTGCCCCACGGGATGGTCGCTTATGCACGGGTTTGGTCTACACACCGACGGCTGCTCTTCGGGCAGTTGGCATTTTGTAGAAGCAGGATAAATTATGCATAGCCAAATCTGGGGGACCATGGGGTGCAGGGATGTGTCCCCCACACAGCCAGCAAGGTGCCCAATAAGCACATGGAGCCCCACCAAACCCACACACAGTTTAAGAACAGAGGACAAGCCATGGCCATGAGGTCGTGGGCTCATCCAGAGCAGGACAATACCCGATAGCCAACCTACTTGCAACCAGGTCCATTTATTCCTAATTTAGCTCTATTTTCCCACAAATGCTCCTCCCGGACCCCCTTAATATCTCCTTTCCCCAACTTCAATCCTTCTCCTGGGCACACAGTTTCTTCACATGCTTCTTCCACCACTGGAGAAAGGGAGTCTCCCTTACTGTTTCCCAGGGCTGAGGCACATGGGAGCTCTGGTCACCCTTCCCCACTGCTCACCGTGTACCAAAGGAGCACCAGAGCACAGTCTGGTTCTGCTCCACTCCCAGAGCATCACAGAAAAACAAGTTTTAATTAAACAGAAGTCCAAATTCAGTTTAATGCATCACACAGAAAGAACAAGTGATCCATGCTACCACAGCACATTTCCAGCGTTTATTTCCAAAACAGAATATAAACAAAGATAAATCTCCTCCCAGTCCAAATACTCCTAAAGTAAATGATGACTCAGATGATAAATACCCTTTCTATCACATCCCACTTCTCTCTATCATTTGGAGTGACAGCCCTGCTCTCACTGAATTAAAGAAGGACAATTCCGCTTTGTAATGAATGAAATAAACATTCTCTCCTGTATGACTTGTTTTTCTGCACTGCTAAACACTGTCATTATCTGGACTTTAAAACTTTTTCATTTTAATAGTGTTTCTGTAGGAACAGGCCCGAATTTCAAGAAGTTATTTTGCTTTTCTAGGTACTCTCTTAAAACACAGATGTGATTGTAGCACTGAGCGAGGTATCTAAGAAAAACATAGTCTAATAAAGTTACATTGATTGAGCTGGGAGCAGTGAGTATTAATTTCATATTCAAAGCACAATATGCAACTCCATGAAAAGACTGACAGAGTCCTCAGGGTATGAAAAATTATATGATGCAATTGAATTATCTCAGCAATACAGTTTCTTACATAAGAGCTAGAAAAGGACATAGTAAGGGCTAATGTGTTAAATAAGCAGAGAACTAGGAACAATTCCTTAATGCAATCCAATCCTTACCTCTGTAATAATTTTAGCTACAACTGTCACTAGGGCTGTGCAAAATGAGACATCCTGTGGAAGTGCTTCTCTCTACTGACAACCAGCTAGCTCACCCAAGCAATGAGACCTTAGGTGCCAAAAGCAGAAAACTCTGAATTAGCCACCATGACTTGCAGAAATCCTTAATTTGACCTACCTTCCAGACTCAGTCATTCTAACAACATTTTTCGTACTGTCAATCACGAATCAGTCCCAACTCTTTAAGTGATTCTATTAGTAGGATTTTATGTATCACTAAGCATTAGAAATTTTGCTATCTCAATTTTAGTCCCTCTTCCAAGACTGAGCTGAAACAGAGTTGAAAACTCTGGTTTGAATTTCAGTCTGGCGCAGAACGATGACTTCCACTTATGCTCCAAGCCATACAAGTTTGATGACCCCCATCCTGTCACAGTTCCCTGTCTGACACCCTGCTGCAGCCCAGGGCAGACAGGTTTTACTGCCTTGTATTGTACCACTGAGTTCACAACAACAATGCTTTTGGGCACCTTCAGATTTCCACAGCACTATGAGTAAGACTAACATGGCATCTTTTCCAATGGCAGCTGTAATCTTCAAAGGAACAAGTTTTCAGCTCTTCCCTCTGTGTAAACATGAGCTTTATACAAATACAGAGATCATCCTGAAATGCTCCTGCCAATAGCAATGCAAATTTTATCAGCAGAGTTACTAATTCCCAAACAAAATCACTCATTGAGAACACTGTATATGAAACAATGTGCAAATACGTTTTATTCAAAGCAAAGATAAAATATTTAATGGTTTAAGCATTTCTCTTGGGCAAAAATTAACAATGTGTGGTATTGCATAATAAAAATGAAACATCTTTAATCTCTCAGCTTTAAAATTAGGCACTGGAAAAAGAAACAATCTTTCTGGGTATTTTCAAATTGTTACAAACTCTTACTTCCAGATGCTGATTACACAAGTTCAGGATATAACCAAATATTAAATAAATGTGCAAACTGTATCTTTAATGTAGACTCACATCAAAACTTCGAAGACTAAGTGAAAAACAAAGAAAGAATATGAAAAACAAAGAAAAAAGAACAAAGCTGCCTCTTTAGGGGAAGATTTGTAAAACAATAGAAAACCCCTGCATACAAATACCTGGGAACTGCTGGCCAACATAGATGTGGCACTGAGGAAAGAAAAGGACCAGGGGAAAGGCAAACCCCACCAAGTACTATTTTCAATAGTAAGAGAACAATAACAGGTTCTCTAGAGTGGAGAAACAGCAGGAGACCTCGACCTGTTCTTGGGCCCTGCTATTCACACAAAATAGGCCTTTCTTCATGTTATTTTCCTGAGAAAATGTAATTTTGCAAGGAATACCTGCATTTGCTGTCAATTCTTCCTCTTAACCAAAATAATAAAAAGTTCCCCAAAGGCTAGTTAACCATTTGCAAAAAAAAAAAAGAGTAATACTGTGTCATTCTACAATCATTATCTAAAAATACAGGATTTTTTTGGAAAAATATTCTTTTGTCAAGATAGTGTCATGGAGGTTTTCTATACACACAGCAACAATATTAGAAATACACCACTAATACAAGGCCATTCAGTATGGCTCCTGAGAAAGCAGCAGAATCCTTGCACCTCTAGTTCAAGGTTATTTTCTGCTGCACTTCACAATTTGCTTCTTTTAAACCTCCATTTAACTTTCTTTCCAATTGCAGGTCAAATCTGCCACCTAATTCCTGCCTTCAGCCCCATTACTGACGGTCTGCTAGGGTGGTTATATCCATACGGGTGTAATCAACACTCATTTACAAATTGATTGGGTCAATTACAGATGTGAGTTACACTTTGCACCAGGCAAGGGTAAAGGAAAATTGCTGGAAGTTCTCTCTTTGTCCTGCAGACAGGCAGCCTGTGTCCAACTCTACAGCACTATAAGATAAGTCCCCAAAGATGCTCCAGCAGACTGACAGATTTCCCACTGCCATATTTGGTCTGTTAATAATTACCAGAAACTGGGGAAAGACAGAAAATAAACTCATTATCACTCTGAAACCTACTGAGATGGAGTTTTCCATTCGTTTTCTATGTTCTCTTTTCAACCAGTGAGATTACATTTGTACAGAGGTAGAATTATAACAATCACTTTAAAGTTTATTATTCCACTCACACAGTAAGATTTAATTAATTTTATTTAAAGCAGTGATCTAAAACCTTTCAAACACACTCAGACCTACTGAAAAGCCCTAATACTTATATGCTAAACCTCAACTTTGGGAAATATCAATCCACTTATTAGTTGTATGATTAGGTATGGACATAATTAGAAAATGTAATAAAATAAAGTCTGTTTTTAAACTTGAAATTGCTCTATCTTTAAATAAAAGCTCCTTTTCCTCAGTAAGTTTTGCTATCATTTTACAGACAGTTTTGTACTACTGAGATTATACCTCTTCTATCTAGAAATTCCTTATATATTTTACATTCAGTCCAAAAGAAAATAAAGGTCCCAAGATTCAACTTTAAATCAAGACACTATCTCAAAATTGGCCTAGCTGTACCAACAACGTATTAAATTATAAATGAGAAGCTGTATACTCTGCTGTGCAACAAATCCACTGACTATTAGAGATTTATTCTCAGGTCAGCTGTACAAGAGATTAGATCTTTTAATTATCTGTCACAGAATGGGAGTTAGGAGCCTTGAATCCATTCAGCTGTTCAGTTTGTGACCCATAGAAATAAATCTGACCTCTTACAAAGCACATATAAGCACCACACACACTCTGAGACATAGCTCTGGTTTTAAAATCACCATGTAACTCTTTGGTATAACACTGTGCTTCAGAATAACTGGGCTTCCACTGGAAATGTATGTGAGCCTATGTTTTTTGGAAGTGCTGCACAAGAGTCCCAGAAGCATTGTCTTGCTGTCCTGCTTTAGCTTTAAATGTAATTTTAATCATGCCAAAGTCAAGTTTAGCACTCTCACACACTATATTTAGAACCAGAATAATTTAGGTTGGAAGGCACCTCTGGAGGTCATTTAGTCCAGCCTCCTCCTCAGCACAGATCCCACTAGATCAGGTTGCCCAGGGCCTTATCCCGTCCAAATCACAAACCTCCAAGGATATAAGGCCGCCACTTTCCCTGCTCCAGTGCTTTACAGTCTTCTCGGGAATTTTGTTTCCTCTTATACCAAATCAGAACTTGCCATGTTGCAAGCTGCCATGGGGTTGACTCCCGTCCTTTTGCCACACACCCCGAGCAGAGCCTGGGTCCATCCTCTCTCCAGCCCCCCAGTAGGACATGAAGACATTGATGTTCTCCCTCAGCCTCCCAAAGGAGCCTGGCTCCCACAGGCTCTCCTCGTACATCCAGCCTCTGCCCATCCAGGCAGCCTGTCCACAGACCAGCTCCACTTCTTCCCAGTGCCAGGACCCTGGCACGACAGCAAAACAGATCTCTCTAAAATCCCTCTCTAACATGAACACCATCACAGGTGAGTGAGGACATGCCATTTAAAGCAGGGTGATTAAAATTAGCCTTCCAAACCTGTATTTTGAGTCCTCTAAAAGCTGACCCAGCATTCAGTGCTGCTGAACACCTTTAACTCACAGCATCTTGCTCATCCAGGTTTTTTCACACAGCCACCTTCCATCATAGTATCATGTACCATAAGTAACAAAGCAAAACTCTTCTATCTGGATCTGCTGTAAAGGAACTTGCAATGCCCCAAGGGGGGTGTCAACATTTCTCATCTGAACATGTAGCTTTAGACCATTGGAGTCTAAAAGAATAGAAGCTAATATTATACTCATGTTTAAATGGCTAAATGAACGCCTTTTTTTTAGATATAAATGTCATAATTCATTTCTTGTCCCACAGTGTTATCAGTCACAACAAATATGTAGATTTGCAGCAGCCTGACCCAAGGATTGACCCTACAAACCAAACACGAGATGCACAGTGACCTTGGTGATCCCACCACCAAAAATTCACGGCAGAAACAGAGCAGCCAAACTGTTTTTAAACCTATGCACACGCCCAACATACAAAGAAACTAAGGCGGCTTACAAAGTTACACATTTGACGTTGCAATTTGCCTTAGAAGTAGAGATTTTGTTGAGACAGTAAATACCAATCCCACCTAACAATATATCCTCAGGATAACAGGCATTACTGCACCGGGATCCAGTTTCCAGCCTCTACACCCTGCCCAGGTTCCTTGCAATTTAAAGAACAGGCAATGTGATTAACACTGCTAATCTGGCTGCACTGTGAATTTTGGCTGACTCTTCCATATGGGACCTCTGGGAGTTTTGACTGAAATACAAGAAGTATTGTTAAGCCTCAAAGTTCTATCACAGCCTTGAAATACTTGTTGTTTTAAATTAAGTACCATCCCTCAGAGATATGTGACTGTGCAGCAATCTGTTCTTTAGTTTTTTAGTCCTCAAATTCGGTTCTAGTTGCAGTTCTAGTCATAGTTGCAGAAAAAGGTTAAAAGTTTTTAACATTCTAGAAAGTCTTCTCATCCCTTTCCAGTATGAACAAAATAAACAAAATGCAAATGGTGAAAAGGAGGCTTCAATTTCTGTTCCAGCTTATGATTAAGGATGCCATTGCTTGTGATTTTCCCTGTAATGTTCCTGTGTATGTACATGGCCTAATTTACAGATCTCAATGATATGCATAAGGTTTTGGCTTCTGCTTGTAAATTGATGATACTATAGTATTTTTTTATATATAAAAGGTATTTATTTATTCATTTTAAGTCCTATGGATACACTACAATACCTTGCTTTGGAGAAAGAACACCAATCACATGAGTTTTGGTCTGAAGAGACCTTCCCAGGGTGTTGGGAAGAGCTGGCAGGGCAGTTCCACTCGCCAGTGTAGCCCCAAGGAATGGAAAAAATATTCAAGAAAAAAGAAAAGAAAAAAAATACTTCCACAGCAAGTGATATTCCTCTGGGAAACAGCAGAAACGGCCTCTTTGTTCCACTCACTGATTTCATTGCTGTGGTGGGGGAAATAGGACAGTGGCGACAATGCCCACAGCTGAGCGTCTTGTGCCAAACCAAGGCAGGGGCCAAAAGCATCTCACCACCGTGGCTGGTACCAAGGGACCCAGAACTGGCCCCAAGCCCTCCATCACTTGGAGCAAATCCTGAGCTGCTGGATCCATCTGTCTATCTTTTGCCATAATATTTCATTTTCCAGCCTGTAGGCAACTGACAGAGCAGATGTCACTGAAATGACTTAACGTATTAAGCTGCAATTTGTTTAATTCTAATGTGGAAAATGTGTCACACACTAAATAGTTTAGTATGTTAATGTACCACTCCAGCAACCTACAGCAATCTTTAATCATTTTATTTTAGACTTATTTTCTTGTTTTAGTTTAAATCATAATTAAAACCTGTTTTTTCGTTTCCTTTTAAGTGTACTCTTACCTTCACCTCCAGTTTCCTCAAGCTGAATAAACAGAACTATTATCATAAATAAACATTTAATATCCTAGACTATTTTATCTACAATTTATTTGCATTAAATTACATAAGACAGATGCAGATAAAACTTCCAGTACAATGTATTCCGTTAACACTCTACAGCACAATAATTCATAAATGAAAGGGCTCTGGGGGTAAACTTTAAGGAATAACAGCTTAATGCCTGTATCTGCATAAGAAAGCTGACCAAAGCTATATTTGGAATGGGTCCCTGAGTAATAGCATTGAAATCTGAAATCTAAATATTCTTATTTGAATCAAACTTTTTCAAAAAATATTCTTCAAAATTTCAGTTCTAAGGTAAGAACAGATTTTAACAACTACAGAATGAAGTTTTATTTCTTACATAAATACATAGTTCCTTATGCTTCAATGGGATTATACATGACAGTACAAGAAGAACCTGAAGATTATTAATCTCAAAAACTTTTAAGGAATCAGTTGTAGAATAATTTTTACAACGTTATGATGAGCACTACAAATGAGGAATTCCAAGCTGTAAAGATGAACGCTACACATTTCAAACTAAAGGAGCAATATGAAGTCTACTGAACTTTTCTGTGGATTCACAAGAGATGTTGCAGAGCCCTATTAGCCTGACGAACTCTAAGCACGTATTAGTAAAATTAATCCTCTTGCTCGTAGCTGCAGCCCTTTGATAAGTCAGCATCCCTTGCATTAGCACTTCTGGTTTCTTGAGACTCTGGGCACGCATAAGACACATTTAATTTGCCAGTGCCTTACCTTGATGATCTGTGTAAGGCATTGTACTGTGACAGGCCTTTCCTACAGGCACTGCAGGGCTGGCTGCTGCTTCAGCAGCTCTGCAAATAACCCTCATGAACGTCTTAAACTGTAATGTAAAATCAAAATTTTGGAGTGCACTTTTAAAAACATGCTTCTGTGCTTGTAAAACCAGTTAAAGGATGATGTAGTATGATACTGAGGAATTCCTGCAAAGAAATACCTCTCTGCAGTTTTCTCTACAGCAGGCTCATCTGACTTGATGGTGGGCAAGCAGCCACTCCTCGCTGAGACTGCAATGGCCCATTGCACAACGGGTGCAGGCACAACAGACTGTGAGCCACCTCTGGAGCAAAGGCCAAATGTCATCAAAAGGCCTCTAACAACAAACAAGCTGGAAGGAATTTGTTCAGCAACAGAGTTCTTCATAACCACCCTGTGCTGGACCCCAGCAGGCGCCCCCAACGGAGCCTGCCTGCTCCAACCCTCCTTGGAATAGCTCTCATTATGCATATGCTCTTCCCCCAACAATTAAATTATACCAGCAGTGACACTCTTCTGGAATGATGAAACGATCAAAACCTGCTGGCAAAGAAATTAACACAGGAATCTGATGCAGGCAAACAGAGAGCAATGGGACACAATCAGCACGGTGCACTTGGGTCAGATTTTTTTAAGATGGACTTGGTTGTTTCAATGTCTTTTGAAGAGGAGTGCCATGTGTGACTTGGAGCTGGTTCCCTTTTCTAGACAAACGTACCCAGTAAACAAGCTTGACTCAGTACCAGCCCTCAGAACTGAAATAATCTTCACCCCAACAACTCAGCTTTCAGGCTGCTGGGGGATACAAAAGCTGACATGTGCTATCAGTGCGACCTGGAATAGATCATATATATTTTCTAAATTACCTATTGAATCCATGTGATTGTAACTGATGAAAGCTTCAGAAATTGAAAAATTGGAAAGTTGCCTCTAACCCCAGCTTCCCTACCCCGCTGGGAAAGGGAGATGGGTGAGCAGAGAGAAACCCAGAGCTTTTCCACTTTGCTGCACTTATCTGTAACACTGGCCTTTGGGGAAATATTAACTTAAGCCTGCCTCTAGAGGAAAAAGCTACACGTTATCTCTTTGCCACATTATGCCACCTTTAAAGAGCTTTAAAGAACTGGCAAGTGACAGTGACAGCTGCTGGCAGGGGTCTGCTGGGACAGGCGTCCCTGTGGGCTGCACAGATTCCTTGGTGGGGCTGCACGTTCGCAGCCTGGCTGCCAGCATATGCTGCCTTTTCCTACCAGGTAAAAATAAATTAAAAAAACCCAAAACACCAAACATTTTCCAGGGTTAGGTTCTAGGGATTTTTTTTTTTAAAGTATTTTACATGTGCAGTTTTATCTGATGGGTGACATCAGTTGCAATCTTGGTTTCTTTTTGAAATGAAATCTCCTCAGGCATATGATCCAGAGAGAAACAAAAATCAAGGGCAGGAATATTTAGGCTGCCAGGGGCATGGAGTTAGCAGCAGGAAACTGGCTTTGTTGCACTTCGTTTTTGCAAGCCCAACTCTTCCCTCCCTCCTTCCCTCCTCGAGCTGCTGGACAAGCTAAGGACCAGATATTATTTTCAAAACTTAGGGGAAGATGGCAAACAAATTAACCTTTCGTTTTCCTTTCTTACATCTGCAGACCAATGTCAGCCACTCGTGTCAATGCCAAAAATAACCCAAAATGTATTAAGTCTTACACATGTAAAGTCAGAGTGGCCGAACAGAAGGAACATTTAATTCAGACTTTGGTATTTCAGATTCTTCTTCTCTTGACTAATCCTACCTAACACAAGTCATAAATCTCTTCGCAGTTCTGTGTGCACAAGCAAATCCCCTTCTCCTGTGAGAGCTTTGCAGTCAATTGACCAGAAATACTATTAGAAAGCTAAATATGTTTACAAAAATTTGCAGCACCAAGAGTACCATAATGAAATTCTACCAAAAAGAAGCCCTGACATCAGAGATTATAAATGTGATACATTCTACCAAAAAAGAAAGGGGTTCCTGCAAAATATGGCAAAATTTTCCTAAAGATAAGATTATATCTTTTAGTTAGGGATTAAAAATAGTACAACTGTTTATCTATGACAAAGCCAGAGACAGCATCTCCTCTCAATAGTTTACAAACAATATAAACTGCAGTCAGAAAAAATACAGGCAATATTAACATAACAGCAATTATCATAGTAATTAAATTATTTGTATTTGAAGGTTTTCCAATTATTTATTGCATTAATGCTTTCTTTAAGGCGTAGCATTTCAGGATGTTCACACAGAAGTATGCAACAAAAAGTTGAAATAGATTGATAAAAAGAGATCTTAACACTAACAGTGAGATTCAATGGCGATGTTGGAAGCAGCCTAGAGACAGGAAGGAGTGGAACACGCAGGGTGACTTTTTTATGGGTCATTACAGTGGCTTTTGTGGACGTGCAGCTCCTACTGCCCACCCAAAGTGCTCCCTCCCCACTGCTCCAGTGCTACACAGAGCTGCCAAGGTGAAATGCCAGGTAGCCTGTGACCAGTCTAGGTTCTTCGGTAACTGTTAATTCTTCATGGTACCATAGCATCAATGCAATGGAAATAATGTCCACATAACATCTTTTTTCCACAGCACAGTTACAATGATTTCCCTAGAAAATTCACAGGGGCTATCTAAACTTCAGTCCTCTGCCTTCCAGCACAAGAGACATGATCTGCTTTCCAGATCCACAGCACAGAGCCACCAGGCAAACTAAGGGTAGGAATCTTCCTTTAAAATGTCAAGGTTTGTTGTTTACCCACTGCTAAGGTCTCTCTAAGCAACAATGGATGTGCAACTCCTTAAAATAGATTCACAGGTTCACTTAGGGAAAACACGTTCAATTAGGGAAAAAAACCCCTATTTTTTGTTACAAAAACATAAACCAGTACAGCATTTTCTAAGCACCCAGCGTAACAAGCACAGAAATGGACTATCAGGAGAAGTGATAGGTTCAATACCTTTTATTGTCTTGAAAGAAGACACTTCTGCTTTTGCAAACTACTCAGTATTGGGATATATGAGTGAAATCAACCATTTTTACAGAGAAGTAGGAGAGGATTAGATGGTTTAATAACTGAATTTGACCCATAACCTAGGCAGTGTCTCAAGAATAGTTTACACAAGTAACTAGAATTAAAGATGAAATTCAGAACTGAAATATTTGTGCTTTTTGATGCCCACAGTGGAAACAGCTACACTGAAAGCACCCATCACTCTAATAAATACATAATTACTGACCATATAAAGCACACGTATGATAGCAAAATTACCAGGATGGAAGCTGGGACTGCCTCCAACATACAGGATTTTTATATATTTCCAAAAATATTAATTACCCTTGTATTTAGAAAGGCTCTGAGAAGCTTCATCTTTCTAAGCCGTAGCAGAACAGGTAAATCGAGCATCCAACCAACATTGTGGCAGTTTCTGACAGCTTTAGCTTAACAGCCAGGCTTCTTCTGCCAACTTAAATTTGCAGCTCGTGCTGTTTGCTGCTTTCTAAAATAGGCATGACTATGGCACACTTCTAGATCTATGTAGACCTTATGTGCTTCAGAGACAAGACACAGAAAGCTCAGCCGAGCATTTCCTCAGAGCTGGCAGCACTCCCCTAACATCCATCTCATAAACTTCACAGGACACAGCCTGTGTTGTTTCCATCAAAAGTCAGCTTTGACCTTGGAAAAAAACTCAGGCATATCACAAGTTAAAATTATAGATCTAGGGAAAGAAATGCAAAATGTGCCTATCACTTCAGCAGTTTTTCTGAAAATGTATCATATTACTTCAGTCCAGAAAGATGATTTAACCCCAAAGTTTAGAAGTGACAGAAGTTAAGCGTTCTCAGCATAACCTAGGCTTTAGTCTTAGGTCAAATCCTATTAATAATATAGACAATCAAATCTACAGCAATGTCACTGGGTAGCTCTCTTAAGTCATGAAGCTCCATTAAGATATAAATAGTACTTTGTTAAGCTGGCTTTCTGCATTCAATGAAATTTAGGCCACGCTACCAAAAAGAAGGTAAAATTCATCATCTGAGGTGATGATCCCTTAGTACCATCTTGAAAAACACACAAGACCAAGATGGACACAAGCCACTGTCATCGTTAGTTCCAGGTCAGGACAATGGGCACAGCTGCAAACACGCCACTGGGCCACACAGGCATTCAATCCCAGCTGGCACAGTGCAATGATCTGAAGTAATGACAATAAATGTCAGCAAACTGAAACACAATCTATCGTGTTTTATAATCACAAAAGGTCTCATGGCTGATGCAGCCTTATAGAAGATGCTAGAAAAGCTTTGTCTATGCTCTCCCTGACAACACATTAAGGCAATCTGCGAGGTGCTTGTTACCTTCGTTTGGTGCCATGAAAACCTGTGGCTATTAGAACAAAGATGCTAAAATATTTGCACCTTATTCTGTACAAAGGCACATAAATAAATGCCCTGATTTCAAAGAGATAAAAAAACCACTGCGGTTCACAGTGATTTCACCCATGGGTATGTAGAACTTCTCAAACTCTCCTCAGTGGAGAAGCCAGATCTTCACACCAAACTCTCCATCCCAGTCGAGAAGGAGCTCTGCAGCTGCACACACATAACCCACAGGACAGGTCTGCATCTTCAGGCAATTGTCCAACAGATTTGTGGTACATAAACCCTGTTTCTCCAAAGGGAAAGCTTACCAGTGTTCATACATGCAGCTGACACTAGTTTTTCTCCAATTTTCCAAGGCAGGAATGAGCCATCAAAATATGTCCCGGGAAGACTGGTTGGTAAATGGCCACACAAAACATTCAAGATTAATTTGCCAGTAGATCTCTGTAGCAGCACAGCAGATACTCTGCAGTCACAGTTAAGGACAGTTTCAAAGACCCACAGAAAACTTTGGACCAGATGCCCAGAGACCCCGCTGACTGCAGGTCAATCTTCCCTTTGCAAGTCTGCAGTTTCAGTCGCAGTTTGCTGGAGAAAGCTGGCCTATTAAATTTTGAAAATCTCAGAGGCTGGAGATTTCACAGCCCCTCTGCTACCCTCTTTGGTTCCCTCCTGGGTCCAAGCACTTTCACTGGGATTTCACTTTTCCTTAAAACCAGCATGAACTTCTCCGGCTACCCCTTCTGACTGTTGCTTCTTGCCCTTTTTCTGTGCCTTTGTGAGAGGAGCTTGGCTCCATCTCCCCTTCACCCACCCACCGGGGGATTGAAAAACACAATTCAGTTCCCCTCTGTCTTCTCTTCTCCAGGTGGATCAAGAGCAGAGCTCTCCACCCCCTCTGCCTGCACGCCACGCTCTCAAGAGAAGCGCGCAGCAGCTTCCCCCATCACGCTCACTGCATCAGCCCTGGTAGGTCCCCTCTGTTGACCAAGTGGGTGGGAACATCATACCTGAGTTACACTCTGAGTCATGGGAAGGTCGGTGCAAAACAACTCTCCTCCCTTACCACCACTATTTACCCACCACCCGCACCCAGGAATGCTTCTGTCGCTGCCCGCAGCCAGCGGCGGAGCACGGGGCTGCGTTTAGCCTGAGCAGGGCAGGAGCAGCCGAGCAAACCGAGGCTCAGAGCACAGGCAGAAACCCTGCAATTGGCACTCCCTGAGCCTGACTTGCAGCCAGGTTAACAGACAGCAGAACAGAGAGCATATGTGCGAGTCACAGGGGTGAGGTGCCGGAGCCGCTGCCAGACGCTCGCGGTACAGACACGCAGCCCCAGCTGCTCCCGGCTGCCCTGCGTCCCCGCTAAGGCACTCGGCTGCAAACTCCTTCGCATTCCCATCGTCCTCTCATCACGGGTAATGGTGGCAACACAGCCATTTCTGTGGTTTCCTTTGGTATCCGTACACCATTATGTGTGACCTTAAAGATTAGATCCTCTGTATCCGTGTTGTATCTGAAACTGTAACTGAGCGATTGCCTTCGTGCTGCTGGTATCGCAAAGCCAGAGGAAACACCACCGCAAACGCTACGACATAAAGCCCAACTTCCCAGCTGAACTCAATCAAAAATCCTCAGTGGGCTCTTACAAGGTAAAGAACAGAAAAACCTGTTTGACTTGCAGGTCCCAGCTGAGTATGCAACACCGAGAACACCAACAGGAAAAGACAGGGAAAGAACTTGTAAACAGAACAAAGCAAAGGAAGGTAACTGAGACAAAAACAAAAAGGAAACTGTAAAAGTATTTTTCATGACTTCTAGAACATTCACATGATTTTAAACTGCAAAATTTACACCAATCTGGGATTTATAAATGTACCTCAGTAAGCTCTCTTGACAGAGGTAAAAATAAGTCAAGAAAAAAACAAAGTGGTCTCTGATCAAGAACTCTCCAAATGAATCCCTGCATACAAGGCTGCCCATTCATTCAGTCCCACTCAGAGCTGCTCAGCAGAGAAGATCCCAGTATATATTTAGACATCAACTAGTAAACTTCTGAAAGCCTTATGAATCACTTCTGAAATTCCCTTTATCCTAAGTCATATACTCTATGTCATATCATCTCTAAGTCATATACTTAGGAGGAGAAGGAAGTATATGACCTATTTTTTAAAGTGACAAGAGTTCTTGCCTGACACTTAAGCAGAACAGGTTCTGTGGCTTGTTCTTCATATGATATGCATCAAACTTTAACTCATACTTCACCATGAATATTACCATGCAAACAGTATCAGAGCAATGCAATCTTACTTTGCCACTGCCTGAAACAGACTTGAAGGAACACAAGTACTGTATGATTAGTGCTCCCCTTCTGTACACCATATCCAGCTATTTCACTCCATAAACCAGTACAGGTGAGGGATTTTTTTCCCACTGAAGCTCAAATGAACTTGGCAAAAGGGAAGAGGAAGAATCATATTTCATCCTCTTCTGAAGTATCATAGTTCCTCATGCTAGAAATGAACTGACAGAAGAGAACTTGAAAACTTCCCGATGAACTGGAGGCTGTATTTGTGAGCAGCTACTACGCAGTGACAACCAAGATTATGCACTTCTTCTTCATATCCACCATGAGGAGCAACTGCAATCTGTTACTGTTTTACAATGACAGCATTAGTTAAACCTAAAAATAACAGTTTCTAAGTAGCAAAAAACCCCCCCTCTAATTAAGAACATTGAAGTATTTTTAAAACATCACTAGTGATCTCTTGCAATTCAGGAACGTGTATTTTTCACAGCCACCTGCATTTAGACTTTGTTTTCCTTCATCTACGGATCAAGAAACTTGTCCTTTAAGACCAGGAGAATCTTCAAAATGTAGTTAATGATCAATTTGACTAATGCCAGTAGAAGGATTTGATTTTGCAGAGAAAAGGAGAAAAATGGCTCCTAAAGCAGACAGAAATATTCACTGAACAAAGTTTTTATTCATCTCACATTTCTTGTCTGAAGTGGAAAAATAAATAACCGTGCTTCAAGGAAAACAATACTCCATCTAGATTTCAGAGCACGAACATCAACTAATAAGCTGTTAAAAAAAACTTTCCAAGTTTTCAGACAGTAACAGTTATGGACCTTGACTTGCTGCTAATGGATCTTGACACAGGGAATAATCTAAATTCAGAAATGTTTGCCTTAAGGTTATATTTAAGGATGCAGAGAGCAAGCCAGCAAATTGTCCAATAATCTCAAAGGCCCATGTGCCATCCCTCCATCTGATGCTGGGCTTGCAGAGACCCAGCTCTGCTGGCTGGGCCCCCTTTCATCCTGGCACTTCCAGAGAACTGTTTCTAAAAGCCCCATGCAGCACAAGCCCTTTTAACACAAATATGTTTAATTTATTATCATGAGTGCTGGATGCTTGGTTGGAGAACCCAAGGTCCAAAGTTGACTTAATGGCACCAGCAAACCCCAAGAGGACTGGAAAATGCAGCACTGAGCTTACAATTAACAGTAGTCAGGAGAGAAGCATTTCCATTGCTAAAGCCAGAATTTGTGTAGTGTGGAGGAGGAATTGTTTGTCATACTGGACAAAACTAAAATCAGGATTTCTTCACTTCTCCTTGAAAGTTGGCCAGCATTAAAGAAGATTGCATTAAAGAAGAGAGAGAAAAGTTACCCCAGTAGCCATGCTTTTATTTGTCAATTTTCTTTACATTTCTTAGCCCTCTATGTTTTTATGTCAAATATAATTACAGGGGATTAAGTGCATAAGCATTAATGTCCTGAGAAGCAAAACTGAAAGCATATTACTTGTACATCATACTGCAATGGCAGTCAGATGTGAACAGATACCTGGGGAGGTGCTGCACTGCAGACAGAGAAGTGGGCAAGGAGACCTCACTCAGAAAGCCAAATATCTGGGTTTTGTTAAGCAGAATTGGCCACCTTTCCAGAGATGTGCTGCAGCACTCGGGCAGCGTGTGAAGGCCACTGGGAGACAGGATGTCCTGCAGCCAGGAGTTACCAGCTGATGTGACATCATCTGAGAATCTCTTCTGACCTACTTCATCCTCTCCTAACTGTGCTGTATGTCTCCACCATCCAAGAACATGCTGCCATTTAAAAGATAGATACACTGAGCTGAAACCATTTTCCTAAGAGCTGCAAAGAATCCCCCAAAACCTTAACGAATCCCAAGATACAGCTTCCTGTTTTTTACAGTCTAAGAAATTAAATAGAGTCTATGCAATTCAACCTCAGAGGAAGAAAATACCATCAGGAAATATATATTGTTGTTTATTTTTTCAGGGAAGCTTGGCTTAAATGGCAATGAAATGAAGTAGTTCTACTTTTGTTTAATGATGAAACGTGTAGGATTGCATCTTATAACGTGAACACACTCATTAGCTGGCAAACTCCAAAGCAAGTTGACCTCCTGGTGCTCCTATCTAGTAATTCAAAGCTCTTTTACCAGTGCTCAGAACGTAGGGCTGGAATTAAAATGCTGTATCTGAGTATAAAATACAGCACAGTCTGAAACAATCATAACTATTGTCTCTAGGGAGGATTCTTATCAGCATACTTGCAAGGGAACTTTGAAAATGAATTAATCATCTGCAAGCAGAGCTGGACCCTGTGTGACCAACCTGAGTAACCTCTTTTGTAACCAGAGCCACCACATTCCTGCTCCATTTGGGCTGTGACACTCGATTAGCTGTTCTCTGATCCATGCAATCAAATGGTCCATTTAATATAATAGTTTAAAGACTAAATAGCTGTGTGAATTTGTGTCATGACAATTTAATCTAATCTAAGATAATTCACCTAGCATGTAATTAGCTCTGTGATTCCCTTTTTGCACTTAAATAGTAGACATCATGTTACCCTATTTCTGGGAATTGAGGAGAACCTCATTTTCACAATCTCAAATATTTAACCTACTCTGTTCTTCTTGCTATGATTTCAAGATGGCAAAGAATGAACTATTAGACTGAAAACCGTATTATAAACTCTTAAAAGTACTTTTAGTATCCTAAAAGCACAACCATTTCATGTAAATCTCCCAGGTACAAAAAGCAGTGAATAGGCTCTTTCTTAGAAATAGTTTCGGCCAAGATCAATGGTAAGCATATAGAAGGCAGCTGAGGAAAATCATGTGTGGAAAAATCTAATTACAACATATGTATTAATGCATCTGAGCTTTGTCTTACTATACCAGATGATCATCTGCTTTCTAGATCTAAAATTATAGCATGAGTCTGCAGTCTATTCATCAGAACAATGGTTCAATGCATGTACTATTGAACCACTTTAAATTATACTACCTATTTCAATATATTAGAAGCTACATCATGTTTACCAAATATAAGCCCTTCTATATCTAATGCCGAATCCTATGGTTAAAGTGGCAAGGCAGTGTCACAGCACTGCCTGAAACCCTCTTGATGCAGACAGTGGATGATGTGTTGCCTTGGTGCAAGAGGGGACACAGACTGAGCAAAAGTTTCTGGAGTAATAAGGCAGATCCACAACGGTTTGCTCCATCTCAAGAGTAAAAGAAACACTGGGGATTTCTCCTAGATTACCAAATCATGTGACAATTCGTTGAATCTTGTGCGGGGCTGATTTTAACAGCCCACTGCACCCTTATTTTTTTTTGCAGAACCAGAAATATCTTTCTGTTACAGTAAACAGAAAACTTTGAATTAAAGCCTTTCCATAGTAATTTTGGTGGAAATCTTTTGGGAACAGTGATTTTAGACAAACTGTGGCATTGAATTTGTTGTACAATACTTGCTCCATAAATGTTAATGGAAAATACTCATTGATTTTACTGAGTAGATATGGGCTCCTGACATTTAATTTATCATGAGAATTGATTGCAAGTTGTTTACATAGCCCACACAGCCACACAAAATCAAAATGTGGAAACATCAAAGCTAACCCTATACTTAAAACCAAAACTCCTAAAACTGACAGTTATTCTTTCAAATGAGACCTAAGAACTCTCAGGGGTTTTTTCCACTCTCTTTTTTTCCCAGGATGCTATTTTTATCTTGGCACTGTTCATTTTTGCTATTTCATTTACACCATGTTTGGAGCAATTACTGAGATAGAATTGTGTCAAGTCTCCTCTGCACCAACTTTTCTACTGGGTTTATAACTTCAGAATCTATTTAACTGACATTTAGAATATTATAGAGATAAAAATTTGGACTCTAATATTTCCTCTACCAAGCTCAGTTCTACCACGACAGAATTTAAACATTTCTCGGTATTTCATATTCTTCAGTTCAAAATTACAGCCGGGCCACCAAGGAAAGGATTCTGAGCTGGCATTTCATCAGTGCCAAAGGAGATGTTACCATCCCTGTTAACCATCTCGATGCTCTGTAAAGACAGGGAACACACTCGGGATTTCCAGCGTAGTTCAAACACCCTGGAACACATGCTTACTTTGCTGTCACCTGCACACCTGCCTCAGCCTGGGCACTTCCACAGAGGGGAGTGGCATGCTGGCAGCACCTGTTTCACCCACAGACCATGTGAGAATGTGGACAATCAGCACACAGGAAAGCACTTACGCCATCAACAAACATGAGGAAATGCCAGACCAGGTTTTCAGCTGAAATCTGCAGCAGGTGCCTGACCCCAGGTCACTCAGTGTCTAACCGGGAGCTCGTTCTCCTCTCTGTTTGCACCAGGCTCCCCCTTGGCTCGGTGCGAGGATGTGGTATGATTAAGCATGTTGACATACAGAGTCACCACATAATTGTAGCTATTCAGCCTCTCCCTGTTGTTGTGGTAGAGAGTATATTTAGCAGCTACAGTTACCCTCAGAAACGAAATACACAACCAACTCCCAAAGCCTCCCCTCTCCTGTGTGCACAACCCTGCATTTGCCATTAGGACTGTAATATTTTGCGATCAGCTGTGCTCTGAAGTAACCACCCCCCGCCGACACACAACGCAGATGAATGCTGAATCGCTGAAAGATACAGTTCCAAGTCAGTTCTCAAATCCTGCATGTATCACAGGATAAATTACTTTTGTATTGCCCTGGGCAACTGGATTCCTCCGGGCGGCAATCCTAGCTTGGGCTCAGTGGCACATCCCCAATATCCACCTTCTCTATCACCACAGCATCTCGGCCAGCAGAAAAGGCCGGGCTTTTAACCCAAATATCCCAGTCCGAAAAGCTGTGTGCTCCCCCCTGGGATGCTGGGCGGGCAGGGGCACCAGCGGATGCCACCCTCACCGCACCTCGGGTGCGGGGCCGCGGCGAGACCCCCGAGCCGCAGGGTACCAGCGGGGGGATGGACACACGGCAGCCCCTCCGCGGCCGGTCCAGCCCGTCCTGCGGGGCTCCGGCCGGGGCTGCGGGGGACGCCCGGGGCGGGGGCGGCTCCGCCGGAGTCCCCGCGCAGGGTCCCGCCGCCCGCACCGCGGCGGATCCGCAGCCCCTCCCGCCCGGCGGCGCCCGAGGC
>VWZW01001826.1:3011159-3282106 GCA_013397115.1 Edolisoma coerulescens | reverse complement strand
TCGGCAGCACCTTGGGAAGTGTAGGCAGCCCCGCGCCGCCGCCCGCGGACTACATCCCCCTCCGTGCCTTGCTGCGGCCGGGGGCGGCTCCGGCCCCGCCGCCTCTGCGGGCAGAGCTGCTGCAGCATCCCCCGCCCCGCGGAAACTTGCCCCCAGGTCTCGCTGGAGCAGCAGCCCGCTCCCACCTGCCGGCCGCCACCGCTCCGACCGGCCTCCCTCGCCCTGCGGGTGAGATCCCCCTCTGCATTTTCCTGTCCCACTTGAGCTCGGCTCGTGTGATGCCCGAGCAAAGCAAGGAGGTGCACAGGGGCTCCGGCACGTCCCCGAAGCTCCCGGGCAGTGACGATGAGGATGCTTGCTCTGTTCCTCAGCGCAGCCCAGGCTCCGGGCAGCGCTGCACCGCACGGAAGGTGTTGGCAGCAAGTCTGGGCGTTCAGGAGCGGAAAGCAGTGCTTTCTGGATCAGGTGAACTTTCACTTGGATCCTTTGGATTTGAAAGTACAAGCGCACACAATTATTATTAAAGCCATTTGTTCATTAAATACCGATTTATTCACTGTTTCATCAATCTGAAAATCTATTTTCTTTCTGTGAGAATTAATGGTTTTTTTACAAAAACCAAACATCTGTTTTAACACATCCAAAAGCAGCCAGTGTGGTTGCATAAGCGTGCTGTACTGCACAGCTGCTCTGATGCTTGTTTCAGACTGGGCTCAGGGCAGCTTGGGGTTACAGTAACAGCGTGAGGAAACAGGGGTGTGAAGACTCGCTTTTCATTAGTATCAGTCTGCTGATTTCTCTCTGTTCCACTGACAGTTGTCTAAAAGTTATAACCTAATTAGTAGTTGTAAGCATAAAACCTACACAGCTTTCCCAACCTACACCTGAAACTGAAGTGAGATGAGCTCTGCAGCAGTGCTTACATGTCACAGTATTATAGGCAATCATGGTCCTTGGCCCTGTGTAAGTGTAGCAGTACCTTGTGGCTCTTATGTCATTAGTCTGATGTGAATGGGGAGGCCCTGGACATTATCACTGCCATCAGGAAGAATGTGGACCTGCAATCCAAGCAGCCATAGGATCAGACAAGACAAACAAGTATCCCATTCCTGACAGCCACCATCAGTGGGTATCTGCTAAGGGGATTTCCTGAGCCGGATGTGTGTTCCTTGTTTTGGCGAACCTTCCGTGGATTTTCTTGTGTTGTCTTGTCCAGTTGTAGCTTGAACCTATGCACACTTCAAACAACTGCAGCATCCTGTGCAGGGAATTTCACAGCCGAACTGTCTGGTGTGAAGAGCTATCTGCTGTTGTTTTGAACCTGCTGTTTGCTGTTTTTACTTGATACCTGCTCGTTCTTGTAGTAAAAGAGATATCAAACATATAATTCCCTGTTCACTTTCTCTGTGTCACTTATGAATTTACACTGCTCTGTCAGATTCCACCCTTCACTCCTACTCTAGTTAGTCATTCCTTAAAATGGGTGACTTGTAACTTCAGTACCATAGCTGCTATCTATCACTTTCTGTCATTTGTTCTGGAGTTTTATTGTTTGATCATCAATTTGGATTTTAATCATGAAGTGTCTTTGAATATAATAATCATCATGAGCTCAAGGCAATCTCTGAGTGATGTTAGTAACCCTGTGGCTATGCATAAGTGTTGCTTTAAAAGCTAAATTAGACAGAACTCTTGTCTTGAACGTGGTGGGTGTACAATCCATATTGGAGGTAATGAAGAGGAAACTGCCTTGGGCTTGAAGGCTGCTAAAACACGGTTTGACCCTTCTGCTGGATGGCAGTGCAAAAGGAGAATGCTTGCTAAAGCCTTTTTAAATTCATTGCAGTGAGAACCCCAGGGCCACAAGATGTTTTTGGAAGTTTTCCTACAAGTCATAGAGACAACTGAAAGGTCCAGGTTACTACACAAATGCTCAAAGTGCCTACATGGTGCCAGATCTTAGGGAACACTGTGAGAAACAGGCCGTGGACTTCCAATTTCTCCTTGTTTAGGGTAATGCCACCTGCCACAAGCTTGATTAAAAGTTCCCATGAACCACTGGTAAAATCATGGTCTTCTGCTCATAAGATCCCATTACTCCAACCAATCAACCAGGGAGTAATCACCACTTTAAAGGTCTACTGTCTAAAAAAGGTCTTCTCCAAGGAAAGGAGAAGGAAAAGCCCTGCCTCAATGACTTTTGAAGATAGTTCAGGATCATGGATGATGCAGATGACACAAGCATTACTTGGGAAGAGGTCACAGTTCAGTGCATAAATGGTCTATGGCAAAAACTGTTGCCAGAGTTTATTCTGAATTCTGTTGGATTTGATGTAATCCTTGCTCCCCAGAAGGACATTGTCTCTTTCTCTGAGAAGCTGCCCTTGAAAGGGTTGATAGCAAAACTGTGGTGGAATTGTTGGCTTCACGGTCAAAGTGAAACCATCCAGAAAGAGTTGGCAAGAAGGCTTGCACTAAACAATTTAAACTGAGCACCCAGTCTCACAGAGGAAACAAATCTTTCAGGACAATGATCCACCTTGAGAATGGGCAGATGCACTCTTTGGAGCACTGTAATATTCAGTGTCTTCTTACCAATCTCAGGCTAGTGGGCAGTCTTTTGATTTTTATTTTTGAAAGCAATCAGCTTGTCCAGCTACTGCAAAGAAGGCTGAAACGTCAGCCTTTGACCTGTCAGCGCTTTGTACCACTTCCGTCATTACTGGGAATTGAAATGGCACTTGGCAAACCTGATGATCCTGTTTCTTCCTTCATGTCTTCAGTGCCATCCTGAAATCTTCTAAGAGCATTGATTTTTTTTGGAGGAGGAGCTTAAACCAGGACAATAAAATTATTACTTTTATTTTATTATTTGTCTGCAAGGTTTTTTAGGTCATTGCCGTATGAGAGGGGTCATATTTTAAAAGTATCTCAGTGATGGAGGGTCCAGCGAGAGGGAGAGGAACTAGAACTTCTGCACTGGGAATGAAGCAGAACCTTTGTCTCTTCCAAAAAACCCAACAAAACAAACCAACCCAAACAAACAAACAAACAAAACCAACCAAACCCCAAAAAAACCAACAACAACCACACAAAATAAAACAAAAAATTGTGAAAAAAACCATCATCTGTCCAGTTGCCAGAAGTGATTTACAGGCTGATCCAGGCTATCGAAGACTACAAATCCAAGCAGCTGTTTAAATTGGTGAAGTTTCCCCTTGGCTTCATGTTCAAAGCTGACACACTATCACAAGATTTTCAGGTCAAATAGCAACTTGGAGTGAAACTTAAAAGAACATTTAGTTTGTGCCAGCTGTGCTATTAGTTGTTAAAACCCTTGTGAAAATGTCCTAAATAGATATCTCATGGAAAAAAAATCAGAAAAAATTGCATAAATTAGACCTGCTTTTGTAAATCTTACTGTGCATCTCTGTATGTCATGCCATTAAGTTCTATTGTATAGTCCTGAAAATTGAGTTTAAGCTCCTAAGAATCTTCGGTAATTTTTACTTTTTAACCTGAAATCTATTTGATAGGCTGATTTTCTTTCTAAGCTGCTGTCTTTTGACAGCCATCATGTCTTCTGGAAGACAAAAGAAATCTTGCAATTTATAGTAATGTATTTTGAAGTGCTTATGTTTTAAATGCCAAATTATCCTTCAAAAGCGGTCTATAAATTTACAGAAATATGTAATTTTCCTATAAATTCAAAAATAGAAATTCTTTTGTGTCACAGAAGATTAAGAACCTGACATGACATGCTGTCATGACCCCTCTTTTGCTTTTTACTGATTCTCTTTTGTGTGAAGAAAGCTCTCTAAACATCTGTGTGCTAAAGACATTTCTACTTTTATTTTTCTAGTGTCATATATCTCTTAGGAATTCAGGGCTGGGCTACTTTGCCTGGGTTACAGTCCTGTAACTAGACTTGAACTTCTCTAATTTTACGACTAATTCCATATCGAGTTATGAGCTTTTTGACATTAAAACTACTGTATCACAGAATTACTGGTACTTCTTTGCCAAAATAAGCCACACTTGTGTTTGCAACCAGTGACAGCAGTTACCTCTCCACCACCTTACTGTGTTTGTTGTATTGGAATGGCATTGATGGTAAATAAAATATAAGGCAAGTCTGAAGTCCCAGAAGAGTAACAGACTGGGATCTTAAAATGAGATTCTGGGTATGGGAATAAACTGCCAGCTCCCCACGGAGCCAGAAGCACACGTGTTTATAAATAATGAATTAGTGTGAAGCAGCCATAATGAAATAATAACATAGCACTACATTAAGATGTCTGAGTTGCACTATCAAGATGTCAGTAATAACTTTTATACAAAGCTCCTCTCACACCGTGGGAAGAATATAAACACTGTATCAGCAGCTATAACTTAGGCATCCGTTACCAATTACAAACCCAAATGCATTATGATCAGTAGGTCAAATAAAACTCCCAGGCAAACTTTGAAAACAGAAAGCGTGAAATAACATCAAAGGGAACAATGGCTGAGGATGAAAGAAATCTTTGTTACAGTGAGACAATCAAGGACTGTTCTCTCATGTCAGCAGTCAGATTTTGGAAAGTTGGTCAGAACAAATAAATTTTAGTATCACAGGCTGCTGCACATGACAGGAAGTCTAGCAGGTAATGATGAGCATCCGTATAGAATTCATACACAAGGATGACAAACTCCCAGGTTACAGCAGTAAAATGTGCAAAAATACAAATGCAGGGAAGGCTTTGGGGAAGAGCCAAAACAAATCATGAATAACATAAAAGTCACTACACTCACAAAAAACATTGGCAAAAATTTAATTTTAATTTGGGAATGGCAGATGAAGCTTGCAAGGATTTTAGTGCAATGTTACACAGTCTGTGTAACCACTGATATCAGTGCTTATGACAGTAAATATGTAAATAATGTTGTGCTTTCTGTAGTAAACAATGAGAAGCACAATATGGTCCTTTTTGTTGCAGAGAGGTTAACGCTTATGAAGCATATTGTGATCCCCTGCAAATGTGGCTCCTTGGAAAACTGCTCTTTCTGTGAAGCTACAGCTTCTCCCTTGAAGTAGATGATATTACAATCCATTGGCCCTGAGTCAATTTAACTCAGTTTTGCAGCCCAGGCTGATTTCCCATTCCTTATCCTACACTGCATATCTAACACTGTTCTTATGTAGAAAAACCATACAATACAGCCTCATGCCAGCAGAACAGAAACTCTTCTGAGGCGATAAAATTCTCACGTAGCGCTGCCTGTAAGTGAAGCTTTGCTGGGAAGATGTGTGACAGTTTACAGGAACTTCCAGCCCACTCTGGCAGTGAACATTCCCAAGACATCAAGCCCTAAGAAAATGCAGCTGTGACTGATACTACTCTCTGTGTCCTCAGCTGCATCAAAGCTGTCCTGTACTATCAGTGTTGCTTTCCAGGCTTCCCTAGGGGAAGGTCCCAGTCTATATGGAAAGGCCTGGACCAAGCCTACCTAAAAGAGAACTTCAAAGTTTACATGGGGATTGTGGATTGCGTATGCACAGATGCCAACCAGAAAAAAGAAGAAGGAATGGAAACATATATTTTTTTTTAAACACGGGAAAATGTGGAAAAAATGTCACTGAATATAATTAATGGACATGACACATGCTATGCATTTAATGGAGTGAGTCCAGAATGTGTTAATGCTTATTAAAATTTTTGGGTTTAGCTGCATAGCCTTAAACTTAGTAGGAATCTTTTTATAGCACGCCCCCACACATTCACACTTTAACATCATTATTGTCTGTGGTGGCCCGTGCAAGTACAGTTGATTTAATCAAAGGCCCATAAATGGAATTATAAGATGGTTCCAAGGCCAAACTGCACACAGGAAGCATCTAGAGTTTTCATGGCTTTCAGATCCATATTGACAAAAGTTCCACTTTATCTCAGATTTTCTCTGATAAATAAAAAATCTTTCCTCATTTTTCTCAAGACTGAAGGTTGCACTATACCTTTTAAAGATTTTATTCTTCTTCTATGAAATTCTGTCTCAAGCATATATGGCTGGTTACTTAAGCAGAAAGTGTTGTGCTTGTTATGTTCATAAACACCTTTTAATATACTTAGTTCTGGTACCTGCAGCCAAATGTTCTAAAAAGATAAATTTGAGAGGAACGTTGTTACTAGAAATTTTAACTTAGGTCTACAGATAAAGCTGCAAAAAATGCACATGTGAGCCCTTCTTCAGGTCTCAACTAGAGGGCAGCAGTAATTTGGAAAAATTCCAATTATATTGCTAGTTTTATATGAAGGCAGACGTTTATGCTCATTTGTTGATGCCAAAATTATCACTACAGGATTTTCTCTACTGCAGACGTTTTGGTGGCTGGTGATGCTAATCCTGAACTATGGGAAGATACTATTTTGGGCTACCTTGATCAAAGGGAAAACTACTGACATGAAACCAAGTTGCACCTAGTGAATGGAACAAAGCTTATAGGATGATAAATTGAAATTCTATGATCATTTCTATCCTGGTGGCTGTCTATTGGTTTTGGTCTTCCAGATATTCCTTCAGCCATGTTCTTCCACATAGCATTAGGAGAGGTAAAAGCAAGCCTTCATTTCTACTGAATCCGTATTGAAATAACTTTTCTCCACTTTTTGAATGCCTAAGGAAGTAACAATTTAGTTTCTCAACGCCAAAACCAGCCCAGGAGATATGTGTATTCCACATATATTAAAGCTCCCATAAATAAATTTCCACAGCCCTGTACTTTTTAGCACTAAGCAGAATCATCAAACAGATGGGTAAAATTTCAGTTCTGCAAATTAAGTGTTTCTGTGTATGGCTGAGGATTGTAAGTGCTTCTTTCTTGAAAGCCTTTTTATCCATCCCAGAAGTGTTCTGGAATGCTAGTAAAGAAAAGAGTTTGAATATGTATATAGAAATATAAAATACGTTTCAAATAGTACACATTTATGCAAATCCTCAGAAGGGAGAAGGAATTGAAGCAGAACTAAATATTCATTGCTGCTGCTCCTCCCCCTTCTTTTTTAAGATCAAGGAGCTGTGGCTTTCTACTCCACTCCTCAGAATAAACAGTTTTAGATATACTGACATAGTTTTCTTTGCTTTAAAAGACGGCAGAAAAGCTGTGACAACCTCAGCAAGAAATCTCATTCCAGGAAAAGATCTTGAGTGGTGCCCCTTTCTAAATGCTTAATGTGGGACTAGATGGTCTTGAAGGTCTCTTCCAACCTTGATGGACATGTGACTCTGTGAAAAGAGTCCTCTGAAGGGAAAGAGATAGAAAATCCATTTGAACAACATAATAGATAATCTCTACTCAATATATGATTATGTAATTATTTCCTGGCTACCTATAAGAAGATTTCCTTAAGAATAAACTCCTATTTCTACCTGCAAACTAGAAGCAGCTGAAAATAGTTAACCTTTAATTAAAAATCAGTTCACCTAATTATAAAAGGAAGTACCTATTTTTCCTTTAATTCTCCTGTAGTGCTGCAAAAGGTGGGGATTTAGTTTGCCAAGGGTAAAAGAATATTTTTTTTTTTATAAAGGATGTTCTGTGGGAGTTTAAGTGTAAAGTGCCTGGAATATAGATTTTATTTTTCCCTTTTTAATAGTTGGAGATTTGTAGAGGAACAGAATTATTGTTTCCATGTCAACATATATTTTCTAATTTCTTGATACTTGGGTGTTTTAGAGGCTCTATTTGCCAAGTGGTTTGTTAATTCCAGTAGATAAGAGGAATTTAATTCCACTTGCAAGATGAAAGAAAAATAGGGAAAGCTCATTTCTTATGCTGAAGCTTGTGAATAAAAACTGTCTCAGTGTGTTTGGTTTGGGGTGATTGAGAAATAAAAGCTTTCTGTTCTGCATGCAACCCCAAAGTTTTTGCTTGATTTGGGGAGGCTGTTATCCCTGTGGGGCAGAAAATAAATCCTGCTGAGTCAGAAAGTACAGGAATGAAATGATTAATCTAAGTATTAGTGATTCTAAGTGGTCAGTGATAATTGCAATTTTTATTCTGAGCTAATGAGACTCTTCTAGAAGCTTTCTCTTTCTCTGCTGTGGGAAGGCCTATGATCCATGTCATGGCTGAGATGGAAGTGTGCATCCAATCATGACTGGATCCCTTTCTGCCTGCTGAGATTTGAATATGGGCTTCCTTGTTAGGAGCATGTTGGCTTTTTGGTCTGCAGCTGAAAGTGGCTCCTTGGCTCTTGGGAGGGAGCTCTGTCAGGTGGGTACCATGGCCTTGCTTGTGCTCGGGAATAACAAGCTCGGTAACATTTATTATTAGCATTTAGTCATTGTAAGCAAACTTAGCCATTATGTAGGGGGCTGTGCAAACAGCTTAGGAGCTGTGTGAGTGGTGTAACAGCTGGATGTTTTGACTCAGCATTTTCCTGCAGACTCCAAGGCGACAGCATTTCCGTACAGATGGATGGCAGTATATTTTTCTTTTCATGTTTTCTGTTTTTCCTTTCTGAACCTGGCCATGGAGCTGGGGTGCTGTTTTTTCAAGACCTGTGGGGAAGTAAAGCTATCTGGGTTTCAAGCAAGCAAATGCAAAGATGACAGGAGACCAGAAGAAAGCACTTTAGCTAGTTCTGAATGCAGTTGCTGTGGAGAGATAGCATGCTAATCAAAAGGAAGCATATGGCTGAACCTATTTCTGTGGAAGTTGTGTGTAATCATAGTATGAACATAACACAACCAATATCCATGTGTGCTGATAATCTGGCTAGAATTAATATAATTGGGTAAGCTTGCTAAAATGTTACCTCTGAGTTAGTACTTCAAGCAGAATATTTTTCACATCTAGGGGCTCAATTGGTATTTCTATGTGAACTTTGCAGTACAGATTGTATTACATTACATTTCTTTTTAAGTGGGTGTACCTCAATTACTAGATGAAGGAGGAACCAACAGAGACTAATTTAGCCAAGAAAGCAGTCAGTATCTTGTGTGATTTCACATTTGTTGTGCTAGATGTAAATAGCGGAGAATGCTAATTTCAGCAAAACATGGAACAAAGAGGATCTTTTTATGATTGGTTCCAGCAAGGGGAAATAAGCTTGTTAACATTTATTGGACTTGGGATAAAGAGATCAGACAGGAATTTAGTAAAATGTGTAGAAAGACCCTGTCTCACCTAAAACCGGTATTTCTGTCAGTTACCAATGAATAATCAAATGAGTTATGCTTCAATATTTTTACAAGTTAGAGTTATTTCCTTTGGCAGTGGACTGTTCCTTCATAGGTATTTCCCCAGCTGTGATGGAATAATAGTTATACTGGAAGGTATAAGTCAGCCTTAATATTAAATGTGTTGTTTTCCCTAAAACAAGTTGCTGAAGTGAAAAACAGTTAGACAAACATGCAGCTGCAGAAGGGTAGACAAACAGGATGATGAAAAGCAATGCCTGAGAGAAACAATTAGAGGAAGTGTCTTGTATCAACACCCAGTGTCCTCCCCAGCCTCCTGTCAGCTTCTTTTAATAATTCTGAAGAGATCAGGGACAGCCCGACATAAATAGAGCCATTAAGTCTTCATGTAATTTTATTAGTTGAAGAATTGACTAGAGGAAACAACTTAGAAGCCTATTTTTAGCAAAAGGAAACCCGAAAAGGCAGCACAATTCATAGTAATTAAAATGTAGTATAAGGGACGTGATTATTAATATGGAAACCTATCTGTGCTACCTCTGTTTTTTTCCTGTTTGCTGCAATATATTGGTCTCTGGAGTTATTTCATGAGAGCAGCTGTCCAACAGGGTTATTCACTTGAATTTTTGTAATGCAGATTAGTACTGTTCCAATAAGACAACAGGAAGTCCAGGGCCAGCTTTTGATGTCATTACCTTAAAGCTGAAAATTTCCTTGTTTCCCCCTAAACTACATGTCCCAATATACCACCAAGAACTGAAGTACTGGGTGTGGTGTGATGAAATACCATAGAGCATTACTTCAGAGTAAAATCATAGAGGAAGCTGAAGATGTCTGATCTAGTTGAAGATTGCAGGGAGGAGTTGGATTAGATCACTTTAAAGATCCCTTCCAACCCAAACTATTTTATGATCCTAAGCACGTATGGAAAAGGGAGCCAAGGAGCCTGGAGTTCAGTTGGTGCTATTTTGTTGCATGTTTCTTGAAGTGAGTTGCATCTTTCCTAATTTCAGTACTCTAAAATAAAAATTAATTAGTTATATCTTTTGAGATTTTAGGGACATACCAACCAGTGGTAGATTCTACAATGATTGGGGTCCAGAAATAGAGACTGAAAGATTATTATCCATTGGGAAAAATATAGGCTTAGATGACTCTTTGGGGTTTTTTTCCAAAACTTTGAATCACATAAAAAAAGAGGAATACCAGTGAAGAACTGATGTTATAAAATGTAACCAAATATTATCTTTAAATATACATATAAAATAAATGTGATGAAAAGACAGACATTCATGAAACTCATGGAAAATTAGTCAGTAGAGTGGTGACAGAAATGTGGTATTTCATGCTGTTGGCATAGTTACTTCACAAATTAATTGCTCCTGAAGTGGTATGCTTTGTGTACTGCATTATAGTGCAATATCAAATTAATTCCCTCTGGGATGATTGGTTGGTTGTGATTTACACAACCACTTGAGTACCTTCCAACTTCATAATTTCTGGGAAGATGGAGAGCTCCCAAGCACACTGCAGGAGCAGATTGGCCGATCAGCGTGAAGTAGCATTTATAATTCGTTTACGTGGTGCGATGGGATGAAGTAAGGTAAATGAGAGTATGGTTTATAATTAATACCTAATTTCTAATGTTTGAAAACAACTCTTAAGTGTATTTTCCTTGAGATGGATTGGCAGGAGTCATAACTAAGGTCTCAGAGGCATCTGAAGGGTCTGGTTTTGGTGCTGCTGCTGGCAAGAGCTGTAGGAAGGCAGCAGTGCAGTGGGGACAGCCCATCACCTCCAGCCCCACTGGTTTTGTGGGTCATTTAGGATATGGCACTTGGATCAGTCTTGTTACACAGAAGATAAACTCTGTGTGCATTCCACAACAGTCTTGTTCAACTCCCCAAACTGATATTTAATGCTGCAGAGTGCATGCTGGATCTCCTAAACAATACACTTCTGCAATTTAAACCTGAGGATATTGGTGTAAGTTTTTGTCAGACAATTTTTCATCAGTGTTTTTGGCAGCTGGAATGATAGCAAGAAATCTAATTTTGCAATCAAAAGCAAAAGGGGGACAAAGCCCTATACTATATCTGAAGGACTGTTTGTTACTTTTTTCTGAACAATGCTTTTTCAGCACAATGGCCTGGATGTGTCCCTTGGAGCCTTTTAGCCACCAATGCAAAATGCCACAATGAATTATTACTTTGAAAACCTGGAGTGTGTGAATGAATCTTCCAGCACACTTGATATATTTCTGCTTTGCATGATGAACTTTAGTAGCTCAACTCCATGCTCAGGAATGTTTCTTTCTTTAGGGAAAAAAAAAAAAGTTTTGGAATTAACAGTATTGGTTAATAGACAACTTTTTGTACTTGCCACATCCAAGCCAGGCTGTGCAATCAACAGGAAAGATAAGAAGGTCAAACAGGAAGAGCTGTGCTGGAGTCAGTTTTGAGCAGAGCTGAGGAAGGCAGGGATCTGCCTGCTCTTTACCAGCATGTTGTTGTGGATCAGACCTGGAAAAGGTAGGAGAAGTCCTGTGCTCTATGTCTACATCTCCCTCTTTTGCTCTGTTTAAGGTACTTGTGGCCTGGTGTTCAACTGTAGGTTTATTGTCAATGTCTTAGAATTGCAGCCAGTTGAACAGGGGTAGTTTCGGTGTTGTTCTGTTGTTTGGTGTGTCCATAGTGAAATGACTGGAAAATATGTGTAAATGTGATCTGTCACAGTTATGAGAACCTGCTGGGATTTTCTGTGCTGCTCTGTTTCCCTCTTCTAGGTAGTGTTGTGTGAGCTGAGCTGCGATTCAGTAGCAGCAGCTCCTGCTTTATTCCTCTGCATTAGCTGCCACAGGCCAAATTCCGTCACATCCAGCACTCAGAACGAAGTACTGAGATCACACATGCCTTTTATAGTTTTCTAACAGGGATCTGATTTTTATTTTAAAGCACTCCTAGAGTTTATGCTTGTTTTTAAGCAGTTATGAGATTGGGGATTTTTGTCTCCAATTTTTCATATCTAAACTTGGAAATTTTGGACTTATGGTGCCTTCAGAGCTGTGTTGAGGATGGAAAATACATTTCAGTGCTACTGAGATATGAAGAACATTAATCGTAAGAGAGGGTTAAAGCTTTTAAAGGAATCTATTGCATCTCTGAAGCTTGCTAGGGCTTTTTTGTTTGTAGACCAGCCGTGAACAATGCTTGCAACATCGTTTACTGAGAATTGCTAACTAACCTCAAGTTCCTGCAGTGATAAAGGAGTCAATCTTTCATTTTTGGAAAGTACTCAGGTTCCTAAGTTTGTTGCTTTACCTTTCTGTGTAATACTTGAAAATTAAGTGTAGCCTATACAGAACCTAATATGGATTTTTTTTTCTCTTATATTCATGCCTGTGGCTGAATTTCATAGAGATCAGGACTATGGCTTATTCGCTGAGGAAAAAGTTTATAATGATCATGGCTTTAAGATGTTTGTAGCCTAATACAGAAGATGTGAAGCGTTAACTGAAACTGGGAAGAAGGAATAAAATAACTACTCGAGCATCAGTTTGGTAAAATGACCTAGATTAACTGAGGGCAGTATAGTTGCAAGACTGAGGTCTTTCATAAGTAATTAGTACATTGTCCTGAGGCTCCTAGAGGGAAGCTGATGAATGAAGGAAATATTGTATTGCATACTGGTTTTAGGAAACTAGTTTGAATAAACCCCATTTTTATATTATGGGCCCTAGTCTCAGAAATATACCTTTAGAGGGAGAGAGAGAATCTGGTTCAGTGAATGTTGTTGGTTTTCTTCTTCAACACCCTTTAAATGGGAATGCATTGGTGGGAGAGGATGTTCCTGTTGTCCACAATACGTCTTGAAATGATAACAAAAGGCAGGTGAGAAAAAACAGCCCTCAGCCTCCATGGAAAATGTCGAGCTATATGGGTTTTTTTCTGGTTAGCTGTGCTTTGAAAACACTCTGTAAAAAGGAAGCAGCATGATAAAGGAATTATTCATTTGACTTCTAGTAGGAAAAAGAGTGTCTCATTTCCACCTGATGTTCAACAGCTGTTGGATGCAGACCCTTCCTGCCTGCTGTGCCCTGAGAAGGGACAGGGAAGGTGGAGTGACCTTCTGAGCCTCACAAGCCTGGACAGGGGTGTGGGGCAGCACACAGAGCCTTTGGACACACTGCCAGTGTCCAGAGAGCTCGGGCCACAGGGAGGGAGGACACCAGTGCACCCAGTGGCACTCAAGGTGTTGAGCTGTCCGGTGTCTGCCTCTCCTTCTCTCCTTACTCCCTCTGCTGCTTCAGAAACTGGGGGTCCCCCTGAGCAGGGGGGAGTGCCACATATTGCCTGCATGGCTTTTATTTTGAGTAGAGGTTGGCTCTGGGTTCAGAAAAACAGGAAGATCATTACGTTTTATGGCCAACATCCTGCACCAAATAGGAATTTTTTGGTCAAGCCTCAAAGGAGCATGAGAAAAATAATTTTATCTAAATTATAAATAAAATGCTTAGTCAGTACACATAATCTACACATAAATGTAGGTTGTAAGAGCTAGTTAAAGAAGACAAACTTTTTATGGTGGGTGCTAGGTCTTTAATCTTGAAGATCTTAATCTTGTATTTGTTGCTATCAACAAATGGTTAGTTGCTAACTTACCATGATACTTATTAACATTATAGGTTTATGAAAAAAATCTCTAATAATGAGAGTGACTCAAGCACTGCAGTTCAATATTCTCTAAAGCTTTTTTATATTGGATGAATGTTTTTCTCTGGTTTTGTGCCATTAAATCTGCTTTAATTTGTGCTGGAACAGTTTAATAATTGAGAAAGCACCAGCATAATAAATAGGATAATTATACTGTAGCATTGCTTAGGTATTAGAGTTTTACTTCTTGGGGTACTTACATGATAGTTAAAGGCAAATAATAAAAGTACAGAGAAGTAAAGTACAGTAGTGTAAACTTCTATGAAATCTTTTTCAGTTGGGATCCAATTTGTGTCACTTAGGATACATTTAGATGCCAGATAAACATTCAAAAGGGCCAAGGTAGACAAGGGGCCTAGCTACAGGAAAGTTTACTATCTTGTTCTCAGTACTTACACAAAGCCACATTTGGTAGTTAAGGCAAACATTAAAAATGAGAAAGGAATCTGTAGAGGAGTATGTGACTGCTAAAAATGTTTGAGATTTGAGTTTTCTTCTGCGCATCTTGGAAGAACCAAGAGAAAACATACATAAGAACATCCCTGTTTTGCTTTTCTTTCACTCATTCTGAATTTTTCCCCTTGGTTTAGGCTCTGGGATAGTATGACTGAATCTTCTTAAACAAATTATAATATCCATTTTGATTTGTTCAGGTGTCTGACTTGCTCTTGCAGCACCAAGCTTTCTAAGTTCTTTCACAGACCTGCATATATGTTACCCTTACCAGCATAAACTGGTGCAGAAGACATGAAAAATTTATCAGTATCTCTTCTCCAATTCAACTGAATTCTAATAATTCAAATCAGAGTGTATTTGTTTTCTTAAATTTTGTGCAGGATGATATTTTTGCTTGTGGATAGGAGCTTATGGAAAAAATTAATAATCTGAACACTGAATTTCATTTCTAGGATTAAGGGTAATCCTGATCTAAAAATAACAACTGGCTTTGGATTCATAGAATAATGAAATTTAAACAACCACCTTTGGAATTAAATTATCATTAATACCAAAATATTTACATCTTTGTCAATAGGAGATTGTAGTATTTACAAAATATATGCAGAAAAGTATTTAATTTTTAAGTGTGAAAGTTGGAATGCATTACACATAATCCCAGTACAGTAATGAAAAGAATGGTGTTAGCTACTGTCATTACTTCAAGGGAAAGAATAGCTGTATAAGTGGAAAAATATATCCCTGGCAAAGTGTGTTTGGCCTCTAGCAGGCCTGTATTTTTAATCATTTATAATTAGGTCATCAAGTCTGATAGGCAGTTTTTCAGTGTCAACCAAACATGTTAGTGAAAATGTTCTTTTGTGAGTGAAGGTATAAAAATAACTTGTGTTTGAGTTACTACCTGTGTTCCATAGGCGTATATATGAATTTTTACACATAGCTTTACGTGGAGAACTGTGATGCAGCACCAAAAGCATTTTTTGAAAATCAGAATAAATGGCAAAATGGGACAATGAAAACATTAAAGCAAAATCCAGCCTAGATTTCTTCATACTTCATTAACTTGTGGTAGATATGGTTATGGCTTAATTCTCTGAGCTGGTCATGCAACCTGTGACTATACCTAATTAATTTTCTATAATTGCATAATTTGCCTCTGTCTATATATAGTTTAGTGTTTTTTCAAGAAGTGCTCATCTGGGGTAAAGGTTTCAATGACTGTAAAAGAGTATGAAAGTTGTGCAGACAGATCCTGCCTTGTCCCATGTACCTGCCTGCCCTGGCAGGCTGCTGGCCGCTGTTGAGCTGTTCACATTGGCGCTTGGTTTGCTCAGGTTTAGGGATCTATGATGTCACGCTTGGAGGGCAAGAAGTGTTGCAAGGCAGGGTTGTGAAGAAGAAATCCAGAACCATGTAGTTTGGGACACCCCACTGCATGGTAAATGGAGAAGTGTGACATTTCTTACCAGACTGAAGGCAGATCATCAGTGGATAGTAGGTGACCAGGTGCTTGTCAGAGGCTTTAGCTGAGCAGAAGTACCTCTTTCATCTACAGCTTCAGATTTAACCAGTTTATGCTGGAAAACAAATGAGAGATGAAATTTCATGAAGATTTCAGGCTTGCACACTCATTGTGAATATAGCTCATTAATGAGTATGGCCAGAGTAAACACAGGAATTCAGATTAATCCAAATGACAGGACTAGAGCAAAATCCATCCTGTGGCTTTATGAAATCACTCCGAGACATGTGAAAGCCCACTGAGGAAAAGGGTGTAAATATCAGTGGGCATGTGCTGGCTCTGTGAGTCACGTCCTTTGTGGGTGCTTTGGCTGGTGGTCTGGCTGCATCTTCCTGATGCTGAAGTAGCTTGTGCCCAAGAAATGGGATTGCAGGATGTCTCATCTCAGTAACTGGAGGGAGCAGTGAAGCTTGCAACTACTTGTGCTCTACTTCCATTTCTGTTCCTTCTTCCTCGTCATGCCAAATGGAGTCTTGCAGCCAGACTCTGCCTCTAGCTTCAGTAGAACTTCATTTTTCTGCTTTGCTGCAAAGTAATGCTTGGATCCTTGCAAGCCAGCCTTCCTGCACAGTGGGTTCCTGTGGAGGATTCATTCTTTAGCTTAATTTACATAAACCTTCTTTGCTGTTTGAATTCAGCATGCAGTACTCGTTCCATTGTTGTCACCTTTAGAAAATGATGTTTTTCCCCTGCAATTCCTCTGCTAATGTGAATGATGTTTTCCCTTGGAGGTTCTGCTTTATAGCTGGCCAAGAATGAATAATTAGCAGTGGGCACAAGTACATTTCACTTCAGGCCTTGGATTGTTGCTGTTAGCCAAGTCTATTGCTTTGTTGCTAAAGTAGTGGTGCCACCTCATTGCAGGAGCTTTTTCTGGGATAAATTTGGGTGTTACACAACAGTTCCTCTGAAAGAAGCCTATAGCAAATTCTTTAATCCATATTACAATTAAAAATAACTCCTGCAGGAGTGAGACAGCTCTTGAATATGTTCATCTTTTCTGATGCTTTTTAAAATAAAATTACTGATTTTTTTCCCCTCCAGGTTGTTGATGATGTTAATTGCATCACTGTGAGGAACTTCAAATCATGGAGAGTTTGGCAGTGGCAGGTGGCACATCCATGCTCAGCACTAATGCCATCATCTCTGCTCTGGAGGGAGAGCAAGACAGGAACTTGGAGAGGGAAGAAGCAGAGCAGGGAATGTGCAGGTGTGACTGCAAACATGTGGAGAGCAGTGCTGCCATCGGCACTGTCAGGGATGGAGTCGGGATGGACACGTTGCAAGAACAAATGGGTGAGACCTCAAACAATACATCCTGGTGCCTCTGCTCCCGACTTCTCTTTGTGCCTGAATTACTGTTCTTTAAATGGTGCACAAGCTGAGAACTGTCATGTGTTTTTCACAGAATCACAGAACCCGGATGGGCTTTTTTTGAAATACAATGAGCAGCTATGTTTCCTCCATAGAATCATTGCATAGATTGGGCTATTGAACAATCTATGCTGAAATTTGCTTGGGGCAGACAAATGGATCATCTTTTAGTAAGATAAGAGGAGATGAGTATTACTAGAACCCAAGAGCCAGAGTACTGAAATATAAGTTCTTTGTCTAGCACTTTTTGCTATATCTGCAAGATTCAGAAGCCAAGTTAAATTGCATGTTTCTATTTTAATAGTTTTTAGTTCCTTTTTTAATCAGAGGTGTAGTACTATCTTTGTACAAATGAAAATGTTCTTCATGCAGTAAAATCATGCAAATCAGAAGTCCCTTTTGGGTGGAGGGGAGGAGTGAGATAGGTAGATGGCTATGGCCAGGCCCTTACTTTACATTAGGCTCAAGAGCTCTCTGAACGTGAAAATACTTCAAACAATCATGGACAAAGACGATTTCATTTAAAAGTGTATGTCCTGTGACCTGCACAATGTCTGTCTGTTCACAACTGCAATGCTTGTGACATCAAAGACCAGGTACAGGCATCTCAGGGCAGTATAAAGTTGCTTTTTAGCTTTCCAAGAAGTATGCAAGCCATTCCACTAAGTAGGAGTTCATATTAAGTTTTTGAACCTAATTATAGTACTTTAAACAGTTTAAATATATTTAAAAATTATTTATAGTAACTCTTACCCTTTTACTCAAATTTAACAGCAAACTACTATTTTAAATTAAACTGTGATGAGTAATCAAAATGCTTGCTCATAGCCTTTGCCTTTTCCTAAAAGTCACAGAAATGGATGTTAATGTCTTGATAAGTACCTTTCAAGGAAAGTTATAGCTGGTAATATCAAAATATTAGTGATGGCAAGTTCACATATCAAAAACATATGCTAATTTATTGTCCCTGTCAACTATTAAATGATTATCAAAGTGATTGATAACATGTTGTCACAGTTTTGACAACTTCTGTGTTTGTAATCCTGACTAAAACCAGAAAAATCAGAACTACAGGTAAGTATGGTCCCAGAAGCTGTGGGGAACTTAAATTTAGAGTGTTTCCTAAACACAGTCAGCCTGCACTGCAGTGAGCTTACTATCAAATTTCTATTTAAAAACAAACATCATGTAGTCCATATTAAGAAAATAAATAAAACCCCACCCCAATGCTTCTGTCAAACACCCAACCAAAACCCTACAAAACTAAAGTGTTTGGGGATTTCAATTTCTAATTTGAGTGTATGCTAGTAATAAACCTTAAATACAGTGTTTTCACTGCTTCCTTCCTTTTTTGGGGGGGTGGGAAAACTCTGTTTTATGTATCCTTATTTACTTGCATGACTTTCTTCATGTAACATTCATAGATGCACTTGAGGGAAGATGCAAAAGACTTGAAAATTACCATGCCCTGCTATATTACGGGTTTTTTTCTTAAAAGTGGATCTTCATAGGATAATGTCTTGGGATACATGAAAATTGCCTCCAAAGTTTACTTCTAAAAATGAAAGATCTATTTCTCCCACTTTTACTCTTAGAAATATGAAGCCTTATCTTCACTACTATTTGCCCAGGGAGCCTTGAGAAAATGGAAGTGGTTGCAGTGGGTGTTTTATCAGCATGAAAATATATCATTCCCAAAAGGACAGGAAGAAATATGGGCTAGAAGAAAAAAGCAGATTACTATTAATATAAAACATACCTTATTTGTGTTATTTTTCTGAAATTTCAAATTGTTTGGTTTTGTGGTACCCATTACTGAGTATTACACATGTAACATGTAAAGAGAAGGGTTATTTTTCTCCATGCATGAATTGGTACAAGGCACAGCAATTTATACCACTGAAGAATCAGTGGGGACCATTTTTAGAATAGGTGCAAGGGAAGAGAAAATGAAGTCTGACCCTTGCTCCCTCCCAAATGAGAATTCTGTCTCCTGAGAGCCTGTCTTTCCACCAATTCTCCATCATCTTGAAATTTCACATCGAAATGACAAAATCAAGGTTTAACTTCCCCCTTCAGCCCAGGAGGAAAGAAATGTTCTGCAGATACTTTTTGTGGGGTTTGGGAATTATATAGCAGGAAGAGGAGAAAAGAGTTATTTTCTCTTAGTAATTATCTGCTGCATCAAATGCTTTGAAAGCATGGGATATTTTGTTGGGTTTTTTTCAGTGCGATCTATATGACTTAGAAAAGGCACATAACCATTCCTTTCATTTATTGTAATAGAGTGTTCTCCAAGTGAAAAATGCATGAATGTCAGTTCAAGGACCCTTCCCAGTCAGGCAGAGAGTTTTCCAACTGGTAAGACATTTTTTCCCATCCTATTTTTATAATATACTGCTTTTCTCAATGCTTACTTTTTTTTTTTTTAAATTGAGACAACTCAACTATGTCAACATTTGCAGTCATCACTCCTGTAAAGTTTATAATGTATTTCATGGCAGCTGTGAAGTGACCAACCTGTACATAAGATATGTTGAGAATTTCTTGTAAAAAGTGGGAGCAACTGCTATAAAAACCAGAAATAATTTATGTACTATATTGTAATGGCTAAGAAAAAAAGAAGAGAAGCAAATAAAAGTTCATCACTTATTTTACACATGTGTTTCAATCCTTCAAATATTTTTTAAAGTTTTTGGCCTTTCCAAACATCTATTTTTATTGTTTTTAATGCTGTATTTTCAGTGAAATGTCAATTGAGTGCAATTCACCAGGAAGTGGGTTCAGTAGGCTTCACCTCCGGAGGGCTCATGGCAGGCTCTGTGAATTGAGGGTCCTGGCACATTTCCCTTCTCGTGCCATCAAAACCAACACTGAGCTCTTCCCTGCTCTCTGGCTTGACCTGACAAATCACATCAGTGGCAGAGAGTCTTCCCCAGACATATGGTTATTTCTGATTAAATTATTTTTGCTTTTATGTACCTGCTTGTCTTGCTGTATACAGAATTTGGCTTCTTTGTAACTGGGGTTATGGGTCAGGACTCACAGAAGCAGACAGGAGATTATAATGCGGTTTTAGACCATATTTCATCTCCATAAGGCATTATTATAGGGTTTTTTAACAGAAGCAGCTGTATTTCTATTCTTTTAATTCAATGTAATTATTATTTCAGTAACATTAACTCTCTAAAAAAGTTAGATTGTGTGTCTACAGTTACATATTTACCTCAGAACCTATTTGGTTATGTAAAACGAACGGGTAAATTTTTAAGTAATAGTCTTCTGTTGTGCCGGTATGTTTTATGTTTTCAGGTAAAATGAAAAGGTCAATAATTCTGTTCCCTAGCAGTGATCTGAAAAACATTCAGAGATTCTAGTTTGTGTTCTTTCTACTAGCAATTGACTATATGACCACAGCTTAAAGAGAGAGGTCTTGTAATTCAGTAACACAGGTTTATATTTCTGAGCCACCCTTCTTGACCTTAAAGTAATGAGTAATTTAGGTGCAAGTCATGGTAAAACTCCTGGGAACATGCATAGGAAGCCCTCTGAAAGCAGATCAAGAGACAGCATACTAGATTAGAATGTGAAAAACATCTATTTTATTGGATTAAATGTGAAACTAAGAGGAGATGGAATATTTTAGTATGCACAACAGTCCCATATTTGTGGAAGTGTGACCTATTTACGTACTTTGCAATTGGAATTTTTCCTAACTGGGTATTATTGGCTTATCTGTGCCCATCTGGGTATCTGAAAACTTATGATTTACTGTTATTGAGCTAAATTAACAAATTAATGCAGAATGAAAGCAGCCTTATCAAAGATCCTCTTTATCTGAGAGAAGCTGGCTGGAGCTGTACCCTTAGCTGTAGTAAAAGCTTCTCATAAACAGATGCCAGTAGCTTGGGAATAGGTATCTAGCTGCTTTCAGATGTGCTGGGAAAATCATGTAAGTGAGCTTTCAGCTGGGCCATTTAACTTGGTTAGTACTGCTCAACCAGCTTAGCTGAGAAACAGCTTTTACAATATTTGATTTATAAAAGCTTTCTGAAGTATTGGGGGTGGCATGTCAGATAGCTGTGAATTTAAGATTAGTGTGAAGGGTTGTAACATGCTGAACTATCTGTGGGTTTTGTTGTTCAAGGTGTTTTTTTGGTGATGCTAGTATCTGTTTGCTTTGATTTTTAATATGCATGGAATATTTGGAAATCTGGGCATTTTTGCAATGCCCAGAGCTGACTAATTTGACGAATTACCAATCTGCTTGTTTTTTTCTTCTTTTTTTCCCTCTCCATCCGTAAGTATCAGTTGTCTCCCAAAACTGTTTCATGCTAGGCTCCTATGTCTACAAGATAATAAAAATGTAAAAGAAACATGCAGTAGATCAATCTTACGTGTGCCTCTCTAGGAAGCTGCAAAAATGTATCTTAATGTGTATTCTATGATTTTAAGGGATTTTCTGGTTCTCCAAAGCTGATTCACAAAGCTTGTCGTACTGAAAATGGATATCTTCTTCTAGATATCTCCTTGAAGTTAACAATGGTACAAAGAAAGAGTGGCTGTCCTGATCCCAGGCTCCAAAGACAGCTCAGAGGGCAGCTCCGTCTTCTGGAAAATGACAGCAAGGAGGTGATGACAGTTTTCAGTGTAAGTCAATTGCTTGGAAATAGTTTTATTTATTCAGATAATACACCCTGTGCTGCTGAAATAGTTTGCAAGATATTTGGGTCCTATTTCCATCTACATGCTGGGTGCTTGAATTTAAGTTTCCTGGGGCCCAAAAACATTTAGGGACTTTAGAAATATTGAATCATTGAAAAAGACTGGAACATCAAATTGATGTAAAATAAACAAACCCAGCTTAATAAGACATTGAAGGGGGTTATTTTAAATATGTTCTGCTTTGATTTACATCAAAAGAAATAATGGGACTTTGATTTATTTTAATTTGCCCTTGTATTGACTCATCACTTCAGTTTCTAGACACTTGGAGTCATTTGGCATGCTAATTTCCTGGGAAGCTCACTGCTTAGCCAAAGAGGAAGTCTGAAGGAGAGCAGCCTAAATAATGGACTTCCTAGGGCTAAACAGCCATAATTTTAAATAGCATACAAGTGTTGGCCAAATTTTATTAGTATTTTCAATTTTTTTGTATATGGGAAGCCTGTCCTCTACAACCAATGAGTTTTGCTTTGAATAGAGGTTAGTCTCCTCCTTCCCCTTGAAAAAAATAAATCAGAATTATACCATTTGACCTCTGGTGTCTTTTTTTTTTTTGTCTATGCCATGGGTTCCAGCCTCCTTCACTAGCAACCCAAAGTACTGAGATCTTAATTAAGTATGGCTTTGGCTGCTGTATTTTTCTACACCATTTTCCTTTCATGTGTTCTGACCACCCCACCGCCAGGCTGCTGACATTGTGGCTGTGCAAACAGTCTGTACTCCTGCTGCTCTGCTCTGGATTGTCTTTAGAGGGAGATGGGGGAAGGAAGATGGGATCAGGAGGCAAAGGAAAAGAGCAAACAAATAGACTTAGATTTGTGGCCTTTTTAGAAACAGACTGGAAAAGACTTTGAAGGAAACAAGATTGATAATGATAAGTTTCGTTAGAATGTTGTTTTGATATTCAGCAGTGCATGAAGCCCCTGAGGCTGACATACTTTAGCATGTGTTGGCAATTTATTAATAGATTTTAGGCTCTCATAAATATGTAATCTAGGGTAGAAAGGTGCATGCGGAAGATCAAAGCAGTGAAGAGACATGCCTGCTGAAGAAGCCTGGGTTGGACTTCTATATTTTAATGTGTTCAGATTATGTGAATTGAAAATATGGAAGTTAAACAGAATTCATTTGGAGATATTTTAAAATTGTGCTGTAACAGTCATAAAATCAGTGGATCAGCTCCATCTTACTCAGATTAGAGAAAAGGTTTGAGAGACAATCTCCTCCCTGCTGCCTTGAGCTAGAATCAATTTCTTGATCAGTCCTTCAATTGTTTCAAGCTGCGTTTCAATTTTGATGTGATGGGAGCAAGGGTACAATGCTGGGAAAAAATACAGTAGGATTGTACCTGTTGGCTTTATATTTTATTTATTCTCTGAGACAGTGATTCAGGTACTTGTCTCATAAATTACCACAGTTCTTTGTATTTCCCTGAAAGACAATAGCCAGCATCATTGGAGAGCCCTGGTTTTTAAGCTACAAACTGGAGTGCAACCAGAGTATGTATTACCCCTCTCTGTCTAGAATCCATCAAAACGTGTTTTTCTTTCACTTATTTGCAGGTTTATGTAGTTGTCCCTTCTAGCATTTCTGGAATTACTTAAAATCCATCATTACCACTTACTATGATCTTTGCTCATCTTTGTTAAAAGCGTAATTTAATGCTATTCTAGCAATGTGAATGAGTGCAAATGAGGATAAAAATATCTTACTGCATCTTTAAAAACAGAAAAATAGTACTTCAGTATATTTGTTTTAACAAAAAAAAGAGTGAACTTGGAAATAACTATTCAATATCTCTTCTGGATACAGACTGACAATACCAGGAAGCAGGTTCAAAGTTGCATCACAGGAGCTGCATTTTTGTGTGTGTGCAGAGCTCTGAGGGTAATCTACACCAGGAGGTTGTAGAACCAAAAAATTTACAGCGATCACGTGAGAAATTTCAAGTAAAGAAAAACCCCAAACTAGCTCCTTTCCACTATTTAATATTAATGCCCACACATCTGGCAAAGGCAGCTCCCAAGCTGTAAACCACTCTGTGTGGAGGATATTCTTACAAAGAACTACTACATGCTGGCCTATATATATACATTTGACTACAGGATTATACATATGACTGACTATACCAAGGCATTTCTGAACTAGACAAACCTTTAGTCTCACTCAGTGTGGTCTTTATTTCCTCTGTAAATTAACCTCACTGAAATTGTTGATACAATTGCTAAAGAAAAAGATTAAAAAATTGGCTCCCTGTATGTTCAAGAACAGGTAACTCATACAGATAAAATTTCTTTTTTTTTTTTTAAATCCTTCTTAATGCATAGTATTTTAGCCTAAGTGTTAACTAATGAGAAATTGTGCTTAAGTCTGGTATAATTTAATTAAAGTATTGGTTTTGATTTTTAGGAGCTTTCTGCCAGACTCCTGTCTATTCACAGTGATCAAGACCTAATAGTGGTGACATTTAAAACATTTGAAGAAATATGGAAATTTCTAACATACCACTCACTGGGTAAAGTTGTTTCACCATACAACAGTTCAGTATGTTATTTTGTATTCAATTGCACACAATTTCTGGGAACTTGTTGAACACAGTTTTGTGATTTATACACTGTTCATTAAGTAATAATGGAGTAGTCTCTAACTCTCTGAAAGTTTATATTTTTGTGAAATACTGTAAAATGGCAAAGAAAACAAGTTGGATTTTCTTTTCCCTAGGTTTTATAAATCATTGCATGGAGAATTTATTCCTAGATCAGTCTTTCTGGCTATATTCCCAAGAGGAGGAAGATACAGGCATTGAAGTCTGTATAAATGAAAAATCATTAAATTTGATGTACAGAAGTCTGCTAGTACAGGAAGGTAAGTAAGACTCTACATGCTAAGGCTAAGTTCAGGGAAGCATCTTTCTTTAAAATCCCCAAATCAGACATTAAGACCTATTCAAATATGTAATGAAGTTGAAGTTTAAATTTACTCACTCCAAGTGCACATTGTAAAGAGAAAAGAAAGGAACAAACACAGATTAGGTTCAGTGAGATCATGAAGGGATTGAAGAAATTGATGTGCAGCTGGTGCATAAATGGATACCGAAAGGTTAGGGAGTGGTATACATTCCAACTTGCTTAATATTATTTCAGATTCTGGAGATGTGCAGGAGAAGGATTATAAACAGTGGCCAGGCTCATGTGCTTCTCCTAAACAGCATCACCTGCTGGTACTGCCAGAGACAGGACAGATGGATCATTTATTTCTGCAATAGGAATATGCAGAATTGCAGCAGAGGGCTCTGTGCTTCATTCAAAACCTCATCTCTGCATTTTTTTTACTGAAAGAGACACTAGACAGAAGTATATGAATATCTGACAACTGGCAAGAAAATTCTTGAAAAATATTGGATTTTCAATTTCTAAATGAATATTACTAATACTCTTGAAGCCAGTTTTAGGGCTTGTATGACACTAAAACATTACATAAAATGACATCAGCTCAACTGCTTTTGTTCTAGGATCTTTTTTTGTTTTATGTCCTGACAATACGATAAGAAAGATGATGGTTGCAGACAATGAAATAACTTGTTTTGAGACTGGGGCTTTTACTGAAGATGTAACAGGTGGATCTGTGGATAGTGACATTTCCATGTCGTCTAATGCTTCTCTGGAGCCATTGGAGCCTTTCCATCAGTAGGTACCTGACTTTACCCACCTATTTCTTATGCATCTGATTCACATATGCAGAGGTTCTACTTAGAGATGCCTCTACAGGGTAACCTGTTGTGGAACATCCATCTTCACTAACACTCATAAAAATGTGCTCTAATTCCTTTCACACAACTGAAATTAATCCAGATACCTGCAGAGCTGTATTTAGAGTTGGTTTGCCATCTTGTGAGTTACATATTGGGTTTTTTTCCTGAGTCTGACATAAAATCTATTAACATTTCTAGTGTAATATAAAGTAAAAATTTTTGATTTTCAGTGTGCTTGGAAATATGGGTAGTAACAGGCAAGATGCTTATAAATGTGGATCATAGCAGGCTAGCAGTGTTTTTAGTCAACATTATTGACAGGACCCATCCACCTTCTTAATGCAGTTTCTCAAGTTCATGTCCAAGCTCAGAATCAAAATGATATCAAAAGATTCACTTCAGGAATCATCAGAAAATCATTAGTTCTTGGTGCTCTTAATACTTAAAACTGGGGTTTTTTTTCTATTGACCTGGGGCAGAGAAAAATAGCATGACTTTCTCAGTTCAGTTTGTTTGCCTGAAATAGCAGTACTTTTACTACTAATATTAATCAAAACATAACTGTGTCTGAGGTGTATGAGCAGTGCTGATATTGAAAGCTAATTGTGGGAGGGATGTATCAGTTTTCATATGCATTTTAAATATCGTTGTTATTGTCACAACATTTAGTGAAGTGTTTTATACACTAACTTCAATTTCTTTTTCTGCTTCCAGGTGGTTTCTCAAAGGGTATTCTAATCCTGTTGATTTTTCATGTAAAAATGAATCTAAATCCATCAGGAAAGTTGGTAAGAAAACATTAAAACGTCAGTGTTAGAATAACCCCAAATTTACTCTTTGCTATTGCTAGAACAGACTCTAAAGGGTTCAATAACTTTTTTTTCCATTTTATTAGAATGGGGAAACAGCTTTCAAAATTAGTTTGCAGTGAAATTAGTGAGAGTATAAATTTATCTGAGGCTAAATTTTAGAGTCAAACTCTAAAGTCTTGCCTTTCCCCTTTTTCCTCCTAAATACTACACAAGGTAGTACAGAGTAATTGAGTTGAGGATGCCTCTGTAGTTGTGATGGCAATCTGTCAAATAAGAAAATGCAACAATGTAAGTGTGGATCTTTCACATGTGTACTGCTTTATCTCATACTGCCAGAGATATAAAACTTAGATGGTTTGAGGTCAGAGAGCAAATATGGCTTATTTTCTTCCATGATGTCAGTTTTCATACTGTACTGACTGGTACATAGCCATATTTATCCCATAGGGATTGTTTTAATTGGTTCAAAACTGGTTCAAGTGTTTTACTCTGGCCCAAGTTCAGAGCCCTTTGTAAGAGGGAAAATAAGGACTTAAACCCTTTCTTTTTGCTGCTCTGTGATGGAGTTTGCTAAAATTGTGAAAACATTTTAGGCTTTGCTTTCTAAAGGCTGGGAAATGAGTATTTCTATGCTATTTACAATTCTAATCATCAAACCAAACCAATGAGGTTTGGATGCTTTAAATCTTGGCACAGCAGATATTCAACTCACACGTTCCAGGAATGTATTTTGCTAAATATATTCTGCTGAGTTGCTATTCTATTAAGTGTGTTTCTATTGTTAAATGACTTTATCTGCAAATATTATTTATCTCCTTTTTACACAGCAACAGGATCCTGTCTAGCTGTGATGAATTATGAAAGTATTGTGTTGGGAGAGCTGAGTTTCCAGGAAGGGGACAAAATTGAGATCATTGACTACTTCATTGAATGCATGGAATGGTTTCTTGGAAAACATGTGTTTACTGGCCAAATAGGTTTTGTAAAGACAAGTCATGTTAAACTGGACTTACTTAGAAATAAGTGAGTGATATATATTTATGGCTCATGAACAAAAAGGACCTAGTCTCTTAAGATTTAAAATGCTGAACATTAAATTCAGGGTGTGGGGGTTTTTTTATATGTTTTGGGATTTTTGGGGGTTTGGGGTTTTTTTGTTTTGTTTGGGGGTTTTGTTTTGGTTGGTTTTTGGTTTGTTTGGGGTTTTTGTTTTTGTTTTGGGGTTTTGTTGTTGTTTTAATGTGAATTGTCATAGCAGGTATCAGTCAAAACTGCAAAGGAATTGGAATATGAAGTCTGCTTAAATGTTGCAAAATATTATTAGTCTGTAGCTGAGTTTCTTCCTGGGAAAAGAGGTCGCTGGAGTTATTATATTGGTTTAGTTTCTATGCTTTATCTCACAAGATCCAAGCAGCTTTACCCTTGCAGAAGGCTCTCTTGCTCTCTCAAGATCTATGTTAAAGCATCCAAGTTCTGGTTCTTTTTCTAGTATCCTCAGTTATACACCTTAACTTGCCTCTAATGGGACCTTGGCAAATAGTTGCTAATGATGCACACTGAAACCTCTAAGAAGGGTGTATTTCATCATGCATTGGCACCATGTAAATAGGCTGCTCTTATTAATATGCCTGCACTGTTTGCATGCTGAAACAAGGAGTTCTTCAATGCTGCTTGCAGGTCCATTTCATATGTAACTTCAGGCTTATGTTAGAAAATCAATACCATGAAGTCCTTCAAGACTTGTGGTTCTAATAAATATTCGTATAAAATGCTATACCATGACACTGACAGAAAACACCCTGATATGGCAGAAACTGTTAGCTGTAAGCATACTTGCTATCAGTTTATATGCATATTTTATAAATTGACTGAAACTAATTTTGAACACAGCACAACCTATAATGTAAATATTGTATTAGTTTCTCTAACAAGTTCATATTTGACTGCTGCAGTGAGCTCCTTGAGCCAAATCTGCTTTCAAGCACCTTCAAAGTTACTCCTTTCCTTGCTAGACCACAAGATCTGGATTTTCTTGACACAGAAGAACTATCTTTTTTTTCAAAAGAAAAAAATTTGGAAGAAGTAGTACATTTGTTGAAACAAACCTCCATCACAGATGTTTGCTCTGTGTACAGAATAGGTAAGTACGAGTTTTATTCCTTTTTGCTGCACAAGATACATGTGTAGTTCCTATATCGCTGTTATAATATCTTTTTCAGTGAGATTCCAGCATTTACACCTACTTTGAAATACCTTAGTATTCAATTGGATCTTCAATATGGCATGTAAAAATCCTTTATATTATCTTTGTTACTTTTCTGCTGTTTCAAGACTTTTCCCAGCAGAGCATTTGCTAACTTCTTTTGTCTTTTTTTTTCCTGAGTGAATTTAAACAGCAGGCTTTTAAAAACTCTCTTATTGAGCTGAACAGATCTCTGAGCTTTTACACGACTGAATTATAAATTATAATTTCACATGGCTGCATTATAAAAGGCGATATGTTCACCCAAACACTGCTGCCTTTTCGTCTTGGGAAAGGTAGCACAGCATAATAATTATTGACAGCTAATGCAAACATACACCTCTTCATGCTTGATTTAATTTTCAAAGGTATAGAAAAATAGCAAAATCTAGTCATATAAACATCATGTCTGATAGAGGTGTTATTTCTCTGTGCTTTGCATAAGCAATTGGGGTAACTGTAAGGCAGGGTGATGCAATAGTCTTGGTGAACTGAACAGAGGCAGTAACGTCTTATTCCACCACAGGCTGTTGGTGATGCATATGCTTGTCAAATATCTAACAAAGTTTTATCTCCATTAGTGCCATCCTGAGAGACAGGCCCGTAGGCTCCTGTTTGAAAGGAGCTGGTGTGTAGGTTTGAGTTGGGTGGGTTGCTTTAATTCTGCAAATCTGTGTGTGTGTGACCTAAGGCACGTCAGACCTGCCGTGGTGATGTACAAAATGCCTCCACATCTTACCCCCTGTGCTCAAATGAAAGCCTAGGAACAAAGGCTCAAACCTCTAAGGTACTAAAGCAATGTCATGGGCTTAATGGATGTACTGCTATTTTTGCTCTTGCGCATTTTTCACCACATCTCCTCCCTAATCTTTTTAAGTACCACCTTCTTTTACATCTTCCCCAGCTCATAGTACCATCTTTACCACTTTTCTCTTAAACAGCTCAATTGATCCACATAACTTATCCGGAGCAAGCATTTTCAATATTCACTTGATACTTTTTTGTGTGATTTGAGTAAATGGATTTTCAATTCCTTCCTTCTACATCAATCCACTGAGAAGTATTTACTTATGAGCACTTCCCTGATTAGATATTCAGAGCATTAAGTTGCAACTACTGTAAACATCTGTGGCTTTCATCCACCAAAGTCAGGAAAGCATTTATTAAAAGGAGATCCAGAAGTAAACAGTCAGTGAGAGGTCATTCTCAGAGGCTAGTAAAGTAGCTTTCCATCAGCTTAAATAGAGCTTAAATAGGTCTGTGAGCATCTGCTTTTGTATATATCCTTCATACCCTCAGTACCACTTCTATTGCATCAAGTGCATGAAAGACAGGGAAAATATTCCTGAAATGCAGCATGACAACTGAAATGCCTTGAGAAATCTGCTACACAAAATGATAATTCTTAAATGCTCCACAGATGTGCTATGTTTAAATGTAAAGCCAGATCTATGGTTATAATGTCTACAGAATTAAGATAAATCTTTTAAAATAAGAGTGATATTTTTTCACCCACCTGGATTGGAACGGCCACAAAAGTCTGACACCTATCTACACAAAAAACCCTAGATAATTTCCTTTCCCGCCCCCCTCTCCATTACCATGGGAGTGACACTAAAAGTATTAAGGGCTCCTTGTTATTTTATGAGCTGGTTGGAGAATGATCATCTTTGCTGCCCACTTGCATTTTGATGCAGCAGAAATGCCTCCCTCATGCAGGACAGGTTGGCTTTAATTCTGACTGTGATATGCTCCCCACCTTGAGCATGAGCAAGAGGTAGCTGCATGATGATAGCCACGTAGAAGCAGTGAATTGTGTCAGCAAGGAGGGTAAGTCCCTGTTAGCTTTGGGTCAAACTTAGAATATTTCTTTTCTTCCAAATTTCCGGAATGTATCAAATTCTTCTGACATAAAGAATTATCAACTAAATATAGCCTTATTTTAGGAGATTTTAAACTGAAAAATAACCAAGACACACTATAGCTAACATGATTTTTTTTCTTTCTTACAGATGCATTAGAAGAACCTGAATTTCAGAAAGCTCATGAATGTGGTAATACTTCATACACATACAATTTTTACATAAAATTAATGAGACTTCTGATATTTTTGGTGTCTTTGCCAGCTATTCTCCTTCTAATGTCTCTTCACATGCTAATTTTCGTCTCCCATTGTTTGCTTTCTGAGATTTTGCTTTAACCCTTTCTCACTAGGTTTTCAGTAAGACATTGTGGGTTTTCACTGGTATCAGATGCCGTTCCCAGAACTTGCTATCCAACTGCAAATTTTAAGACTTTTACTGATGTGACACACATATGCATCACCTCCCAGCCCCTCCACACTGTTTGTCAAGGCAAAATACTGTTTATGGGGCACCTGGCAACTGCTGAGCTTGAATTCCTGCAGATTTTTTTTTTGTCTGCTTGAAAACTTTGTCCCAGAAATAGATTTCCCAAAGGAGATATTTTGTTGAGGATGCAGAATTATTTCCCTTTGGCATTTTGTTGCTAAGCTGTCACTATCATTATTCATATTGTACTACATTTTCCTAAACAACAATTTTTATATTTATGATTCTGCTGCAGTTTTAGAAATGAGATTCTAAGGGAATTGAGCTCTAAATCTGTGACTTCAACAAGCTCCTGTTGATCTGCAGCTGTAAGATTAAGAACTGACTATGACTGAATACTCCATCCCTAATCCCTGCCCTATTAACTGGGCTGGAAAACAGTGGGAGGACTATTGATGGGGTATCTGTCTTTACTGTATTTGCAAGGTATTCAATGATGTTGTCACTAGGAGAATTTAGATCAATGGCCACATCAGTTGCCACAAATTGGTAATTTTGTGAAAGATAATCTGTGCCAGCAGAGACTCAGGGCTGATATTTGATTGATAGAAGAAATCCTATCACACATCACTCAGGCCTGTCTGGCTGTACCTGGACAGAACAGAACCTGTGCAGGCACCCCCAAGCAGCCATGTGAGACTTCACCAGCTCAAATAGCACAGTCTTACTCCCTGCCCTGGCTAACCTGCCTTAGCATGCTTTCAGGACACAGGCAGACCCTTACTCTACTGGAATGGTTGAATTCCCATTTCCCTCACACTTTAAGTCCAACCAGCATCCATGCCCTGACCTTGGGCCCTTTGTCCAGCCTCCTCTTCAGACCTTGGGTCTTCCTTGATTTTCTTCTGCTTACCGGCTAGTCTGAATTGTATTTCTGTGGCAGGTCTCTTGTTCATGTACACATGGTGAGAACAGAGAATATACACTGAGTGTACTTTTTGAGTATACACAGACGAAATGCAGCTTGAATTAATCTTGGACTTCGGTTGGATTAGTGTTGGATCAGGCCCAGGGTCTGGCTAGACAAGTGTACTGATTACTAACCTGCTTATATGTGGGAAGTTCTGTTTATTCTCTCTCCTCCATTCTCCCTCACTTCATCCTTCTTGATATCTTTTTACACCTTTGGCTTGTCTCCGTGACATACTGTTAAGAAATCACAGTATGTTTACATAACGTTTTTGTAACTTTTATAACTTTTGTAATCTTCACTGATAAATGTTGTAGTTGGTCTATCAAAGATCTTTGTGTGCACGCATACAGGAAGTTGTGATCTGTAATTTATTTTTAAATTTCAGACATCCCAGGCTCACCTTCTAGCACAGGATGCACTAGCAAGAATGGCAAGATAGAAGAATTGCTGAAGAACTTCAAGAATTTGGAGGCCACTCAAGCTGAAGAGTCAACTGCTGAAGGGAAGGAATCTGCTGACTCTTCAAAGACTGAAATATTTCCTCTACCTGAAGGGCCTTGTTTCCACATATGTCAAGATGATGTTCAAGCATCTGACATCTTTGAGCCGTTGTTACTATTCTTAAATAGGAAAGAGTACGAGAGCAATTTCCAAAGCCTGTATGATTTCTCTTACTCATTTACCATTGGCATGTTTTATGGATTTTCAGAAGAAGACGACCTGGTTAGTTTTTTAAGATTAGCAAGGGAAACAGCAAAGAAAGCAGGCCTGTCCTGGGCACTAGCAAGGCTGTGCTTTCTCTTAGGCAGGCTCAGTGTCAAAAAGCTGAAGTTTTCCCAAGCTCGGGTGTATTTTGAGGAAGCATTGAGAGCCGTAGCTGGAGGGTTTAATGATTTGTACTTTGTGATTGCTCTTTACACAAATCTAACAGTCATCTACTTGACTCAGAAGAACAAAGAAAAGTGTACTCATTTTTTTGACAAGGCTGCATCTCTTCTCATGGGAATTCCCAACTACATTTGCAGTGCTGACCTGGAGTCAGATATACTGAAGTATGCTCTGAAGAGGACAATTTTGAGCCAGAACAAACATGCAGAGGCAAGGGCATGCTTTCTACTGGCAAAACATTATAGTGCACGCAAACAACACCAAGAGGCACTGCCGTTCTTGGAAAGGTTTCAGCTGTTGCTCAATGACCTGGGTTTACAAAACAGTTTATCCAACAACTGTTACTTCAAACTAGCGGAGTCCTACCACAAAAAATGTTTGCCACACATTGTATTAAGTTGCATAAAAGTTACCTCTCCCCAGAGCTCCAGTACCTTAATGGATTCCCTGAAAAGGATTGATTTAGTCATCAAAAATGCTCCCAAACTGTATGGCCTGAGAAAACTCAGACAAATATTCCCATCCCAAATTGCACCTTACCTCATACGAGCACTTTCTTCTGTGTTTACTAATGAGGAGGAAGGACTGTGTAGCACTCTCTATCTTAGCTTAGCAAAGCTGTACACTCACCACAAACAGTATGGAAAAGCCATTGCTTACATGATGAAAGCACTGGACTCTGCTTCTGCTAGGCCAGAGGAAACTATTAACTATTTGGTTTCACTTGCTTGGCTGTACATTCTTTACAAGAAATATGATGTGGCTTTAGCCATTTTAAATGCTGTTGTAGGCTCTGCATGGAGCAATCCCCAGCAGCTCGGCATCACTTATAACATGCTTGCCATTGCTTTGAAAAGGACAAACAACACAAAAGAAGCTGCTGAGAGCTACTACAAAGCACTCCGTCTTTCAGAAGAGACTGGGATGATCCATAACCAAGCCATAGCCCTGGCTAATTTTGGGGCACTCTGCCTGCATGCAGCAGCCAGCAAGCTGGCTGAACATTATTTTATCAGGGCAGTTAAGCTATTCTCCAGGCTTCCAATTATGGACTGTGGTCAAGACTTTATCCAAGTCCTCCTTCAGCTGGGATGTTATTATGTTGGTGGAACTGAAAGAGAAAAAGGAAGGTTTTATTATGAATGGGCTTTTTTAGTTGCCATGGAGACAAGTCATCTGGAGAGTAAGTATACCTTTTATAAGTTACAAAATGTACCCTGTTTGGGAACGTTGCTAATATAGGTATGTTAGATCTGTGTTTAGAAGATGCATACCTTACTTTGTTATTCTTCCTACCCTGATTAAGGCAGCTTATGCAGGTAAGGTGACTCTGTTACTATTTTATTTTGGAAATGAAGTTTGAAGTAACCTCTAGCCTTTGTTGACTTTGGGGGTGAACAAAATGGCAGTGGGATAGTCTTGTTATGATTTCTGTATTTTTTCATTGTCTGTGCTGTAATTTGGGAAACAGTGAGAATGAATAATTTTAAAATTAATTACCTTTCATTTTAAAACAGAGATTCATGTTTGTATTTCCAATCTATTATCCTAGGCCAACTACAAGCAATTAAACTGCTGTGTCAGTTCTACAGTACAGTTGCTCCCAATGAGACTCAATGTGTCATCTACAATGAATATCAGCTATCTTTAGCTAGAAAGATGTCCAACAAAGTTCTGGAGGGACAAATTTTGGAAACCATTAGTCAACTGTATTTGTCTTTAGGAACAGAAAGGTAAGACATGCTGAATGACTTTTCTTTCATTCTGATTTTAACTTTTCCATCCTGCAAAGGATCTCAATTTGTGCAAAAGCTGAATATGGCCGATTTTTTTTTTTTCTCTCTGCTTTGGTAATACACTTTATCAGAATTGAAGAGTCTAGTGCTAATGGAGAATTTTTTGTTTCTTTTTAAGTAACTATAATCTCTCAAGGGAGAAAAGATGTTCTGCAGGGATTAGCACCACTTCAAGAACCAATTTATTTTAAAAATCTATGTAAATACATTTTAAACCTATTATGTGTTATGCAGCTCTTGATGACTGCTATGTCAGGTGATTTGTTCGCAATGATTTGTGCAAGAAATTTTTTTTTTTTTAAGACACCAAAGGACATATTCCAAACAGGTCAGGCATTAAATTACCTCTGTGTAAGTGTTCCTCTTTGAGGAAAGCCTTTTTTCAAAACTTACGTAAGTATGAAGTCGATGTGCAAACCTGCATAGTTTTACTCTTCAGAAATTTCTGTATTGCTCTTATTTCCTAAATAACAATTTTTTTTTCTGATCTATCGAAAAAACAGACTGCACAAGTTAAATTATAGTAGCAAGTGCTGAGGAGACTTACAGTTGTCTCTAAGAATATTTAAAGTGTTTTTTAAGACTGTTTTGTCTGATTTTTTTTCTTGCTGTATTTCAAGGAGTTATTTAGATTCAGATATTTTCAAGCATGCCTCAGTAAGGATGCAAAAAATATTTTCAGTCATGGAAAGAGAACAGATGCCTAATTTAGCATTAAGTGGCTGTAGTCTGAGTGTCTAACACGCTTGGTAGGTCACCCAATTTATTTTGTTTTGTTACTGCTTTTTAATGGTATAGTTGGTGACCATCCTTTGGAGACACTGAAGACAAACGAGTTGGCTAAGGTTTCAAGCTGTCTGGAATTTGCAGAAAGATTTCACTAGCTGGAGAAGCTATATGTGTGCTTGTAGTACATGGAATTTGTATATCCCAGGAGCCTGGCTCCCAGATGCTGACTGTGTAACCTTAGCATGCTACCAGATAATAGCATGGTATCACAGTATTCTGTGATTTTTTTTTTTTTTCCCCTCTCAGATGAGATCTTGTAGAGACAACTGAAATCTTGATAGTGAGAAATACAAACTAGGGTATTACTTTTAGATTTGTTTTTGAGGCCTAAGTAGCTGTTCTGAAGATGCACTGTGTAAGGGTTCACTGTAACTGTGCAGGTCATGTTACATTTTAATATGTTTGTGTCTTGTGCTCAGAAGAAAATGCATTGGGCCAAGGTTATGGGAGTCTAGCACAAGATGGAGAAAGATTTAATAAGTCTGGGGGTTTCTGGTATAAAGCACCATAACATCAACAAATCTGATAATTTAATTGCTTCTAGAACTGATCATGACATGTCCCATTCTCTTCTGCCCTGCCACTCTCCTCCCAGTTTCTCCTGCTTTTTTCAATGATTGCTCGTTAGTCTGAATTGCACTTAAGTCAGATGCATAGATGATTAAAAAAAATATAAGATGCAATTTCTTTCTGAAGTTTTTAGGAAAAATCCATAAATGATAGAAGAGTTAAAGATGAGGAAAGACTTTCCCGTGTCTCACAAGTTTGAGGTAGCGGAAGGACACATCTAAACTATCTTGAAATACTATACAATATAACATGATAAATTTTATGGATAACATAACTACATACATATAATATATTTTTATATATATAACATATATTTTTATAATATATAACAATATAATAGCTAACAATCTAACAGGAAACATAGATTAAAAAAAGAAGAAAAAGACTGAGTTCTCTAATTACTAGTGTAATATAGCTGAGAAATTACAACTGTGCACTAAATAGGGGAAACAGAATGTCTCTCATATTAACATAAGGCTTTTCTCACTATGAAGAAAACCATTTGCAATTCTGAAGAACCCCTCTGTGATTAGCACTTTTCCCTGTTTCAGGGCCTACAGGTCAGCTCTGGAGTATACCAAAAGAAGCCTGGGAATATTTATAGATCTCCAGAAAAAAGAGAAGGAGGCATATGCTTGGCTACGGGCAGGAAAGATATATTATGTTCTGAGGCAGAATGAGCTTGTGGATCTTTATATTCAGGTATGTTGACAACACTTCCAGGCATGCACATGGTATCAGTGTTGTGCAGGTGGCATGGTAAGAATAAGTAATTAGATATAAAAATTCCATAGATTTTGCCAGTTGATGTTACATACAGTGACATCATTCATGTAATGCTCAGCAGCGGAAAGGAAAGTCTCAGCATTTTCCACTGATGCTCCATTTTAATCTGTTGCTTGACTCTGGAAGGATTTTGGGCAGTGACCTTTCTTAGTTCCTGTTAATTCCGTGTGTTTCTTCATCACCATTCACCAGCTCTACAGCACCACAGCAATTATTTGACACATACATGCTGCAATGCTGGTGGCTAACAGAGAACAACCACCTTAGCATGCTGGCTTGTGGGCCAGATTCCCAGGAAAACAGAGTAGCTTCTTTAGGAAGCATTTCCAAAGCATCTGAATCTTTCCTTCTGTGGCCATGCCTAGTATGACACAGAGCCAGCTGGAGCTGCTGCTGTCCTTTCAGCTGTGAGAGCAGAGGCATGTGTCTTGCACACCTCTGTGCTTAAGTAGAAAGGAGGACTTGTATTAACTGAATGCAATTTGAAAACCAAAGAGGACAAAGCCAGAGCAAGATTCTTAACCTGGCCTTATGTAAAAGGCACATTTTCATTACTATTTCTTCTATCAATAACTGAGGATCCTGGTATTTTTGCTTTGCATGCTGTCTTTTATGAAACCCTTTTTGCTAACAAGACTCTTTGTATATATAGAGAGATATATATATTCCATGAGAATAGAATAGTAGACCTGCATTTATTTGCAGAAATCAGTTCAAAGGCTTTTAAATCTGCAGTTAGCAATATCTAACTTGCAATTTGAATTTATTTCTATGGTATGTTTGATCTAATTCAAATTTAGTATGTGGCAGCTATCAAATACGCTGTTGTTTTTAGAGTGTCATGTGCTGACAACGGTAGCAGGATACTATTGCCAGAAAAAGGGAAACCAGGTTTTTGTTTCTTCTTCAGCTACTGACACTGGCTTGCTTAAAGACCAAAAAAGAGCATGTTCACATCAAATACAGCCTTTCTTGTCATTATATTAAGAGAGATATTTTTTCAGTTGCTAATATTTTCAATTACTAATTTTTTTTACTGTGGAGTAACCAAGATTCAATTTCTTTCTTTCCGATCTTCCCCATTCCTTGTTTTCTTTTCAGGTTGCTCAGGATGCTGCTCTTTGCACAGGAGATCCAAATTTAGGAATGGAATTGTTTGAAGCTGCTGGAGACATATTTTTCAATGGTATTTGGGAAAAGGAGAAAGCAGTGACTTTCTACAGGGTTTGTGCAGTTTTTCTGCTGCATTGATAATTATGTACCTCCTGCCATAGCAGGGTTTCTACAAATGCTGAACCAAAAGCCAAACGTCTCAGCAAACTGTTTCTAACCTATTGCAGCTGAGTACTTGTCATGGTGTTAGTAGATATCACCTGTTTCAAATCCTCTTCTGGTTGCAAGAACTGTTCTAAGCAAAGAGCAAAATGAAACCAGAAATTACTTGATTTGACATAAATGAGAGCCTGTCAGTGCACATCTTGGGGTTCAGCCATAGCTAAGCTGATGTTGTGTGTTTCAGGACAGGGCTCTCCCACTCGCTGTTCAGACTGGCAACAAAACCACTGAACTCAGATTATGCAATAAGTTGGTGGAATTGCTGATGAATCTGAAGGCTTATGAGGAAAGTCTGGAATATGCGAGAGTAGCTCTCGTCCTCAGTGTACATTTAGGTAAGAACAATGAGTATGAGTGATACCTCTAAAAATACAGCAGAACTCTAAATTTAAAGTTTTCATCCCTTGCATTCAGTCACTTCTTGCCAGGATTTCATAACACTACTATAATTACTACTTTTTGCCTCTATTCAAGAATGAGCAATTTATTGCTTCGTCTTGTAATTTAGGATCAAATGGAATACCTTTGGTAGAGCATGGAATTAAACTTGGAATTTAATGTCCAAACTGAGCATGCTTCTAACAGCTAAGATACAATACTCATGAATAATATTGTCCTAAGTGGCTTTTGAATGCCAAATACTTTGATTTGCTCATAGCCTTTATAACCAACCAACATAAGATGGAAAAATCAAAAATTATAGATCTAGTTTCAAAATGTCTATTCTTCAAGTTTGGGAGCTGTTCAACTGATAAGGAACCTTCTTAACCCTCTGTACAAGCAGAGACAGGTCATTTTGATCAGTCTGAAAATAATCTTTTTGTCATAATTTTTCATGTAAAGTATATATTGGGATGGGCAAGGGAGCCTTTATTCCCATTAAGTTTCTTTCTTTAATTTCTTTCATAATAATCTACTTATATTCTTTGTTAAGTATGCACAGTGTGTGTGTATATAAAAATCTTATAATATATATATACACATGAGAGATTAATGTAGTTGTTTCTTAAAATCCCAGACACTTTCAAATCCTAGAGCAGGAAATTCAGAAATTCCGTAGGATGTTTCTTGAAGGGCAGGTTTTGACCATGTATCTCTTAAGCAAAAGTGATTTTTTCAATAAAAGCTCTGCAAATTCAACACAGAAATTTTTTAAAAGTAGCATAGATTTGAGCACTTTCTCATTGTTTTTATCCTGACTCATATGTTATCTCATTAGGAAATCAGCTGAATGAAAGAATAGCTTACCATCGTCTGGCAGCCATCCATCACCACTTGGGTCGCTGTGAACTAGCTGAACACTTCTATTTAAAGGCCTTGTCCCTCTGTTCCTCTCCTCTGGAGTTTGAGGAGGAAACACTCTATTATGTCAAGGTGTACTCGATCTTAGGAGATATTATATTCTATGACCTTAAGGTAAGAAATGTTAATAACTTCTGTAGCAAATTTTTATACTGAATAATATTCCATAGAATCAGATTTTGCCATGTTCTGGTTTTGTGTGTTTGGAATGTAAACAGTAAAGTGGGCAAACTGAAGCTCAGAATCTGTATTATTCTTGTTAGATACTTACAAACCTGAGCTCTGCTGTTCTCTTGCACTGGTTGTACTATCTTTGAGCCTCTTATTTCAGGACCCCTTTGATGCAGCTGGCTATTACCACTTGGCACTTGCTGCTGCCATGGACCTGGGAAATAAAAAAGCTCAGCTGAAGATTTATACCAGGCTTGCTGTGATCTACCACAACTTCCTCGTGGATCGGGAAATGTCTCTCTTCTTTTACCAAAAGGCAAGAACCTTTGCAACAGAGCTGAATGTCAGGAGAATAAATTTAGCTCCTGATCAGTGTTACAAGAGTTAATAAGCATTTTTTGGAAAATGCAGCCTAACTGCTACAGAAGTACCTAAAGAAACACTGCACAGGCTTTGTAGGAGGATGCGGGCTGCATTCAATGACTCATTATCTGTGTGCTGTAAGCTGGAGCTCATCATCCCAGGCTAAATTACCAGTTTATATGACAGTGAACTGCATTTTATTGTCTTTAAGAGACACAGTCTTGTACTTGTTGTTTAAGGATCAGTCTGTGAACTAAAAGCAAAACCCAACAGTCTCTTTTTTTTTACATTTTTCTTTGCTTTATCTTTCTGCCTTGTTGGATATTGGAAAATGATTAATGCATAGATGCAATGAAAAATATTTAATAAAGTGTTACAGAGGAAAACCCAGTCAAAATGAATTGTGGCTTCCTTTGCCTGGCCTAGCTTTATCACTTTTTTTGAAATCAAGTAAATGCATCTGTACAAGCATGTTAGGTGGGGTTGAGAATTGGTTTGACCCAGTTGCCCAGACATCACCCCTCATTTTCTGTCAAATTCATCTACTGCAGTACTTATGGGCACTAGTTAAGCTTTATCTTCTAATTCAAGAATACTTATGTACATAGTGAAATAACTAACTGGTTTGTAGAATTGAAGGCTCTCATGATATGTGAGTAGTAGTTTTGTGGATTTCAGTGGTCATGTGAAGGCTCTCCTTCCCTGTTTTCAAAGACAATTTGTTCAGCTGCCCTTTTCAGAACTGTCAGTATTGCCTGCAATGACCCATTACATCATTTCCTACTTGTTACATAGAACTAAGTACTTTTCAGGAAAACATAGTATTTCACTTTAGTTACAAAAGAATCCAGATTGTTAGTTTTGATAGTTCTATATCTTTGTCTCAAAGCATTTTTGTACCAAAGCTATGATAGAAATGACGTATTAGATCATATTCAGATTCACTTTGAGATTATGCCTTTTCATTCTCTTAAGAACTCTCTACAGAAACTGCTGATTTATTTTATGTTTAGGGGATACTGCAAAGAATGGAAGTATGGAAGTGTTTTTGGAAGTTGCACATGCAGTCTCAGAAACCAGATGGGGCTGTTGGCTACATATTATGTTTGTTTATACTGTCANTTTATTTATTTATGTATAGATATAGATATAATTGAGATAAACTGAAGATACTCTCCAGGGAAGTGGGAAGTGCATTTTTTTCCTTGGTCTCCCCATGGTCTATATAACAGATAATTGCCACTATCATGATAACTGTGACCTTTTAATTACCTTGAAGAGATGTGATGACTTAGGTTGACAAGGTAACTCTCTATGGTCCTGCTCTTAGATCAAGGTCCAGAAAGTGAAGTGGAATTTCAGTGCTGTACCTTTGAGATTAAACACTTTTTATTTGCTATTTCTAGAGGGCTCTTTACACAATAAGCATTTTGTTTGCTTGTTTTCTCTTTTGACACTGTAAAGTTGAAAGTTTTAGTGTAATAGTGACTTAGGAATGACTTGATGACTCAGATTCATACTGGTGTCATATTGTCCAACTAAGCATGGGAAATTAATTATCCCATATGCTCTTTATTGTCTTGACCTGGAAACTTAACAAAAGTCCTGTATGATCTCTGCAGAGCTGTGAAAATTGTGGATATTGCTCTCTGTTCATTAACTTGCTTTTCAGTGCTTGGCATTCTATTTTCCATTTCATTTGGTTTTCAGACTTGCTAAATTTATAACCTCTTGCTGACTCTGATTGCTGCAATCATAGGCTGTCTCTGTATTGTGGGAAGGGAAGCTGCACTTTATCTGGAATTCAATTCTGCTGATAAGGCCTGTCTTCTTTCTTGCATGGCTATTTCATCTTGTTGCCTTGATTCCACAGAATTTTTGCTTTCACAGCAATCTAGTTCTATATTATTAATTCACCCTTTAGTGTTAAACTGTGCTTGAGCAGGAATTTCTTGACTGTTCCCTTGAAGCCAGTATGTCAGTATATAAAAGTATGTCTGGTTTTTGAAAAAGCAGGAAATTTGAAAAGGAATTTTGAAAAATTCTCTCCTTGCTCTGGTGACATGGGAATTCTGTTTTGCTACTGCATGTGGTTAAAGTGCATCACAGGCAGAGGGTTTGAAAGAACAGCATTCCTATTAGAGATATAAATGGCATTTTTTATTTTTAAAAGCTGCTTCAAAACCTGTTAGATCTTTAAATACATTTTCTTCTCCAGGAAACACAACATCATTTTATGATTCTGAGATAACAAATGCACTTGGACAGCAAATCTGAAGTTGTGGGAGGAACTGAATTTGGGTAAAATGATTACACTGATAAGTCCCTTTCATCCAATCAGGAGAGTTAAGATTCATCTTCCCTTGGAGACACCTGTTGGGTGGCCCTAGTCTCTTTAGCATCAGAGAATGGTCAACTGTCAGCAATGTAGAATTCCACAGGTGGGAGAGATGAATCTTACCTGGTGAGCTTCCTGGTGCAAGTCTTTATTGAATGGAAATCTGGTTATTATAAAACTCTGTTTTCCCACAGCTGTTACGTAAATGATCAATTTTGGCCAGATAACTAGTAGAATATTCTTCCAGCTTAATGAAGCAAAAAAGCTGAACAGCATGGAGTCTAATACCTCCTAGACAGAGTATCAAATCACACCTCTCCAGAGTCTGTTTGTTAGAAAAGACAAAGGGATGAGGGATGGGATGTTTGAATGACAAATGAAAAGCATAGGAAGCACATGAAGATTCGGAGGGCTTCTACCCAGAATGAGTTATGTAGCTGATCAGTAGCAAATTCTGATACTCTTAATGAGCAAAAAGCCCTGCTGAGCTGTTAAAAGCTCTGCAGGAACTGACACACTGAAGGTATTTCTACTTGATTTGAAATAACAATGTTCTGCTTCCAGGAAAGCATGAACTGGTGCCTGTGAGCAGCTGCATGTCTAGAACCTTGTCAGATATAGAGCCAGATACTTGTGGTGCTTTCTTATCCAGGAATAACACATTCCCAAGTGTGATGCGAAAGCCAAACCTTTGATTTCATGTATGACACCAAGTGTCACCCCTTCATTTTTAAAACGGGATTGCAGAGAAGGAAATTGTAGTGGAGGTATCATGGTATAGAATACTTAATTACTGGAAAGGATGTCCTGCTGTAGAAGCTCATGTTTCCAAAGAGGAAAATACCGAGTACTGTACTCGGGCAGTTAGGGGCCTGTCCTCTCCATCTCTCCTGGTTCAATAAAAAGAGATGGCAAATTCTGCATATTCTGTGTGTGTCTGTTAAAGGGAGGGCAGCCCCATCCCCTCTCATAGATAAGCAGTTTACTTTGGAGTAATAGATGGCAGGGCTACATGTCCCACACTCTGAGAGCCTTGCTTCATGTACCTTGGCATTAAATACCGTCTGGCATGGAAACTGGATCTGGCACAAGATTCCTGGTCCTATGGTGTCCGATAGTGTCTTCACTAGAGCAAGAGCTTCGCTGCTGTCTCATGTCCCCATTTTTGCAACTTTGGCCTGCTTGGAGAAGTTGATCCCCCTTCATGCTGGCATTTCCAGTACCCTGATCCTCTAATTTGGTCTGAACACTTCATGTTTTGCGGGCCCAGCTCCAGCGTTGGCCAGCCGAGAGCCTCTGGCCACGGGGTGGCAATGTCTAGCTTTGCATCAGTGCCTTCCCGCCCGCCAGCTTCACAAAGGCATCCAGGAACCTGGAACAGTAGCTCACTTTCTCCATTATCCTTCCCGTCCAGCTAAAATCTCTTAAAAAAACCAAAAAACAACCCTAACAACCCCAAGACCCACTCAAATAAACCCCCTAGAAACAGATGAGCTAAAACTCTTCAAGCCCCTTTACCAGGGCAAGCAAAACAGAGCTTGTCCCAGTCAGCACCTATTGCAAAGGAAATACGCTCCAGGAAAGCAAAAGAGCATTTGCAGGGAATGAAAAGAATTGAAGATAATCATTCTAAGCTACTTTGAAAAGACTTTAACTGACTTGTCCACAAACAACTTAGAGAAAGTTGGCTGCTCTGAGGTACTATGCAGATTTATTTTGTAACAGGAAACCTGCTGTGCAAGCACAGAGTACGGTGGTAGAGAAGAAACCTACTGAATGAGGTTGGATGCAGGCACATGCTAAAAACCTCCTGGTATTATTTTTAAGTGGTCAACTTCTGACGTCTACTTGTTTTGCCAAGAGAAACGCCCCATGAATTCTTTGTGTGAGCCTGGTGCTATGGTATTCCAGGAACTGACAGTCAAAATATTTAACCGAAGGAACCAAGAACTTTTTCTGAAGATGTACCAAAGATATTAGTAGAGTTAGTAGCTGTTTTCCCAGTTAAAGTGCCTGGCTGATGTTATCTCTGCTGAATGTTAAGGAAATGTTCCTCTAAATATTTTGCTCCTAATGTTTTCCTGCATTCATTTGGCCATGTCAGATAATAAAGGTAAGAAAAACGTTTAATTTCACGGAATATCTATCTCACTCTGGCATTTCAATCACTGGGTGTCAGGTTAAGTTGCCTTTGCACTGACGTACTAAAGCGGTTGTATCTTTCCATGAAAAGGCAAATTAAACACAATTACTCTGACAATATTATGAAACTTGTATGCCATTTAGATGCTGAATTACTCTAGAGAGTTATGTGCTGGGAAACTCTTGAAAATTGTCAGCAGGTGTTTTTCCTGATGTAGCAGATGTACAAAATCTGTTCAAAGTAGCCTTTCTTTGCCAAGTCAACAGAAGGGAATTTCACCATTGCACAGAAAATATCTAATTTTTTTGGAATTTGGAATGAGCATAATAAATGGAGCATTTTTGCTTTTCTAAAAATAACGCTAGTTCTTTCTGAATCTTTCCTGAAGTATATCTAACACTGTAGGCTGGTATTAGATACTTGTGTTCCATCAGTCAGGTTATACACTGAGGGAGAGGGAAACCTCTCAGGATCCAATCCATTCCCAAACTGGGGAAAGACTTTACAAAGAATCATGGACCATTGTCCTCCTGTTTGTATTTTTGCTTAAGCTGAAGATACATTTTTGTGTGCCTGCCTTTGCTAATATATGCCATGGCTGCATGTTTGGGATGCAACACATCTGTTTCTTTCTCTCCCTCAAGAAGAAGATTTATCCCAGTGCCAGTGTAACTCTGCTTTTTGTAATATCACAAAGAAAGAGCATATGGGTACTAGGAGAAGTGACTGAAATTGAACACGAATCTTGACATCAGCTCCTTTCCTGGAGTTCTTGTATGTTTTGACCTTTGGTCATTAATGGGTGCGGGAGGGTGTTTTTAGGAAAATTGGGGACTTAGGTCTCGTGATATACCAACCCCCCAAGTTATTTTCCACATTTTTCTATAATTTCTCTTTAGCAATTCCTATCCATTTAATAACATACAAAACCTTCCAAATCCAGATCCACTGTTCTTCAGTGGCAATGCAGCAAAACGTCTATATTTCCTTGTAATTCAAGTGCAAATAAATTACTTTTAGTCTACATTCCTTTAAAAAATATCTCTAGCCTTGAACAGCCTATTGTTTGAGACAGTTTTATTCCCAATTCACAGAATCACAGGATTGGTAGGGTTGGAAGGGAGCTCTGGAGATCATCCAGTCCAACCCCCTGCCAAGGCAGGGTGGCCTAGAGTAGGTTACCCAGGAGCACATCCAGGTTTTGAATGTCTCCAGAGACGGAGACTCTATGACCTCCCTGGGCTGCTGTTCCAGAGCTCTGCCACCCTCAGTGTAAAGAAGTTCTTCCTCATGTTGAGGAGGAACTTCTTGTGTTGTGGTTTATGTCCATTGTTCCTCGTCCTGTTGCTGGGCACCACTGAAAAGAGTCTGGCTCCATCCTCTTGGTACCTGCCTTTGAGATATTTGCGTTGATCAGATCCCCTCTCAGTGTTCCCTTCTTAATTTAGACTTAAATTTCTGAGCATAAGTGTAAAATGTGTTCAGGATTTCTCTTATGTTTTCAGAGTTGATATTCACACAATCACAGAATGGGTGAGGTTGGACACGGGGCATCTGGCCCAACTTCTCTGCACAAGCAGTGTCAACTGAGAGTACATTGCACAGGATTGTGTCCAGACAGTTCTTCAATATCTCCAGTAACGGAGACTCCACACTCTCTCTGAGCAACCCATTCCAGTGCTCTGTCACCTGTACAGTAAAGTAGTTTTTCCTCATATTCAGGTGGAACTTCCTGTAAAATTAGTACTAACCATGCAGAAACATCCAAATTATAAAGACACAGGATAGTGAAATAAATACATGCGCTCTATCTATTAAGCTATTCCCTAGAAACTATTTCTTCTTGACTTTTTAAATCTTGGCATACATCTGTAACTATTTCCTTGGTAGATTAAAGTGATATACTCTGCAATTTTCTCTAAATCCTGAATGTTTGTCTCATATTGGTCAAGAATTACATGGTATAAAGACATGGTTATAAATCAAGCATTCTGGTACTGATGAATCGAACTCAAGAGAAAACACTTGTAAATTGCTTACTAAGTAATCTGAAAACTGTTTTTCTTTTATGCTCTGCTGTAGGTCTGTCAATTATACACTGTATGAAAGTTCTTTTTTCTGTTCTTCCTGCATACCAGAGATAACAGCAGTCTTACAGGCAAACATACAGCTGAGTAAATAAGTTGTTCAGCATGAAATAATGTTAATTAGATGACTATTGTTCTTTCTTTGTTATCCAAGATGTCCCATTTTTTAAACTTATTGATAACTACAGATTTTTTAAAAGCTTGAAATATTTGCAGCTACAGGAAATTTCAAGAAAATTGAGGTGTGTGTCAAAAAGTATCTTAGTCTAAAAATCTCTCCTTTACTAACAAATTTTAATTGATGTCCTTGTTTCTGACATTTTTTCTTCTTTCACAGCGGAATTTTTGTGTAGAATCACTTTGCTATTACATATTTCCTTTTTCTGCCTACCAGTTGATCAATGTGTATAAAGTTGCATCTGTGACTTTCTGGGTCATTAAAAAGATGACACACTTTCTTATTAAATCAGAGAAAAGTTGTCCTTATTGCATCATTTGCCAATTATATTTGCTCTATTGCTTTCCTTTTTTAGACATCGTTTTCACTTTTATGTCTGCCAGGCTTTTCATCACCCTTGCTGGTTCCTGGGTGTCTGCCACATACCAGTTAATGTTGGAAAAAAATCAATCCTATTTCTAAGAATGAGTCTAGAGAAAAGTGTACTAATTGGTCAATGTTTATTTTAGACCTAATGAAGTCTGGTTACCTGTTCACTATTAAGCTTTAGTGACCAGGAACACTGATTTGCCAGAAAAGCAGGGTTTTTTTTAACAATGTGCTTTCTCCTATCAAAAATTTTTTGTGTCATAAGCTTTTAAAAAAATTTAACTTGCATAGGAAAGATGTTTTGAAGCATGCTACCAAAAGTCTGTGCCTACTGAGCAAGCTTCAGCTACTTGCATCTTGTGGGGGTGGCACATCTTGCCACATGTACACTCCATGCTCTGACAAGGGTGAAACAAAGAAACCTACAAGACTTCCAAGAGAAAGTAAGAGAAAAGCTGTGAGAAGTATGAACAAGGTTTATCCTCTGCTCAAAATGAGGAAAAATGCCATGGGAGCTACTTTTGAAGATGCTGCTCTATCATGTCCAGTCTCCCATACTCACAGCAATGATATGGATTCAGATTTCTCTGTTGCTTTTTGTTAAACACATCCTTTGTAATTGGCAAGGGGTAAAATTTAAAAGCAGTGCACTGAGTGCATTTCTCTATGGTTTTATGCTTTGCTAACGTGCAAGTATCTGCAGTTTTGAAGGCTGCTTTTTTAGTGCTTATCAACTTTACTTTAAAATCTGTACTTGGATTAGCCATATGTATTTGTTGATCTTATCTGAACTGTGTTCTATTTTTAAATTATTTTTTATAAACGAATCCTGTATTAAATATGCTGGGTATGGTTTATAGCAAGTTAAATCTAATATGAACTTTGAGCATTTAAAAATATTTTTATTGCTGCCTTTGGACCTCTGTGTTCACAAGTTAAGGTTTTATTTTACTCAGTTGCTGAGACATGGAATTCTGATTTGGAAAATATGCCACATTCTCAATTCACATAAATCAGCCAAGCTCCATTAAAATAAAGCTCTAGATCTGGGTCAAATTAAGAATTTGAGATTTGGCTAAAGGTCTATATCTAGCACAACATTCCCTTGCCACGGGAGATAAAAGCTGAATGCTGAGGTTCTGCAGAAAGGCTCAAGTTGAATGGAATCATGGAAACAGCAAATGTGGGCTGAGACTGAATCTTCCTCCCATCTGGGAGCAGCTCTGGTGTGTGTTTTCCCATGTGAGAGTCTGGAGAAGTGGGTTACGTGGGCAGGGATGAACTGGAGAGATTTCCTCATTGTTGTGTTTGCACTAAACCATGAGGAGCACTTCTCCACAGGATGTAGAAGTTTTGGCATATTCCTACACATCCTTCTTGTTTGTCCTTTCAGTGACCTTCCCCTCTCCTTTACTGCTCTACAAAATATTAAAGGTTCTACTGCAAAGTAGGCTGCAGAGTGGGACTCATTTTACAGGATTTGGTTTACAAGACCTGTTAGAGAGGTCTGATTTTGGAAGAGGATCACAAGTGCATGGTCTAAAACCACTCTCTCACTTTCCCTATACTTCAAGACATTACGATTTTTTTTCTCTTCTGAAAAAAATCCGTTATCCTTTATTGGCTGATTCATGTTTCTGTAATTAGAGTCTTCTCCTGTTCCACAATTCCTAAGCCGAGTTACTGTCTGTTTACACTTTCATGAAGCTAATATTTGGATGATTTTACTGGAATATGAGTTTGACAATTTCTGCTTGGATTCTTCCTTACTTTTGTCATCTTATGCAGAAACCTTCTGCAGTTAGTCTACCCGATAGACTGCATGAGAGACTATCCATGAGGGGATAATTTTATTCCTCATTTAATTTTCAATACTGGGGAGTCAGGAAATTGTAAAACTGAGCCTTCAATTCTCCTGAAATATGGGAAAATATAAGGGAAACTGTCAATGATTTTTATTTCTCACAAGCTGTATCAAGCCAGATTTTCCCTCATTCTTTTATTATTTCAGAAATTTTAACTTAAAGCTGAAACACCTTAATAAAAACGTTCTGATTAAGCAAGCACATGTATTTTCAATATCACTCAGCTAATTTAAAACACTCTTGAAACATCTAACTAAAGTGCATCTAGGCTTTTATTAAAGTAACAATGCGTGTGGGATATTCTACAGTGGTTTTCCACTACGATCAAAGTAGTTTGGAAATCCCAACACAGCAAAACCAGCCTCATGGCAGTTGTAGATCACCTTTTTTGTTATTATTTTTTATCTAATACTGTGCTATTACACTGCTTTTAATGATTTTATTTTTATTCTTCAAAAAACCGAACCATAACCTCTAGAATAAATTATTCAAGCAGTTCTTTCAGAGAACAACAACAAAAATTAAATCTGTGCATTGGACAAGCACAGGACAGCGATGAATTTTTGATATCTTCATTGCATCTTCAAAAGGAGTATATTTTTTTTGTCATGGTATTGATTATTTTTGCCATAGCAACTAAAGCTAAAGCCATTAAACTCACTCCTGAGCTACCAGTAACACAGTTTAAGCAAAGAGACTCAAACTGGTAACTGAAGAATGTGCATGCCAATAAGATTCAAGAATTCATTAGCTACGTTCCCACAGGAATTTTTTGAAAAAAATTACATGTATCAAAAAAGGAAAAAATGTACAAGAAAAAATACCAAAAGAATTACAAAAAGATGGAAGATTGCAGAATTAAAATTTGGTGTAATATGCTTATTTTCCTTATCTTAGGTGCTTTTATTACCTCACTGCAGATCAGAAATTGTTCAAGATTTTATTTTTTTTGCAAACATACAATTCCTGTTAAGATTTTACCCCTATTTTTATTTTGCTTCAGTTGACTGAAGTATTTATTTTCATACAAAACAAGGAGGATTGGGACACTATGGAATATACACGAAACAAAGATAATTAATTGTTAGACCTCACGGAATAAAGTACCGAAGTTACAGCCTTTGAGTTCCCCAGACCCAGAGGTTCAGTGAGCTGAGTATAAATGTCTCCTAATCTTGGCCAATATCTGAATTCAGGCATAAGAAAGAAGAATCTGTTAATCTTTACAGTCGTGTTTAGTTTCTGTGTCCGGTATTACAGGGTATGGTGGAATATCAATGTCTGAAATAATCCATATCCTGAGGCAACTCTTCTGAGTAAATGGTGGGAAACAAAATGGGTAAAATTTATCCAACTTTAGAGAACATCTGAAACTAACCTGAAGCTATTTTCTTCCTTTCCAATTCTCAGTCTACTAAGGGGAGGTGTAGCTCTTTGCTGGGTGTAATAAAGTATCACTTTTCATTTGGTCCATACTCTTCTGCACATTAAAATTATTTTCATTCTTTGAATTCATCTTTCATGAATGAAAACAAACTAATAAAATCTCTGGAATAAATCACCATGCAACTAAATTTTCATTATTTTGGAGGCTTAAATCATGACTTAGGAGTAGGTTTATGTATTTATAATTGAACTTATTAAAACAAAAGATCTTGTAACAAATTTATTTCAATCGTCCTTTTCCAAAGAACATATAAATTGGGTTCAATCCCAAGAGCCTACTCTTGGATGGAATTCTTTATTATTATAAAGAGTCCAGCAGAAAAGCACAAAGTCTCTGCAGTTTAGGTTTGACAACAACGTTGCAGTTCTTGGATTACCACTGTCCTTATACTTTGAAAAAACCTGTAGCAGTCACTTAGGTAACCACCTTTCCTCTGGAACCCCAAGGATCTCAGAAGAGGGATTCAATTAAAGAAACCCATAATACATGCCACTGGCATAAAACTGGCAGTAGGGAGTATCAAGATGATGGTAAACTGTCTTTGAACTCACACGTCAGAGTTTTCAGGATAAGTGCTTTGGTAGGACAGTGGATGAAGGCTAAGTAATAAATGACAAATTTTGTAAAACAGTGTCACTTCATACATCCTCTTGTACAGAAATACATGATATAAACGTGATTTATAAAGAATTTGAAAATAAGCAGGTGCGACTTCACGCTATCAAAATGAAAAGGATTTCAAACATCAACCTTCTTTTGTAGAAATCTACATGTCTATGATTTGCCTTCAATGGCAAATTGGAAGGGGCTAAAATGCACTGCTGAGAGCAGGATCAGAATTCAAACCTCTGAGAAAGGAAACTTGTGTTAAAGGCCTGTGTTATGGAAAATAGATGTGGAATGGGGAATAGCTGGCTGGGTAACAGAGGCGGATGGGGAATTGTAATGGGTAACTAGTCAGATATTAATAAACATTTTGGCTGCAGTACAAAAATGGCAGGCTTCAAATCAGTAGAAGTGTCACAGACAACAGAGAGAAATTTATACTCTGTCCAGTGAGGTCTTGGGACTGTATCCAGTTTAGGCACAACTCAACACAAGAAACACGTTGACAAATTAGAGTACAAAGCCGAACAATAAAACCGACAAGAAGTTTAGAAAATACGAACTTTGTGGAAGAGTTGAAGGAGCAATGTTTGTTTAGTCTAGAACAGACTGAGGGCAGATATAACAGGATTGACAATGTAAAAGCCTTTTACAAAGAGGATGGCTCCTCTCATCTGCAGGAGAAAGGAAAACAATTTATACCGTATATTTTCATAATAGCAGTAGTACTTCATTAAAGTAGCAAGATCTATCACATACGGAGGGTTTCATTAATTGCAACTTTTTAAAAACAAATTAGATAAATATTTTTTTAATATTTGGTGTCCTGGCTGTAGGTATTTCTGCTTCAGGGCACCAGGGTTGCACTAGATCCCTAGGGATCCTTCTGATCTTTTGCATTTGCATGCTTTCAGGATTTAATTTGACAAAATAGAACAGCTTTAGCTGGAGGGATCAAAAGACTTCCATCTGTAAATGTCCCACTCTATAGTGGAGAGAAGCCAAAGGAGATGGTGATTCAGACTCTTTCATGTCTATTTGTCCAACCACTAACTAAAAAGGCATTATTTCACTTGGTTGTGCTCTGTAGGGATAAACCATGCTTACATCACTAGAGCAAGAGATAGGGGAAACCTGTTTTCTTTCAGATTTTTAAGGGTATAGCCGTATCTTTGGCACTGTCAGTGCTAATGTGCTTGTGACCAGTGACAAAGCTGTATGGGTCATGGGATTTAATCAGGTTGAAGAGTTCAGGAGAGATTTTGAATGGTGGTTATACCAAAACACTGGATACATGCTTAGTAAGGAATGACGTATCCTACAGTGATTGAATGGGCTTTGGTATACCCAAGCTAAACAATGAAAAATCTTTTTGGAAGATTTAGCTTTTTCATTGTATTATTCTTGTGCTCAGACAAGCTTAGTGCTTGTGAATGAAAGTAGATATAACAGCAAAAGAGACAGACATAATTTCTTTATCTGTACAGGCACAGCACAGGCATAGCATGAAATACATGATGCTAAAAGGCTTTCTCACTTTATGGGAGGATAGTTTAGTCTCCAGGCTGATGCAGAAATGATTGCATACCGAGACTGATGGTTCTGCTATGGGTGCCTGTACCCTGGGAAATGAGATTGAGAGAGGAGTGTAGGCTGATGTACAGCTTTCACTAACGTCTTGGACTATAAACCCATAATTTAGAACAGAAATGTTACATCAATTGCATGTTACTGGTTTGTTCAGAAATTCATTTCCACTACTAAAACATTTTTATAGGCAGAATTGTTTCATATGCACATTTTTATTTCAGCTGAATGTAAGACTCCTTAATGGTAACTGAAAAATGAAGCAACTTGCAAAATTTACAATATTTATCAGGAAGAATCAGATGCAATAGTGGGTGAAGCATGACACAATCTTTTCCAGTAATTTTTCTTGTTATTTGTTTCTTCTGGCTTACATCTCTTTTCTATCCACCACCCTCAATGAAAATCCTCCGAAGTGCTATTGTGTGAGCTAGAGAGATGAATGGTCAGATATTCAGCACCTGATACCAAAGCTCCAGAACTCCAAATTCATGCTTATCAGCTGCTTAAAGTAATCTGAAGCCCATAGACACTTAAAATTTTGGCCATTGGATTCTCTTGACTGATGTTCTTCCTCTGGTATAACCTTAGTTTCTATATTATGGATAGCTCAAACCTCAAATCTAAGTCCCATCAGAACCTGCTAGCAAGATATTCCTTTGCTTATTTTGATTGACATCTCAATCCAGAAAGCAGTTTCAAACTTCCTTAATAAACCAGTCTTTTTAAAAGAGTAACAGCAATAGGTTGCCCTCCCTAATCATCAGGCACTGTTAATTTTGGGGAAGAGGTAACAGAAAATGGAGGAAATTCTATCAGTATGTTCCAAACAGGTCAATAAGACTGTGAAATCACACAGGGACTCTCTGGTTTTGTGGTTTCCCACAAACTGACGGACACCATTACTGAATATCTCCGTGTTTATCCAAAGGTCACAGATAACCATATGTGGGCTTTGCACTTCCTAAAGCAGGTCCTTATTGGAATAGAAGTTTTCTTTTGGAAGAGGAAGTGCCGCCTGTAAAACGAGCAATATCTGTATGTGAAGCACAATGATCCCAGTGTTGGAAACTTCCATTACACATCCAATTGACTTTGTTGATTGTCCCATATTGGCCTTTCAGCTTTGGGCACTGTGGTTTGAAGTTGATGAAAACTCAAGCGAGCACCCTGAAGACTAAAAGACAACTGCCTTTTCAATGACTACAATATTTCTCCAGTAACACTGCAAAGGTTACAAAGGTGCACTCAACCATTCCACAGTATCAAATCATTAATATGTGCAAGAAATTATTCATATCACTCCATAAATCCAAAAATTTAGATTAATGAGAGCCTTTTTGTGCTTAATTGGCAGAGTTCATGCTACTGCGCTAATTTTGTCACCTGAGGGATTTGTTGTAATTGAGTTTGGTGTCCTATTTCAGGCATAAACCAAGAAATATACTCTAGAATGTACACTGTTTTTAGCCACTGGGTTTATCACTTTCATTGCCAAGGATAATATTTTCAAAATCGAAAAACATGCAGGCTTTCTTTTCATACTTGCTGAAAAAAAATTTCCACTGCTACACAAACACACCAGTGAGCACAAATCCTCAGTGAGGTAATGGCAAAGCTCAGAAGCAAGTCTGCAAGAACTAAGCTTTGCTTATGTGAAGAAAAAATGTTAAATTTATAGTCTGGGTGCTGACTGCTGTCTTCCACAGGTGCTAGACATAACTTAGCAATAGAATTTTTTTTAATGACGGCATATATTTTTTATTTCTATCTGCTGGTTTTTTTAGAATATGCCTGTCACAAGACCTTGATCCTAATTACTATCTTCTGATTAGTCTTACTGAGCTACTTTAATTGTAATGGATATCCATATTTGTGCTTGAGACTAGTGGACTGAAAAGACAACACTAAGGCTATGGTTTCCAATCATCATGTTTGCCCTTATATGCCATAAGGAATAATGTGGTCCTGGTTCTGTTTTTAAGAATAACCAGCCAATTACCATAAGCATTACAGATGGGAAATTATTTTAAAATATTTTTTTTGATTAAAAATTACTTTCAGTGAAAAACTAAAGTATATAAAATACTGGGAAAATAAAATATTTAGTATAATTTTTAATTATAGAAATGTGCAGAATTCTTCCTCTTTCTATAGGACTGGTGACTCAGTGGGGAAAGAAGAGCGAGATCAAAAAATTATGTTTTTATTAAATTTTAAATTGAAAATTCGATAATTCCAAATGTACCTCGAGGCAAAATGGCTGTTACTATGCATATGAAAGGAGATGACTTCAAGAATATTTTGAATGTGGGTTTCATAAAAATGAATTTCTGAGGTAAACTTTATCTCTCACTAATGGAAAATTTCTGTGGATTTATGAGCCAACTTGAGTTATGAAATTATACCAGTGCTGATTGTATTTGTCCATGGAAAATCTTGACCTACATCATGAGACCTAAGGGAAAGCAAAACAAATCCCATTTTTTCTGTAGGAGAGAACTATGAATCTGGTTGGGAGAATAACAGCTTGTGTAAATGAGTTGCTAACCTCTCACATAAACAGCTTCTGCGATCTGTACCCAGACTGTAACAGAGCAGACACCACAGAGAACAAATATCCTCAAAGACTAAAGAGAACCAATGATTGCCCCCAGAAGGTTTGAAAAGAAATTTCTTCACCCATATGTCTGTATACTCCCATGTGTGTACGCAAAGTTATCTCTGTAAAATGAAGACCATAATCCTCTTCCCTAAAATGTTATAGTCTAATAGAAAAGGTGTCAGAACTATTAAGAATTAGAAACAAGAGCTAATGTTAGATACGGGCCACCGAAAATGTCACAACATACTGAAGCTTCTAAATGAGGAAAGAACACATAATTAAAAAAACAAACAAACAAAAACCCCAAACCCAAACAAACCCAAAACCACCAAAAGCCCCCCAAAAAACCAAACCAAAACAAAACCCCATAAAATGACCATCACAAGTACCAGAGCATGGACTGCAGAAATTACTAATCACAGAAATTTTCTGGCCACAGAAATTCAGAGCTTTGTTCTGTCTTTCCATTCAATAATCTGGACATCTTTGACCCAAATTATGAATAAACTCCTCTTTTTCAGGAGCTCTTTGTGAAGGAAGCCACATGCAGTCCCTTCCCCTGAAACTTTACACAGCTGATGTCCCAAAAATAACTCCTGTGAACAAAGCTGTTACCTCTAGTGGTTCCTTGGGAAATGAAATAGCCTACAGAGTAAGAGTCTGGCGTGCATTGCCATGTAACCACGTCTAATTGGTTTTCTATCTGCAGGAAAACAAGATAAATATTGACTTAGATATGTGTTGAATTAAAGGTAGCACACTCCCAAGTCCAGCTGAGAGCTGCTTTATTGGACTCTGAGAAATGAAGAACATGTTGCCAGTGAATTAAGGATAATGTAGTTCAAATTTTTTTTAAGATAATCTCTGCCGTCCTATGAAATCTACAGTGATAGCACTGGAGTAAGGGGTAATGAGACTAATATAAAAAAAATAGAAAGCATACTAAAAACCAGCTGCTTGAGCTTATTTAAAACTATGTATACAATGAAAAAATGGCAATAATTTATCTGTCTATAGCATGTCAGATAATTTCTAGGTCAAAACCAAAATGAAAGACCAGAATTCCTACTACAGCAAAATTTTCCGCTATGCTGCACTGTAACATGGTAATTTCTGTGAATTATTATTGCATAGAATATTCTCCTATCTATCAGAGTTTCAAACTCGTCATTGGAGAGGCCTGATCCAATGCCAAATGGAAGCAGTGTAAAAACTACAACCAACTTGAGTGAGAGTTAAAACAGTTCTTGAAAAAGGAAACCTGTTGTGAATAAAGTTGGTTCCTTATGGTATGGCTTCCCTTGAATGGAAGCATATTTCCACAATTAGAAGTTTTCGTTAACTGCTACCGGCCTCAGTGAAGAAGACAAGCTGAAAGCTCTGTATTACCTTCTTCACTCCATGGCAAAATCATGGCTGCTAAATCTCACATAATCTACTGATAACTACTCCCTGAAGGACTTTTAGTAACATTCTTGAAAGAAGCAGTGAGAAAAAAAACAAGAAATATTTAGAACTAAAATGTGTATCAATGGATGTCACACTGGGGGTATTAAAGAGAAAGTTGGCAAAAAAATTGCAGATCTTGCTGGTGTTTTCTACAGGAGAGAGATTAGAACAGTTCAAGGTCCTTAATTTCATACACATACACTGAAATAATTTTAGGTTCTTCCTTTCTGAAATTATACTTTCTTCCATCCCACAATCTGATTGGTATCATCAATTTGGTGCTGGTGCAGTGGAATGGAATTGATGACACAGAAGGATCCTTGCCCAACCCGAATGAGTCTATGTAGTCAATTTTTAGCTAACACAGATTTTTCTGCCTCTCTGCTAATCCTTGCTATGCAGGATACGTTCCTTTCTTAAGGGAAGGGATATTCCTTACATTTTAAAAAACACAACCCTTTGAATGCAAATAAAATGACTAATGCTTCTTAAGCTCACAGTGGTTCCATGCAGTAACTTAAATGAGAGGCTGTTAGTTCATCTGTGACTGAAAACCAAAACCAGATGGATTAGCTTGTTAGAGTTCTCACAACACATAGCTATGAGTTATGATCATGGTGGGGAATACATTTCTTTTTCAGTTGTGTTCTTTTAAGCTTCTCTTTCAGCTGTTTCATTATATTGGGATTTTAGAAAATGGTTGCATCTAATCTCTTTTTAAAAAGTCTTACTGAGAAAGAGGGAAGGAGCAGATGTTATTTTCAAATGTGAAAACCTAGCTAAAAAGATGAAACACAAGTGTGCTAGTGACAATTCATAAACCCTACACGTTCTTCTACTCTCTCTGCTGTCAGAGGAAAGCCGAATTTGAAAAACAGTTACAGCAGGAAAAAGAGATATATTGGTCTCCTTCTAAAAGCATATTCTTCAAGTCTTTGCATGAATTTAGGATAAATGAACTAATGTAAGATGCCTGCTGGTCACTGTTCTCTGTGTGTACATGAAATGCCTCGTGAAACAAACTCATCAAAAGAATTTGGCATAAAGATACCAACAGTGTGGATGGTAATGGGCTTTATTAGGGAACAGGCAGCTCGATTTCCAGCTTGGTCAGGATAGGACAACTGTATGCAAGCCAAGAAGCAAAGCTTTATGTGTGTAAGGAAAATGACATGTATTGCATTTCAACTCATAAATGCACTGGTTTTTGTTGTAAAGAGCTTCTGCTCTGAGAGTTCTGGCAGCAGAAGTGTGCTTTGAGTCCTTCTCCTGTGGATGCCAGAGTCAGCGGGAATGCCTCCACTGCTGTGAGAGAGTGGATATGCTGGATTGTCCAGCATGCTTTAGTAATGCTCTAGACTCCCCTCCAATTTATTTGAATCTGATGAGCAGTGTGGATGCTCAGTGCCTGACAGAAATTCCTGAAAATGTTCATCAGGACCCATCATACCAACACCTTTGCACCGTACAATATTCCTCCATTGTCACTGCTGTGGTGACTGCCCTGCCTCACCCCCCAGCCATTGGGCAACTGCCAGACCTGCTTTGCCTTTACTTGGGCTACTGAGACTACAAAGTGACTTCCCACTGCAGAACTCTGGAGCTCACAAGTTAATCAAACTTCACTGGCTGTATCATAAAATCTAGGTCTTGGATGGATATCTAGTATCAACTTCACCGGTTTTATCAGAGATGTAGATATCTATCTACAGGACTGAGATAAAAACCAGCTGTTAGATGAGCATAAGTTTTGATTCTGACCAGCTTCGCTTTTATTTGAAATGAAATAATGCAGTGTGGATAGTGTCAGTTTGGAGGGCTATTCAGTCTCCCAAGCTGTTACCTTCGTACAGCTGATCTGATTCCCATCTAAACCCAGGGAAAGATTTATGGTGTCTTCTGTGAAAGATGAACTAAATCCTTTTCAAGCTCTCAAATGAAATAAGACACAATGCATGTGATTCCTCTCCCCTAACTTCAAGGTCTGAATTCAACTGCATAAGTATCAATGCAGATTGTGATTTTTAGCACTTTAATATATTCAAGGCGTTTGCAAGGGCGCCAGGAAAAATGGGTATATGAGAGAGCTATGCTTTTCTGAAGTGCCAGTGCCCTTTTGCAGGCCAGATAGAATGCAGCTCAGATGGCAATAGATCCATATGTGTGCAACTGAATTGAGTCACACGTAGTTGCAGAGGACATGTCTATATGTAACTCAAGTGTCCAGGCTAATCTGAATATTAATGGAGTTAATATATCAGTAAAATACACGGAATTATTTCTCTAATCTGCAAGTAGACACCCATATTTGATGAAATTAAGTGCACCTTGAATTCAATGGATGATATTCATGAAATGAACTGAATGTTCTGCTCGCCTTGAACTAAAGATTCTGCTCTTCTATAACCCAAATTTCGTAACAATAAAAAAGTTACAGAGCTTTTGTCTTGTGTTTGATAACCAACACTGAGCCAAAGTTCTCATTTTCCTGCCAGTGCCTCCAGGTTGATACATAAGGATTTTCTCTCCTCAGAGAACTATAATGGCTCTCCAGATCATATAATTTTCTATATCTCCTGCAAATTGTGTAAAACTGTTTCATTGTAACCATGGACTTAGCTGTCTAAGAGGGAGCTTTCAGACTAAAGAGACAGACTTCCTAATAAGACATCTAAATTCCCTATACATTTTTACCTTTTCATTAGGTAACTCAGTTTGATCTTTCTAGTTGTGTCTTGAAAGCTGTATTTATATTCTGGAAATTGTATGTATTCTGTAAAGAACCTAGTTATCAGCTGATGATTTAAAAGTTTCTTAAATTGTGACGTGCTTTCAACTCAGACATCATACAAACTTAGGTTATCATCTCTCCAGATTTTGTACAGCAATGCAGGCTCAGAGTGGCTAAAATCTGGATGGCAGCTGTGATCTCAAAGGACTGCTGGATGCTGCAGTGAAAGGGTGGTAGTGATTCAGAAGACAGCAGTCTTCCCTCCAAGTGCCTGAGGTGCTTCAAAGAGGCCCTGTAATGCTGAGAAAGATAAACCTGACTCTTGGTGGCCTGTGGTTAATCAAAGATCTTATTGAACATTTCAAAAGGGAAAAGACACTGACCTCAGTGTCCTGGACAGATTATATAACATTAGTAAAACCAAGTCCAAAACATTTTGGGTCTAGTTTTGCATTCCTCAGTCAGCGTTGGGTGTCAGGATTTCTCCTGGTGCGCTCTGGATTCAAATGAGCTCTACAAAACAAAATCTGCAATGGACTTGCCCTTGGATTCAGCTGCCTTCTAGATCTGCTGTCAGCTGTGCATTGGGAAATTCACCACACAGCAGATGGGCTTTTGTTCTGGTTTGGTTTTGATGCTGTCAGGTGAGTGGGAGTTATTTGAACTCCAAAGACTGAAGTGGAAATCAAAAAGTAACCAAAATCCCAAGTGATCCTGTCCACAAGCAGATGTTTTTAGACCATGGCCATTAAAAAGCCTGTATAAGAAAACATTAACTACAATAGAAAAACAGATTGTTGGCACTTAGTGCACTTCAAGAAAAGAGCATTACAAAAATGGGGGAAAAACATTTTGGTGTTGCTAAATCATACTTATTTACTAAATATTGATACCAGATGACTTCCCATTTGTTGATAAAAACATTTCAACATGATAAATGCTTTCATCTAAAAGATTTTTTTGAAACATATTATAAGATGGGGAATATTTAACAGGAGAAAAACAATGGGCAGGGCAGGTTGGTTCATATAGGAACAAGAAAACTTTTGAAAACATCTTGAGCATGATATGTAGGGACAAACATCATCACAATTCACTGGGTTGGTTATACCCTGTGAATACATTAGACAAACTTGACTGCAGTCCCAATCCAAATACAGGCTGGAAGGAGAATGGATTGAGAGCAGCTCTGGGGGAAAAGATTTGGTGGTTTTGGTGGATGAAAAGGGACCTATATAACTTGATAGATTATATCATTTATGTGAGTGAAGTTCATCACATCCAAATCAGACATCTGTGATAAGAGTCACCTCTTTAAATGTAGGGGGTGAATGAGGCAGGGGGGGAATGGAGGGAAGGAAGAGATTCTTCAAGAAGCTGGATGAGAAGACAAATAATAATAACATTAAACAAAGTATTTCTGATGAGACAACCTCTCAAGAACTCAGAGAAGTTACTACTGACAGGTTAGATGGAGAGCCAGGAGGCGCTCCTCTCACCCTCTGGGTGAGAATGGCACAAAATTCTTTTCCTTGCTTTCAGGACGAGTTCTCCAATCCTTATACTGCTATACAAAATATGACTAAATCTTCATCTCCTTCAGATCTTCTGAAGAGAAGATTTAGGCAAATGTACTGTCAGGGATGATATCCAGATGCCTCAGTGCAGAAGCTGTTTCAGTCCTGGGTTTGTTCCATTGCAGTGACTTCCAGCTGGCAATGCCACACTTGGCCTGTTTCTAGGATTTTTAGCTACCTGGTTGTGAGGAATTCCATCCCCTCTCAGTTGCCCATGTCTTTGTAGCACCATGTAACACCAAACACCTCATCTACTGCCTTTTGAGCTCACCCTAATCCTACTAAGAGTGCAGTGCCTTCTTCTTTCTCTAAGGATAGCAGGAAGGGCTGGGGAAAGCGGGACTGGAACTCTGAGGCTCTCTGACCTGACTGAGTGGCGGTCCAGTGGAGAAAAGTGCATTTCATTTGGGACCTGGGTGGTTCACTGCTGCTGTTCCTGAGCACCAAGAAACTGGCAGAACCATAAAAGAGCTGTCCTTGCAACTCAACCTGCCAAAAATGTCCAACGTTAAAAGGTTTGTCTGTGGAAAAGCTTTATGAGTCTGTGCACCACTAGAGAGGGAATTTTTGAATCCTCGTTCTCCCTTGCAAAAACAAACATGACATTACTTGTTTATTTTCAGATTTAATCTCAACTGCAAATACTGATATATTCATCTTGTCCTCTTCCATATGTAGTCACTGCTCTTTCTTAACAACTCTGAAATGCAGCTGCTCCATGACAAGTAAGGATGAGGAAACAGGCATGCATGACTCCTTGACTAGTAAAATTTTCCAAAGCCCGGGCCAGGAGCACACAGAAGTCCTGGGGATAGCAGTAAATATACATTCCCTTGGGTCCTTTGGAGTGGAGAGAAGACAAGCATCTCCTCTTTTCCCTCCCTCATGTAAAAAAATACCCTTAAAATATGCATGTTTCCAAACATATTTTGTGCTCCAATTTCACTGTAGCAATATGATTCAGTAATTTCATTATGCAAATTCCTCTAATTTAGAGCGCCTGTTATTTATTCTTCTTTTACCCAGTCATCACCAAAAAAAGCCATGATGGTTTTAACTTATTTGGCTGAAGAACACTGATAAAAGAATTTGGTGAGAATACTGATTAAACCCATTTTTTTTTCCCCAGCATGAAACGCTGTGAGAGATTTCCTATACAAGGCAGCCCTTGGCCCCAAATGGAAGAGGAGCGTGAAGCAGACATAAAAGAGGTACAGCTCCCATCTGTCTTTCAGTGTGGCTTTGATAACGATACACAGAATTTCAACAGGCCTCTGTGTGGAGGGGGTGGCAAGCAGAAAGCCTTGTCGTGAGCACTGGTGAGTTTTCACAGATAGTCATCCGTGGAGACAAACCAGAGAAAAGTGATTAATGAGCTGGAATAACAGGATCTTGAGGAGTGCTATAGTTTGTGCTACAATGTTTCTTCACACTGCACACATCTGTCACAAACAGGCTCACGAAATTATTTGCTGTTTGCTTTATCTGCAGAAACATTCTTTGTGTGCTGACATCACACGAAACGTGCCAGGGTAAGCAAATGCAACCCTGTGGCAAACAGCTCGGACTAACAGTAACACCTGTCTTCTTAACTTGCTCTGGCCAATTATTTCCCAGGGCTGAGCTAAAAAAAATGCCCATAGCTTGGGTGAGAAGGTGCAACAACCACCTCTGCAGCCCAGAGCTATTCTGAGTCACATGGCTGGGCTGAGAGCTCCAGTTTAAAACAGTAATGGTGGCAGGACGTGAGAAAACTGCTGCTTCCACATCAGCAGCACCATCTACCATGGGAAGTGTCACTTTCTCCACTTTTTTCCAAGGATCTGTTTTAAGCCACCATAAACAGGACGACACTGGCCCTTTGGACTGACCTTATCTTTTCCACACTTGTCCCCATCTTCTCCTCTTTATGGTTCCCCTCATCCTGTCAACCTCCCTACCCTGGCTTTTGAGTTCTGCTCGCTTGTCTCTTCTGCCATCATTCAGTCTTCACAGGGAAAATTGAGGCTGCTTTATAATTTTCCTCATTGTGCTTATGTTGCCTTTTCTTTAATTCCTCAGAAGTAGTCCCACTTACCTTTAAGTTTTAGGCCTCTAACTTAACCCAAAATTTCCAACTCTTATAATTTTATGGCAAATCTTGAAAATGTGGTATTTTTCTTCAAACGTTAACTACTGCAGTAATTTGAGACTTTCCATTCCATAATAAAACAAATTTCCAGTCCTCATTTCATGGAGGGAAGCTCAAAAACACAACTCCCAGGCTTATAAAAAGAAGACCATAAACACACCCCCCCCAAATATAGGTTATTAATTTTTAAATTCATAACTAGGAAAATACTCAGGAGTTTGAAAAATTGAGGTTGGAAAGACTCCTAAACCCACCTTTCTTCAGCAATCTTTCTTTGGACTGATTGTTTAATTAGAAAAATTGATGAGAAAAGCATCGTATACTCTAGGCAAGCACCGTTTTTATGGTAAATCCCCTAACCCTTTCCAACTTAAATTGAACAATCTGCCCTTCCATGAATTAAAGAGAAGAAAGGTTTCTTCATAATTTTTAAGTTTGATTTCTAGAATTCATTCTATATTTGTTTTTGTAATTAATTCTACAATTCTGTTTCAGCCTTCCAATCCCCATCCCTCTTGGCACCCACCATGCAGGCCCTCTCACAGAAAGATTGGCTGATATCCAGTGACATCTACACCATCCTTCCACGAAGCCAAGCCACCATAAAAAGATTCATAAAATCTGCAGGCCCCTGAACCTTGTTACTCTGCCAACAAGGAGAAAAACAGTCACGTAAAATGGGATGGTATCAAGAAAAAAAAAATTAGGGAAGAGATGGAAAAGAGAAGGAGGTTGATTTTGGGATGTTTTAGGAAGTATGCATAGTCAAATACTGAATACAGAGTGATACCAATAATGACAGTGCAAAGGGAGCAAGTTGGGTTAATACATGGAATCTGCACTTCTAAAAGAGTAACTGATCTACAAGAAGTCTTTTCTTACTTGCTGAATAGAATTTAATATAATACAGCTAGTATAGCTCTATTCACAGTATATCCTCCTCTTGGCAAGATTCTCTAATCTTGCCAATCCTTCCAGGAGATAATACATGCCATCTGGAGGAAATGTTTCTATTTCCCCCACCCTCCCATCTGTTATATATTTCTCTTTGATCCCCCACCCTCAGCACTTTATCCTCTGATCATCCCTAGACCTCAGACTCTAGCTGTACAACCATTTTCACTTTCAGTCTCACTGAATTTCTCTCTGGGTTTTGCCTTGTGGTTTTATCACACTACAGAAACTACTGGTCTGCAATAGTCTCAGCTGAATCTGTCTTCATCTCTAATTCCAATCCATATTTCTTTTATTTTGAAATTCTGAGTGGGCTTTCTGAACTCATTTAAGGACTTCTGCTATCCGAATTTTATACTATTTAATCAGGCTGATTTTCTGCATTATGGTGACACAATCAGAAACAAAGTAGGAAGGGAGTTCAAGATCCTACCTATCCAAGATAGGATCTGTTCTTTCTAGAGTAGTTTCTGATCAATAACTATGTAAGCTTTCTTATAAACAAGGTCTTTAAAAACAGAGATTCCACATATCGTCCACAAACTCAGTTCAGTCCCTTGTTATCTTTATATTTGAAAATACCAGTCCCTTTACACTGAAGACAAACTTTGTAGTACCAGTTAAAGTCCCCTAGGAGCATTTTGAGTCCTTTTCTTCTCGAGCTACCCCCGTGAACATGGATAACAGCTTGTTACTCTCTTTCAGCAACCTTTTACATATTTGAATACTCTTATCATGTCCTTTTTCTGTCTTCTTTTGTCCTAGACTAAACAATTTCAGGTCTTTAAAGCTTAGCTTTAAGTCATATCTTGAAAGCTCTAACGATTTTACACTCTTGTGGATTTTCTCCAACTGATTCATGTACTACTTTTTAAGCAGCAAATGCAAATCTAGGCACTGAATTCCAGCTGAGACCTTACAAGCAGTGAGGAAAGAAGAAACATGAGGGGTGAGGTGGTGGGGTCTCTCATAAGCATCAAAACTTACATTGGGAACCGTACTGAGCCAGTCAGTCCCTGTTTCACTACCAGATTGCTCACTGTGTCAAAGTGTAGCACTCTGCAATTGTTCTTATTGAATTGCATCTTATTTACTGGAAACACTTCTCCATTTAAAGCAATAATTTTAAATTTCAATATTTCTATTATTTTGTCTTGCACTCAGCTGCAGGAACCACAACAACAGTGCTGGACACAAGATACATTCCTGTGGAAACATCCAACATAATTTCTGATGGACTTTGAAGGACTGACACCTATTTGGACAGCAGAATTCCAAGAAGTTGTGCATTGTGAAGTTTCACACAGATTTTAATTTCATTCTTTGCTTACAAAAATATTATCAAAGATATTATGGGTATGTAGTTATATGACACCCACAGCTTTTACGCAGTCTACAATACCTATTATTCTATTGTAGACAAAATTAGGCTTGTGAGACAAGGTACCTTCTTAACCATGATATCTGTTTATTACTTTATGGTCTAGAGAAGGCTAATAAGCTGACTTTATTTTCACTCTACTGTGAACTGCCCTTCTAGGTTGATTCTGGCCGTTCATTAAGAGCATCCTAAGGTGAAATACTTTGGCCCAGCCAAGTACAAAACATCTTAACGTGACTCCTTTAACTCATTCCATATAAATTAATTCCTCTTTAATGCACTGTGTCCGTTTTGATGAGCAGGATGTTGCAGGATATGTATATTCACCGGGATACATCAGCTGAGATTAAGTTATTTGAAATTCTAGGCAGTTGTTCAACAGCAAAGCAGCACATGGAGCGGAAAGAAGCAAAATCCCATTTACATTTGTATGTTTTCCTCTGATTCACTGTAGCCATTTATGACAAGAATAACGAGTTTCTGTGACTCACAACCACTTCCATGTGACTGCTGGTTCCACAAATTCGAATCACACACACACAAGTCTACGAGCTAGAGCAGATGCAGCCTGGGCCTGGCAACATGTCTTGTCAGAAGAACCCACAGAAGCGTGGTTTGACTTGAAGGAGATTCCTCTTTCTTTCAGATAGCCCTACACATACTGAACTGATAATGGCTGTTGTCACTGCTCTCTCTTTGGAGACCAGCAGGAGGTAAGGATCAGTAGATCAGTATTTTCAGAGAACTGCAGACTTTGGTATTCTGCTGAGCCGTGACTCCTCCTTAGGTCTGCCGAGCCCTCCCAAGTCCCCTCAGCAGCCACCTGAGCTTGCACAGTGCAGCAAGGAGAGGGGGCTGCAAAGCAGGAAACCTGCACTCCTAGGTGGGCTTGATCTTTCCTGTCTTTTTGTTCCTGAAAAAAACCAAAAGCTTCTAATACTATTTAAGAAAACTGAATTTTGCAGTGTAGACAGAATATTTACCTGCAACACCAAAATATCAAAGCCAAATCCCTGTTCTTGACCAGAAAGATCAGAGAATTGAAATTGTCTCCTACAGCTCAAGAAAAAAGCCTGAAATTTTGCTCCTTGGATTTCATAGAGGGGAAAAAACAAAGGAGTCTTTTCTTTCCTTCTCCATTCTTCCCTCTTCAAACACGTATTTTGACCTACGCTTGTCTCCTTATAAACACCATCACACTTCAAACAGCTCTTCAAAACACAAGTCGTCTTGCTTTGTTCCTCTGGACACCTTTCATTTTTATGAATCAGTATTTTCCAATAAAAAGAGAGATTTTTATTTTGTTCCCAAACACCTGCTCAGATATACACTTATCTTTTGACTGCAGAATAACTTAAGGATAAAATCTGATCTGAGACACAATTCCCCCTTCCACAGCTAGAAAAAGCCTGTTAAGACTGTGGCAAAATTTATAGCATATGATTTCTAGGCCAGTTCTGTTATTAACGGTCTCAATTTCCTCTCCTTAAACACACTAACACAAACTGTTCTTTTGGCTGGAAAGGGAGTGAAGAACAGAGCAGGCTGTGGCATTTCCTTCAGATCATCCTGTCTCTGTGCCAAAAGCCTACCTTTTTTCTCCTGCACCAAATGCAACGAGTTCAGAATAGCTGAATACATGTTAGAGGAGAAAAAGCTTTGGATTTTTAAATTTGCTTTCAGTATACTTTCAGAGCATTTCTTGAATAGACTTTTGGATTCATTAACATTACCAAAGACTATTTACTGGCATCAGTTTCAGCAGAACACAGAAAAGAAAAATGACTTCTGCTTTTCAATTACTATTAGGGGACGGAGGAAAGAGAAAGAAATTGTCCTTAAAAGTCTATTTCTAGGGCACAGCTTGCCTGGCTTATGAAGACAGCTGAGAAAGTTCTCACTTTGTTTGAACTGATGTGTTTGTAAAAGTCTTATTTCTCCTCCCACCTCTTCTTTTCTTCTGCAGTGTCCAGTCTTGAAAAAAAACTGACAGATGTTCTCTTGGATCAGCTTGTGAGGCTTGCAATGTCAGGAGTGCAAACAGACTTTAGCTGTTTAGTTCAGGAAATGAGATGCAGACAATCTGATAAATAAAGAGTGTTTATTACTACAGTTTAAAGTACGCTTTGGATTTCTTTTCAAAATACTCCTACGAGGAACTGAGGATGAATATTAAACATGTGCTCCTAATTTATCTTAATGGCAAGGTCAGAAGGTCTTTAACTTACACAATTTGTATAGTTAGGTTATAACAGCAGTGAGTGCTTCTGATCTTTAACCATACTAAAGAAACAGCAAGAAATTTGAATTGCATAGAAATTCACTCCAAAGAAACTTATAAGACTTATGAATACACCAAGATGAATTAGAATAACAGGATTTAGGACCGTGTGTGAATCAGAATGCTTTGCGACTTTAACTAAGAGACATACAGAGATGTAAAGAGCTGGCACATAGTCACCCAGTATGGATTGGGACAAGACAGAGTGGAAAATACTCTTCTACTCAAGCAATTGAGTATGCATTCTAATGGCTATGGGCCCATAAATTTAGATTTAGGTATCATTCAAATGGCACTTCCTTTATCAGCAGCACCTAGATCCCCAGAACAACATTAAAGCATCATTTAACTTTTAATTCTGTGTAGTGTCCTGTGCCACCCTATTTCTCTGTCACAGCTATGTGGCCTACACAGCACAGTAGAGCCCAGTATCCATGGCTCCCATGGCACATAAACAGCCAGGCACAAGTAGGAACAGCCAGGGACCTGCCCTGCATGTATGCCAAGAGATGCAAACAAGCAAGTACAAAATGACAATTAACTTCATGAAAAGGCAACAAGAACTTCTTTCCTATTGTGAGAAAGAAAATAAGAGGGTTTAGATTTCAGTACGTGAGTTTTGGAGCTAACTCCTGATACTCTCTTAAGGACATGGTGACTGCATGCTCTGCTGTCCTTTGGGACTTGCATAAAAACACAATTTGGCCCTCGAGAGAAAACAGAGACCCACTGAGTCACCAGTAACATTTGCTGCACTGCTTTGGATTTGTCTTGAGGCGCCTCCCTTGCAGCTCTGCAGTAAAGCATCATTTCCACCAGACAGAGGTGATTCAGAACCCATGAAACGGTCATTTTTCCAAGTAATGGAAGACTATTACTGAATGAGTTATCATTTAATCAGCTTTTAGTGCCACATTTGAATTCTGAATGAATTAAAATTCTAGTGAAAGGTGTTCAACAAGTATCATTGAGCCAAGAAACTTTACTCATTGCTCCCAAGAGGAACACACCCAATACTTGTTTAGACTTTCATTTTTATTCCTAACCTTACTTTCTGCATCACTCTCTTTTTGGAATAATGAGTTTTGGGGGGAAAAGCATCCTATAGTATACCTATGCTTCTCTGAGAGAAATTATTTCATCTGTTGTATTTTGGCTACAAGACAGCAGTTAGCAGAAAATGCCTCTCAGATTTATTTATTTTAATTTTTTAATCCTAAATGAACATGATGCAGACTGATAAGCCAATCAGGAAAGATTCTGTGAAACTCCTTACACTCATCCTAGATTGCAGACTCTCCCCAGCTAAGGTGGCTGTATTTATCTGTTGATATTTGCCCTGTTTTCCTATATTGTGTTTGAAGTCTCCAAGTGTAACTAGAGAGATAACAATAGGAATCCAACAGAACTATGAAATAGTCTGTAGTCCAGCACAAGTAACAGCAGTACCTCACAGATTATTTTGTATTTACTATTTACTGCTTTGTAATTTGAAACATTTTTCCCAACCTCTTCATTGCAACTGTCATTGTAAATAACAAAAATATTTATCTTACCTACACACAGTGCTCCTGTTTCCTTCTGATCCATGTTTCAGGCCAAACACTTTTCACTTCTATTAGTCTCCTGTTTCCTTAAAGGGCAAGTTTATATCAAAACATTTTTCATTTTTCATATTTTAGATATTGTACTATAAAGTCATTTACTAAATCTTACCTTTTCAAAATGTGGCAAAATGTGTGCTACAGCAAAATCTTACAGTTTTCTTATCACAAGACATTCCATGTCTTTAGCTATCATGTATACCTTTTTTTTTTTGTCATAAGTGAGACTGCTGCTGCTTGGAAAATCCAGTCTTGGACCAGCTCTGCCCCTATAACAGAGGAACAAAAAACCACTAACTGTAGTGGGGGATTCTGGCTGCTGCCAACTGCATTCAAGAGGTCCTTATTTAGAACACAGCATTGTGATTGCAACCTTTTTACAACCCTATGGCACGATGCAGCTGCTCACTAAATTGTGCCTACTCAAACCTACTTCACAGGATCCCATCAGGAGAAGGCCTGAGGTAGCACCTTGCAGGACCACATGAGTTTTATCCCTTGCATGAAAAAGAGGGAAAGGGGAACTGCAGGCAGAAGACTGGATGTGTCACATGCAGCATGTAAGACTTCCAAAGTTTGATATAGTCTCTGGGTGAGCTATATCAGAACTCTTTTTTCTGAAGTCAGCTTAACTTTTCTGGAAGCCAGCTCAACCCATACTTGGGTTAATTAATTGGAAAGTTATGTCTAGTGAAAGTTATGATTACCTTAGAGCAAAAGTGAGTACTTTCTTAATAAAGATAGCATGCATGGGCAAGATTCACTCTGCATGTTATGAAGACTGTGGGGGTGACTAGTTGACAGAGCTCGACAGATGCACTCTTCCACTTGACAGTCTTACTAAATACATTGTGATTAATAATAGACTAAAAAAACCCCAAAGCTCCAATATTAAGGCTTTGGCAAGAGTTTCAACTACTGTTATAGGGAAGCTGCCAAAAGTTTTGTTGAAGCAAATGATATTGGTGAGCCCAGTAGATCCCCTTTGTCAGGTGGAAAGTGTCTCGTACAATGTTCCATGATGCCATGCAGAAGAAGTGGCTACGAGGACTATATTCTGCTACTTGTGTCTCTGCTTTGTCTGTACCTGTACAGAAGGATTTGTGTCCAAGAGCGCGTTTGGAGAGATTCGAATCCAATGTGTGTTTAACATTACAACACAGGCCAAACTTCGATTACCCTTTGGTGGCAGCGGTGACAAATGCCCTTATTAACGCTGACATTAAAGACAAGCGTAAGGGAAGGCAAAGCGGCTGCCGGCTTTCTGCCCCTGCACTCACAGAGGTCACAACCGCTCGCATGTAACACATTGGCAGTGGTTTATGCCACGTCGGGCACCCACAGCCCCCGGTGTCCAGCGGATGGCCGCAGCCCGCCTCACGCCGGGGCTCTCCCCGCCCGGGCGGGGATTTACCAGCAGACGGGCGGCTCTGCCCCGCAGCGCCCAGATGAGGGGAGCGGACCCTCCCCGCTCTGTCCGTCCGTCCCGCCCGGGGTGGAGCCTGCCCGTCCTTCCCGCCCGGGGCTGCCGGTGCTGGTGGTGCTGCTGGAGGCGGCGGCGGGCCCGTCCCACATAAAACCCTGCCGCCCAGCCGGCCCCTTCCCACTGCGTCCCGCGGCCGCCTGCCCTCGGCGCTCCGTGCCATGGCTCGGCGCCTCAGCCCCGCCAGCTGAGCCCCGGCAGCCGCCGCGTCCTGCAGGGACCGAGCCGGCCGTGACTCCGCGGCCCTGCTCCGGCCTGCTGCCCTCCGCCTGCTGCGCCGTCCCGCTCCGCCCGCAGAAGCGCTGCCCGGGGCAGAAGACACTGTCCCGTCCGTGTGTGCATAAAGCCCGCCTTCCCCTTCCCTCGCCGCGATCGCACCTTCCCGCCTCCTGCCCCAGGGCCGGGAGGGCTCGCACCCCGTCCTCCGCCGCCGCTGCCCTCGCCGAGGATGCGGGTGTCGCTGCTGAGCCCGCTGCTCCTACTGTCCCTCAGCGCCGGCCCGCACGCCGCGGAGCTCCCGCTCGTCCGCGCCAAGTGCCCGGCCCGCTGCGATGTCTCCAAGTGCCCCAGCCCCAGCTGCCCCAGCGGGTACGTCCCCGACCGCTGCGGCTGCTGCCTTATCTGCGCCGCGGGCGAGGGGGACTCCTGCGGCCGCAAGGAGGACCCGCCCTGCGGGGACAGCCTCGACTGCCGCTACCCCATGGGCAAGCGCTTCGCCAAGGGCGTCTGCCAGTGCAAGCTCAGCGCCCAGGTGTGCGGCAGCGACGGCCGGACCTACGACAACATCTGCCAGCTGAAGGCGGTGAGCCGCAAGGCGCTGCAGTACGGGCTGCCCGCCATCGCCCAGGTCCAGAAAGGAGCCTGTGAATCGGGTAGGAGCATGGTGGGACCTGCCGCGGGGCGGGGGGTGGGAGACCTGGCTTCCAGGGTAAAGGAAGTCATGATTTTCAGTGGCCTGGGAAGACTGGGTGGCCCGAGGGACTCTGAAACCCTCCAAGGGCATGGCACCTGACCCAGCTCCTAATGACACCTGTGGTGTGCGGAATGGATGCTCAGGTGCTTTCTGAGCAGCAAAATTCCTTTTCCTCGATGCTCAGTGTGGGCTTAGGCTGGGGTTTGGGAAGGTTTTCCCCCAGTAGTGTGGCTGTGGATGCCTCGGTGAGGTGCAGGTTGCTGCCGCAGTGCTGCTGGGACAAGAGGCGGACGCACTTGCCAGAGGGGAGCGAGGTGGGTGGAGGTCGCTCGGCTGCCGGGGCCGGGCAGCCGCGGCCTTTTCTGCCGGCAGGACAGCGGTACAAGCCTGCTCCCGTCCTGCAGTGCCACCTTCGCTCACCATATCGCCAGTGACGGCCGCGGTGCTGGGGGGCACCACCCGTGCAGGTCGCGCCGCAGACCCGCAGCAGCACAGCCCGCGCAAACAGAGCGGGGAGCCGGCAGCAGCTGTGCTCCGGGACCGGCCCTGCGGGTGGTGGCGGTGTCCATCAGATTCACCTGGCAGGCGAATCAGGAAACGCCTCTAAAAGCCAACCAGGGCAGAAAAAGCACTGAGTTATTAGATAAACCACCTAGAATATAATCTTTTGCCAGGTTTGCTTTCTTCACCAAAGGGTTTTGTAGTCTTGTAGAGCCCTAAGTAGGGAAAAAAGCCTGAGAACCTCCTTCATAGTGTAAAATATTGACACTCATGCTATTAAATGCTCTTCTGGTTGTAGTAAAGTATTGAGGCCTTTGCTCAGATCCTGTGACATGCTATGACAACTTCAGGCTTGATGATTTTACTTTGGAAAGTTTAGTAATCTCTTAAGCTAGTAATTCCCTTTTAGTATTAAAATGTGTCTCTTTATGGTAGTGTTAATGCTGGCAGTATCTTTCTTATAATGTATCTTACTGATATATTATTTTAAAGGTTTTCTTCTGCTACCCTTCCCATAGAGTTCCTGGAAAGATAAGTAATATGCTTAATGGAGTTTTAAAACATGCATTAGGGTTTCCATTATGTCAGGTGAACCACTAACCATCCTGTTTATTCACAGCAAACTGGCCAAAATGATTGGGAGGATTCAGAAGGAAAAGGGCTACTGTTGTAGCCTTTCTGTGAACAGGGGATCTTTCATGTGTATCCTGCTCTTTTGAAAGGGTAAACCAGTTCAGAGATGTGTATTCCTAGAGTTCCTTTCAGAGTATCTTGTCAGAGCCAAGAATTTTTCCAGTTGCCAGACTGAAGCTGCAATGATCAACCTCCCCAGTATTTTGTAGTTATGGATTGGTTTTGCCTGTTCCTTTTCACATCAGCATCTATTAGCTTTAGTACTCCTAAAACTTGGTTGGAACTGATCCACGTGAAATAATCAGGATATTTAACCAAAATGAGTGAGCTAGCCTGCATCTCAGAGCTTGCTGAGTGCTTGGCATTTGGTATATATGACATTCTCTTTAAGGAATCCTCCTGAATCTAATGTTAATAGGCCTAGGAATTTGGAGCTGTGAGGCAGAGGTAACTTTTTTTTTTCCAAGCAACTATTTTAGTGTTCACTTTATTTTGGCTTTATTTTTTTTTTTTGTCTCAGAAAACCTCAGCTTAGATGAAGCATCTGGTTCCCTGTTAAGATTTAAATTTTTTTATTCAGTTCTACAGCTGCACAAACTGAAGCTCAAAGAAACCGAGTGTCTTGCCCAAGGTCAGACTGAGTTGGTGGTTGAGCCAGGAATAGAACTCAACTATGGTATTTTTTGGTTTGTTTTTGTTTTTTTAAACAATAACATGCAATGGCTGTAATGAGAGGCTTGGAAGAAAGTTGACAGTTTAAAATTGCTGTCAAATTTCTCTTTTCCCTGTTGTTGCCTGGCCTCAGATGACTCAGAGTTTGAAGGGATAAGCTAGTTATGAAGTAAATGCAGTTTTACTTAAACATCCATATATTAAAACAATCTCAAATAACAGGACCCTCACACAGTATGACTTGGGCCCTATTCAGAATATGCACAGACCCTAAGGAGTGCCTCCTGAAATGTCTGCTCCTATCCTTTTCCAATTGCTTATGTTGACAGCGAGTTGGATTCTGGCTGTGATAAACCAAGACGGACTGAGAAACTTAGCTGTGGTTTCCTAGTGACAGCAGTCTGGTGAACAGGGATGCATAAAAAATGGGTAGTAAAGGATGCAGGAAGGAAGGGAAGAAAGAGGTGGCCAGGGTTACTAAGTGATAATTGAAAAATTAACAGAATTTAAAATGGCTCTTTCCTTGTTGAAGTCCTGGATTAGCTAGAAGAGCACCATGCCAAATTGCGAGTTCTATACTAAAGTGTCCTAAACAGGGTGTGTACTGCGTGGAGCTTCAGGAACTCCATCACTCGTGTTCCACAATATGCCTGTGCCCAGGGGCTTCTCGGAGATACTGACAGGAACAGTCTGCAGAACTCCTGAGCAAAGTTAAACTCCCTGCTACAGATACTGGCTTCTTAAACATTTTTTTTCAACACTAAATACCTCTCTATATAGGAATATATTCTGAAGCAGCTAGTTTTTTCCCGCCTTCTGTCACCTACTGTGATAAAGACAAGCTATTAAAAGCTAGTATGTAAGTAATGGCATAAATACTTATGGAGGACAACCTCTGTAATGAAAGACCTGCTCTTACAGAGCCCTGTTTCTCAGGGCAGCAAGTGTAAGTTTTAACAATGCGACATATTGATCTACTAAGATGTCAAACATCTCACTCAAAGGATTCACTTGGTCACCTGCAATCTACAGTCAATCTACTTGTTCCTTGAACAAAGGACTGGTTTTGATCTCTCAGTACAACTTAGTAGAGTTAAATTCCCTGCAATGTTGTTTTGCTAATAGTTTCAGTGAAGAGAATTTAAAGCAAAAAAAAAAAAGTATTGTTTTTTAAATACAGGTGCTCCTTTGTCAATGGAACAAGGAAAATTAAAAGCTTGATAAGAAAACCTTTGAGGCTGGATTTGACACTGACCATCTGCTGTCCTCTGCACTGTTAACCTGAAGTCACTCAGAAAGGGGTCATGACGTAAAGCCTCACCTACGTCAGTCAAATCTTTGCAAGATATGAGCCTTAAAGTTCGTTTTTCTAAGAGAATGTGTGAAACACAGTCAATGCATAAGCAGAGTCATGACACACAGTTCTACTTTGGGTGTTTGGAGCGTGCCTTTACATAACCTTGAAGATACAGAGGAACAACCGAGTGCATGATTACTTGCATTTCTGACAAGTTGGCCCAGAAAGAGATACTGAAATCTCCTGCTGGTGTTATTGTCATCAAAGCCTTAAAGCTGCCTGCAGCTGTACTTAGGGAAATGTACTGCAAGGTATTACTGGAACCCCAGACTCTGGTCACGTTCCTGTACTGCTTGTTTTCCTTATGCCTGAGTTGGTTTGAGTTACTGCAGATGAGGGTGGATATTTTACAGTATTTGGTACACAATTCAGAGTAGAGCACTTTACTGCTTTGTAAAGGATAGGTAACAGGAAAAGGATATTCTCATTGCATCTCCTCATGGGGGTCACTTGGAAGGGAGGAATAACAAGCATGTAAAGTCAGTGAGGTGTCTGTGCTAGAAGGCTTGTGCCAGTCTGTCTGTCTGGCCCTTGTGATTGCTGCATTAAACAAGAAAGCCACTTTGGTGTTGGTTCACCAAATTGTTTTCATCTGAGCACATTAGACATCCATTGTATAAACAAGTTGCCTGAACCATTATGTGGCATTAAACTCACCAAGGCTTTATGGTCAGTGCACAGCTATGCAACTTGATCTTAATGCTGAATTCATCAGAAAAGCTGCCCATGAACCTATGTTTCCAGCAGATGTTTCTGTTTTTTAAGCAGAGACATTATAATCTTTTATTTGTCTTTCATTTCTTTCCATGAAAGCGCAGTAGGGACAGTGTTTATCCCTGGTGATCAGATCTGCCAGGTTGCACTCCTCCCTTAGACATAATAATTTTGCTGAATGCACAGATCTTTTCTGAAGCTGGTTTTAAAAGGGGGATGGGGAAATAGCCTTAAAAGAATGAGTTTCCCAGGCTCACAAATTCTTAATGAGTATAAAATTGTGGATTTTAATACAATGTATTGTCTTTAAGAAAGCAGTGAATGTGATTTGATTTAATTCTACAGGGACCAAGTTGGCAGATATTTAGAAATGTTCAGTCTTTTGCAAATGTAAATTGGTCTGGTTTTATTGTCTTCAGTGGGATTATAATGATTATTTCTGCTGAATTTTTTTCCAGTTCTCTTCATACTAGGTTAACTCTACAGATTTGTTGGCGTTGTTCCTGGTTTGCAGCAGTGTTAATGAGATTGGAGTGGGTCTATTGCCTCTGCAAGAAAGTAAATAAACCACTGTTAAATGAACCTATAGCCTGTAGATAACATCACTATCCAGGAAAAGTGTTAAACTGATAATAAGGCTACTCCTACCTGACAGGCACTTAGCTTTAGCCATTCAAATTCAGTGTAGGTAGAGCCCATAAAATTGGAAACATAAGATCATATTTTAGAAAACAGGCTGAAAATCTTTAGCTACAGTTTATGCACCTACATTGAAATCTGGATTTTGGGTGTTCTATGAGAGGACCTGGAGACCTGAAGATCTAATCACTTAGTTGAAATGATAGGATCAAAATTCAAGTCTGCTGAAAATCTGGTTGATTTGTGGCTATGGAGCAGATTGGGGAAATCTAGCTTTTTGACTAAGAAATGCATAAATAGCTAAGGACTCATACAGCATAAATTTGGTTTTGTTTCAAATACAACCTGGCTGCAGTACCTTTGAAGTCTTGGTTGTACAACAGATGGCTAATTGGATTAAATTATGTCTTTTTGCCAAGATAAACCAGATTTCATTAGTGTGAGATTATTTTGAACATGCAGTACTAACATGGAAAATAATTCACGTTATTGAGAGACCTTTGAAAAACTATGTGGCAGATCTCAGAGGGTCAATGGGTCAAAATCCACAAAGGTGCTGTGAGCTCAGAGCTGTTACGTGCTCAGGACAGCAGAGATCTGAGGGCTGTGTGGGGCTCCACAAGGCAGCAGGAGTATGGTGGGGGGAGATACATATTTAATTTTCTCTTTTAGTAAGGACAGTAGCAGCAGCTAGGGTCTACCAACTAATGCAAATTAAAGGATAGATGCTACCTCTACAGTTATAACATTGGTGTTCAGGGTGGCCTTATGCAGTATATTCCGTGTTGGATGTTGCTTCCTTCTTCAGTTTCCCAGGCTTCAATTCCTCCCTTTTGAAGTATATGGAGAACCTCTGATGAAAACCATCAGTTTAATAATTATGCACTAAAATGCTGTTAATAAAAACCAACATTTCAGTTCCCTTCAGTAGTGCTGTATGTGTGAGAGTAAGTATGAAGTTACATCTTCCATGCCCATAGTTTGAGTTCCTGGCATGTCATATAATGTGTTTAAATGTGTGTCACCACTGCCAGCTTGCAGAAAATGATTCAAGAAAGATCAGATTCTCTGAAGGCCTCTCAACTTTAAGTCATTTTTCACCAGTGTTTGGTCCCCACCAGACAAGAGTGAGAACAGATCATCTCTGATCAGCACAGTAGATCTTAAGCCACACCTTTCATACAAAGTTTGAGTGTTATGCTTGATCCTCCTTTGTTTCAGATTTTCCTTTAATATTGGTGCAGATTTGGATTTTCTTTCAGGTTTGAGCATTCTTGTCTTCTGCCCCCAGCAGGAAGGTTTCAGACTTCTGCTCAGACAGAGAAATGGTTTCGCTGTGGTATGACAAGAAGACAGGCATTGCTTCTGTTTTAGCCTCCTCTCTCTATTGCTGCATTTTATTTTCTTTTTTCACGTTTCCTCTACTACCTCTGACAGATATTTTCTCACTGCCTTCCCTAAATCCTACCTGGAAAGCCACTGCCACCCATGATGTTTGCCTGGTGGCTATCAGGAGTGGTCCAAACCTGAGGTTTTTGGCAGGCATCTTCCTTTTGGCCGTGTACAGTGCTGTAACCATTCGGCCTGGGCAGAACAGTTGAGCACTCAGAAGATGCAAAGGGATTTAGTTTCCCTGACTCACATAGAGCTAAGCTGATTTACACCAACTGAAAGACTGCATTCATCACTGTTTTCCCCCAGTTCTGGGCTAGTTTATCAGCTGCCTTTCACTGATGCATGGCCATGTCTATTAAGATAAACTTGATGGCAATGTTATATCCTGTCAGTGAACACTTGCTGTGTAGGCAAGTGTTCAAAGTCATGTTAGTAGACTTCAAAGGATGTACTGCATAATCAGGCAAGCTGCTGGGGAACTGAAGGTAAGATAAATCTTCAGTGGCCTAGTGAGCAAAATAAATAACAGTATATTGTGCTTACATTTGACTGTCCTCTGTGATTCCTGTTTGCACGGTCTCTTTTAAACTAAGCACTAAAACCAGCATATTCAATTGGCTGGAGGGATTTTTCAGAGTGCATGAGAGTGTACATAGAAATAATAGACAGCATCTAGTCCTGCCAAGTTGTTCCTTTTGTTTATTCAGTATCACATAAATCTAGCTTGCTAGATGTAAGCAGGGTTTCTTTTCATTCAGAAGTGAATCCTGTGTCCAGTAACAGGATGAAGAACTCACAAACTTCTATGAAGAAATTCCCAGTTTTCTTGTTCTGGTTTCTTCAACTCATTTGCTCCCTTTGATAGATCCCATAGTTAATTTTAAAGCACCAGGCTGTGAACACGAAAGATTGCTATTTGAGTATGGGGATATGTCCCCTATCATATGCTTTATGTTTGTGGTGGTATGGCTCCATGTATTAGGGACTGCAGAGAATACATTTAGCACAAGAAGTGTTATTACTTTGGGATGTTGTGATGCTAGAATCCAGGATGTTGTGGCATTAGAAGCCAGGATGCTGTGGGCTTTTTTTCCCTCTCTTTAGGGTCTTCATTTCACGTAATCATATTTACTCTTAATAAATGCCATTTAGTGTAGTACCATACTGGCTTTTGTCAGACCTTTTAGTAATCTATTGTCAGGCCCAGCTTCATGTGACAGCTTAAATGTGAATTTGCAAAAGTTTTTAGGTGCAAAGGTTGTAATTTAAAGTGGTTTCTAATGTGTTTACTTAAAAAAATTAGAGCTTAAGTTCTAACTGTGGCTCCCAAATTCTTCAGCTGTGTTACTCAGCACTTGTTAGACCACATCTAGAACACTGCATCCAGTTTTGGATCCCTCAGTACAAGAAAGGCATTGACAAACTGCAGTGAGTTCAGGAGAAGATATGAGCATGGCTGGGGGGAGCTGGACATATCTCCTGTGAGGAGAAACTGTGGGTACTGGGCTTGTTCAGCCTCGAGAAGAGAAAGCTCCAGGAGGACCTGAGAGCAGCCTCCCTGTGTGGAGCCTGGCATACAGAGGTGCATAATGGGAGGATGAGAGACAATGGGCATGAGTTGGAACATGAGTCTCAACACGTTCAGACTTGATATAAGAAAAACTTTTACATGGGGGGACAGCGAAGCAGTGGGACAGGTTTCCCAGGCAGTTTCTGGAGTGTCTGTCCTTGGAGTTTTGCAAGTCCCAACTCAGGTTCTCTTTGTAGCTGATGCAGCTTTGAGCAGGAGGTAGAACTAGAGACCTCCTAAGGTCCTTTCCAGCCTGACCCATCTTATGACCCTATGTGTTTTGGATAATAATTAGTAGTTGTCCTGAGAAAAATGCTGGAGACAGGGCTTGTGGACTCAAAAGAAAAGAACTTACAGCTAAGTGATGCTGATGTTTAATTTTCTCAGGATCCAGCAAAATGCTAGTTAAGTTTTGAACAATCTTAATGACTTTGATTCCTTTTCCAATACTGTTTGGAAACTGTTCTAGTAGGAGAAACAGACCAATTCAAGTCAGGTTCATGTTGCCTACTTGCCAAAAAAGGATATTGTCCTATTAACATATCCAATTCTTTCTGCTAGTATAGGTCACCTACAGTCCAGCAGCCCAAGATACAAATTCAACTTCATAGCAGATGTGGTGGAAAAGATTGCCCCTGCAGTTGTGCACATTGAACTTTTCCTCAGGTAACACTTTCAATTCTTTCATTTAGTTACATTGTTTAACAAAGGTCTACAAAGATTTTTCCAACATAGTAACTTTCCTTTTGAATTCATGAAGTTCACTAATACACTAAATACTCTAAAACATTACAGCAGACTCGTTTCTCAAGAGAACCACACGTTTGTGTGTTTTGTTTCTGTTCAGTAGATCTATTCTAATGGGCTTACAGTACTATACAATATATACTGTCTACCCTAAAATGAGTCTATCTCATCTTTGGAGGTCTCTTCAGCCTTTGCTAAAATGTATTGCTTGTTGGATTGTATTTATTATCTCAGTTTAAATACAAATATATATATATACAGAGATGGTAAGCTGGAAAAAAAATGGCTTGTTGTTGCTTTTTCTACTTTCAATGAGAGGTGATTTTATTTTGGCAGAAAGAGCATTAAGAGGTAGAATATTGAGCAGATGTAACCTATCTGAACACAGAAATGACTTCTGATAGGAAAGAAATGTACTAAATTTGCTGACCAGAACATTACCAACGTTCACAGTGCTGAAGCTGGAGCTGAGGTGGCAAGTTCAACATTGAGTGCTCAAAACAAGCTGGGAGGCAGGAGGCAGGTTTGAATATGAGTGCTCAGACCAACCTGCTGTCAGAACAAATTGTGGCAAATATTGCAAATACTCCATTATGTGAATACCTTTCTTCCTGGAGTCCTCTCATTTTCCACAGACCTAAGAATTTCTTGGAGAAGTTTTGTAGCCTTTTTTAGTATGCAAAATCAAGATAATCCGGTTTATCAGGAGACATAGCTTTATGCACATGGTGATTGGTCCTTTGAGAGAACATTACAGCTGAAGATGCTTAAAATCTTTACACGTGTAGTTAAGATTGTTTGTTCTTTCCCTCTTAGTAAATGTTTGCCCAGCAGCCTTCTGGGTGCTAATTTTGATACTGTTTTTCCTGGGGTTGGCTCCAATTCTTTACTGCTAAATAGCCCAGAACTTTCAAATAATGTTCTAACCAGGACCATGTCTTGGAAGGAAGAATTTGTGGGCCTTTTCTCATCTTCTGCTGCGCAGGCACTTTCTGTTCCCCTAACAAATCTAAGGTCATTACAATAGTTCTACACAGAGAAAATTCATAATACTTTGGACAGTTTGTAAGGTCTTTTACCTGTCTATATTGCAGCACATGCTGTTTCCCACCAAGTTTTACCCATGGTTAATGTTTTTCATTTTTTTCTTTCACGTTCTTAGTAGCTTTGGTTTCCAGACATGCTTTTTCCACCCAGTCTGCACTCAGGCTTTGTGATTCCCCTTAGACCTCACCTCTACCTTTATGCCTCTGTCCAGCTGCGAGGTTCCTTCTTCCCCTTTTCCCATTAGAGGATCAGTTCCCTTTTCAGCCCTATTATTTCCTGTCATTGTTTTCTTCCAGTATAGAATCAATAACTAGTGGGATCAGATGGGCTCCTTCTCCTTCCTTTTTTGTCACCTAGCCTCTGTGCAATGAAGTCTATAAAGACAGAATTGGAAACCAAAGGAAAAGGACCCTGCTGGTTGTCTGTAAACCTCAGTTCCTACTTCCCTGAGTGACTAAAACAGTCACAATTTCCAGGAAGGGATCCTTTCTTTGTAATTTTTTTAAATTCAGTTTTTCTTAGGATAGTAAAATTTGTCATCAAATGCTTTGTTATTCCTCAGGGTGAAAGGTGGTAAATGATGTCCAATATAGTCTTCTCTTAAGTTGGTTTCCCTTATGACACAGAATTGTTTGCTTTTTGTACAGGCACCCTCTCTTTGGTCGAAATGTCCCCCTTTCCAGTGGATCTGGGTTTATTATGTCTGATTCAGGTTTAATTGTGACCAATGCCCATGTGGTGTCAAGTACAAATGCAATATCAGGGAGACAACAACTGAAGGTGCAGCTCCAGGATGGAGATACCTATGAAGCAACCATCAAAGACATTGACAAGAAATCCGACATAGCAACAATAAAGATTCACCCTAAGGTGAGTGGCACAAACAGAAGAATTACTTCATTTGGGAACTCTATTTCAGTTTCACGTAGTAAAAAGTGATTGACTAGAACATATGTTTAAGGATTCCTTAGAAATATCTGTGGAAAACAATGTACTGAAATACAGGCCTGGAAATTTTTCATATCTTGGAATTAAATTACTTTGTCTTCTGTGCTAGAAACTGTTAAAACTAAGAAGAAAAAAAAATGCAGCTTATTTGATATCTGGCAAAATTCTGCTATCTTTTTAACCTTTGTGCCAGTATGCATGGACTGCAAGATGGGGCATAATGCAGAGAGAATGGCAGGCTGTCAACAGTTGGTTTGTATCCTGTTTCTAGGAGGAGGGAACAATCTGCTGGAAAACAGGGAAATGTTGATTCCCTTTTTTTCCAGGTGAAATTGCAATGAACTACTGATAGCTGTTTGTTTTTGAAGACAGATTAAAGCAGTGACCCTCCTGGCATAAGTTTTGGGTATATGATAGCAAGTGGCTCTTTTGTTAATGAAATGGAAAATGTATGTTCCTAACTTGTTGCTCATTTTTGATCTTTGCAATCAAGTTATTTTCAAGCATGAGCTAATGCTTATTTCTTTCTTGCTGTGTTTACTTAAGAAAAAACTACCAGTGTTGTTACTGGGACACTCTGCTGATTTGAGGCCAGGAGAATTTGTGGTGGCAATTGGAAGCCCATTTGCCTTACAGAACACTGTGACAACAGGTATTGTCAGCACTGCTCAGCGAGACGGCAAAGAGCTGGGCCTGCGGGACTCGGATATGGATTACATTCAGACAGATGCTATTATTAATGTAAGTATGAGGCATGTGATGAGTTTCACTTCACAGTCCCTCCCCACCTATGTGGAGTGGAAGTGCCTGCTCTGAAAGATGAATCCACTAAATAAATGCAGCTTTGTTTAAAGTCAGTGAAACTCTTCTTTTATAAAAGTCTATGCAGTGTCTGTAAGTTGTGTTCAGGTGGTGTCATGAAGGGTATGACAAATAAAATTGTTCCTTTGAGATTGTCTGTGAAGGTACTGCATAGGTCAGACCCTTTTAATTCTGTGAATCTCATGCAGTAACACATGGATATATCAAACAGCAGTAAATCAAAACATTTCTCTCTCTACTTGCTGAGTTGCTCTGGTCAAGGAAGCTGTAGAAGAGAGCCAAAGTTTCTTTCATCTCCATCCATTAGAAGCAGATGGAGTAGTCAAATAGAGAGTGTGTGCTTCAGTTTAATGACAGGACACCCAGGTAAGAATGTAAGGAGAGGTCTGGGGGTTTTTGCTGCTGTTCTTGTTTTCCCTTTGCACATTACGTACTTGAAACAAGAATCAATATGTAAAATAACAAAGTTTGAGGTACAGTTTGGAGCTGAGGGTCCTAGCACTGCATGTTGCATAGAAATACGTTAAAATAATGTTCCTTCAGAGCAGCTTGAAAGAGCTTAAGTGAAGTCCTTGGGTGTGTGTTTAACTAGTACTGTTTCTAAAAAGAGCACTGTGCACATATCTGAGGTGGAAAATGGCCTGAAATTTTATAGCTTAAATCTGTTATACATTGAAAGGAAAATATTTTCAGGATTTATTTGTTGGACCTCAATGTCAAATTTGACATAACAAATAATAACACTGAATGTTTTACGCACACAAAGTGCTTCATAAATGGTTATTGTCACAGATTTGTTAATAGAAATTGTGCGGGGAGGAAAAAAGAGGGTAATTATTTTTTTGTGCTAAGCTATGACATAAAAGTGAGCTTTTTCAAAAAGCTTCTGTATGACCCAGGAGCTGAACCTCTTCAGAAATTTAATTGGAATTACTCTCTTCAATTGTGCAAGGAGACTAGGAAAACTTAGGCAAGATGGGCTAGTTGTGAGCACACACTGAATTGGTGGCAGAGACAGAATTAGAACATGGGATTCTTGACTTCTTGCCTATACACATTTTTCAAGCTCAGACTCCTTCCTTGTGTATATACTTAGACATTTGCTGCCCTCCAAAGCTAATGAGCAGGTTTCGACAAGGACAGCAGAGTGTGTCAGATAATTCTAGACCAAAGGAAGAGTGATAGCAGATGAGATGAGAAAACTGAAAATAAGTTTGAATTGCTTTGCCATCTGAGACCACAAAATATGAAGATGGTCCCTGGCATAAGGATGCTTTGTGCTTAGCTAATGCACTCATTTTCTCCTGAGAATGGGAGGAGTTTGAGAGTTGGTCTGTTCAGAGCATTCCTGTGGCTCAGCCAAGACTTTCCTGCAGGAATGTGCATGCAGCTGCCTTTTGAGAAATGCTGGGACAGCAGTAACATAGGGCAGGAGAAAACAGGGGGCCATAAGGCTCTAAATTGAGCTATATTGCATGCGCTGAAGGTCTTTCACATCCTTCAAGCAGAAGACCACTGAATGAAAGATGATGTGCTGAGGAAGGCTGAAAAATCATTATCTTGGTTTCTTTGTGCCAGTCAGACATAAAAATCAAGTGTGCAGCCTCTGGTCACTGGAGAGATACAATATAAGGAACTGATCTATTTGTTTAAATTTGAACTTTGAAGCTGTTTTATAAACTTTAATGTCTATTTTATTCTCCTAAGAATCTACAAGGTTTGTCCAGTCCTATCTAAGTGTAAACAGTTTGTGTCTCACTTTTCTGTCATACACTACTTAGCTTTTGTTTCTTTTGAGTGGGAAGTTGCTGCTCTTGGCTGTTTTGCAAACCTACTCGAAAACTCTGGCCTCACTCAAACTCAAACTTGTAGAGCCAACATGAAGATGGACAAGCAACTTCCCCAACTCTCATTTCCTGTGGTCCTGTTGCAAGTTTCCTTTGAAGGCCATTAGGTATTAGGTAATTGTGGGCTGTTCAGAGCTGCTCTATGCCCTCCCTAGAGAGGGATATGCCTGTGGTTGCTAAATCAATCCTTATGTAGTAGCTACCTCATAGCAATATGCTGTGATTAAATACATAAACCACTGTATTCTGCTACAGTGGAGAATGAGGGACTGACAATGTTACAAACCAAAGTGATGAATAAAACAAAAACTGTACAAGCACCTCACTGAAATACAACTTAAAATAGCAATTAATTATTTCAAGACCTTGTTCTGACAGTCTTTAGAAGAATCAAAATACTAGTTTTAACTATTTAATAAGTCTCATACTTAGGGTCTGTCTACTTGGAGTGGCTCATATCTTAAGGCCTGTTTCTGAAAAGAAAAAAAGTTATAGTCGTGAGAGTGGTAAAGGGGTAGGGTAAGACCTACTTGTAATCTTCTGTGATCAATATTGTGTCTGTCAGTGCTGCCTAAGAAATGACCTCCTCTCTTTCATTTACTCACAAACAAAGTACTGTTTGAAATGAGAATTGCATTTCCTACACTGAAATATAAATTTATTGTTCCCTTATGTCATTTTTACAGTATGGCAATTCTGGAGGACCTCTAGTTAATCTGGTAAGTCCATGTGGCTTGGTTTTGTTTGTTGGTTGGTTTGTTTTGTTTCAAGAGCTAGATTGAAGCTAGTGGGAGAATGTTCTTTTGGAAAGATTCATAGATCATTCCAGCTTCCATTCATTAAGGAAATGGTGGGCAGATAGCCTGAAGCTAATGCAGAATATGCAAATTAGGTCTCAGTTCACACACCATAGGAAAACATTTCCCCATTGAGCACAGAAAATTTTACATAGCAGTGAGGAATAAGGGATCTGGTAGGAGCAGTTATGCTCATTCACACTGTGAAACCTGGGATGCACAACAAAGATGGGACCTGGTTAACCCACACAACTATTTCAAAATAGATTGCTTTAAATCAGCACTGGTTTTGCAGGTCACTGACTTGTGGCTGTGGTGGCAGTAGTGACTCCACTGCCCGCTTGGCAGAGGGAATCTCTTGCTGAGTGGTAGGATGGACCTTGGATGAACACACTGTACCGTAATCTCTCTGGCCATCACCGTTAAATGTGAAATGGATTATGAATCAAAGCCCAGATCCTCCCTTATAAGTAATGTTTATTTCTTGAGTGATTACAACACTCTAAAATTTCTTACGCCAGCTTTTAACGTGAAATACTGGGCAGGGATCTGAATCCTGTACTTAGGAACAAATTTAATTGTGTGTTCTCTCTCAACAGGATGGTGAAGTGATTGGGATTAACACCTTGAAGGTCACAGCTGGAATTTCTTTTGCTATTCCTTCAGACCGTATCACTCAGTTTCTCACAGAGTCACACGACAAACAAAGTAAAGGTGAGGTCTGCAAGAAACAGTGGCATCTTCCAATTACTATCCTGATCCAGGAGAAGTGCCAAAAGACGTGGGTCTGGGATCCTACTACTGAAAGGAGCAGCATCATTTTACAGTATAGAGCATCACAGACTTGGAAATAGAAAACAATCTCACAGACCTAGGAGAGACTTTTTATTACTCACACCTCCAAAGAGCAGACAGTATCTGTATAAATATGGGAAATAGGGCCTCTGAGAATAGTGAGGACACAGATGAATCATCGCTGTCTCAAATGATCTTGAGAACAGATGATCACTTGTTTAAGGAGTCTTATTCTCCTCTTCATTTCTTGTCCAAGCAAAAAGAAGATTAAGATATACTGTAGAAAATAAGGTAAAAAAAATTTTAAGCACCTGTCCACAGGTGGGGTTTAGTGTATGCATTTTCCATAGAACCTGACCTATATTTTATCATGGTCATGTATGTCAGTGCTATATAATCAGATATTGTGATAGATCCTCAGACCCTGGTGGAAGAAGGGCTGTTACTAATTCGTGAAGAAATACATGGGAAGATGGGAGAGAGGCAGAAAGAAATAAAGGCCTCTTCCCCAGAGAGCATATAAATCTAAGTTTATTGGCAACGACAACTGCAGTACTTTAGGCTTTTTTTACGTGCCTGCACCATATCTGTCACCCTGTTCTAGATGTCATACTGCACAGCCAAAGCTGATCTAGTAATGCTGCATCCAGGCCAAACCTTTCTTATTCTTCTGCTTGCCAGTTCATCTGTCCACACCCTCCTACTCATCTTTTATCATGAGTGTTGGCTGCTTCTGCTTCTTCTCTTGAACCTTTTTGTTATTAATCTTGTCTTCTCCTGAGTTCATCCAGTTCCTGATGCCAGGGTTCTTTCCCTACACCATTGTCCTTTCAGACAGTGTTATTTCAGAAACTTCCCGTAGTCAGCGGTTTTAAAGTGGTGCATCTGCTTGTATATATGAGAGCCTCACAATCCTGATGGGTCCCCTCACCTGTGTTTGGCTGAATTCCACAAATTGTATTGTTTTCACTGTTGATTTGGGGGGAGGGAGAGGAGTAGATGCGAAAAAGTTGTTAATTATATGCTGAGAAGTGCATTTTGAAGTAGCTGACAATTTTGTTTCAGTTGACAAGTCAAAAAACTTATTTATTTGCCCTGGTTAGTAACTGATGGTTGGTTTCTGAAACAAACAGGTGTCTCATTAGTGATGCTGCTCTTCAGAAGCCAGCTGCTCATCCCAAGCCCAGGAGGAGCAATGGCTCACCCTGCAGGCCTGGCCTAGAGGCACGAACTCAAGCCTCGGTCAGAGCCCACCATCTCCTGGTCGCTGGGGCTGGAAAGTCAGTGGAGGTTAGAGATGTCATCTCTGAAATCAGCCACCTTGCTCCTTCAGGCACCTTTACCTGCACAGAATGATGAGCCCAGCTAAGGGCCCAGAGGCAGCTTTGCCCATGGAACCCTAAAAAAAAAAATTGTGAGACATTCAAGTTTATACAGTGATTGTAACATACAGATCTTTTTCTTATCATGTTACATTATCCCCTAATCAAAAGGATTCACGCTTTCTCTTAGTGTCAGTGTGACTGTCGCTTTTCAAGTATCCTGGGCACAGGCAATTTTTTTTTTCTTTTGTTTCTCTGAAGTACCTCTTGTAATTTTGCTATGGAAGAACAATCAGTTAAAGCTCTTGATGCATAGAGAAAGTTTCTAGGAGATGTTTTCACTGTATATTTGAGACATAGTTTGCATTTTTAGGCCTTTAGTAATAGTTTTAAGGTTTATTGTATAGTCATTATTTCTTGGCATAATGAATTTACGTAAGCATAATTTTAGGGATGTTTTTATCATGTTTTCTTTTCTTCCAGTTATGTTTCAGTAGTTTCAGTAGGATCCTCCCTTATGGTACAATTAGGTCATAGAAAGATGTTTAAGGGTATTAACATTTTGCCCTTAATATCATATTGCCTGAAGATGACAACACTCCCTTAGGATGCCACTCTTTCCAGATTTATTCTGGCATAGTAGAGACTCAATTGTTTAATAAGCTTGACCTTGGTCTTTTGAATCTCAGTTGACCAGATAACTGTTTTATATAGAAGGCATATATTTTTTTTTAAATCTCATCCATTATATATAACTGCAAATAACTGATCTATTAAAGAACAGGAGTGGAGAGGGGTGAAAAAGGAGAGGATGTCATTTGAATGAAGAATTTGAAGTGATTATTGTTATCTATACAGTCTATATTACCTAATGCATGGGTAATATATAATAGCACCTAATGTATTTTTGACCAAAGATTTGCCAGAGTCCTCATAGAGATGTTTGTCTGTTGAATGATCTGAAAGCCTTTGGTAATTTTGGGGTTACCAGTTAACTTCCTTTTATAGTTAGGAAGTCTTAAACTGCTGCATGAACTTAAGTGTCTCCATCTGTACCTCAGTTTCAACCAGCTGTGTATTCTATGTTTACCTCTGGAAGTTAACTACGTACTTTAATGTTTAGGCATAGATCCTTTAAAATGGAAGACAGTAAGTTAGCAATTTGACAAAATATTAAAGAGAAAATCCATCCTAAAAGGTCAGCTTGGCTTCTCTTGTAGTGTATGCAGAGAAACGAATAAACCTTGTTTCAGATGGGCAAGGGGAAATGCGGGAGTTCTGCATTGGCCACACCCAACAACTAACATGAATCCTCGTTTTGCATCCCCAGGACATTGTATTAGTTGTGTTGAAACAATATTCTTACCTTAGTATTTGAAAGATTATTACTCATAATAATTACCACTAATCATGAGGGTTGGTTAAGAGGCTTGCTGAGTATAGATTCAGACCACTGATTAAATTCAGCTATGCAGTTTATATGAAAGGGACACTTCACGCAGTCCAGCATTATAGGTTTGAGCTGTTTTCAGGTCTTCTGTTTGGCAGTGGAATACCTTTCTTAAATGCTTTCAGGGCTGCTCTTGTAATCTGCAAGATGAGCTAGGTGCAAAAGTAATTAGCAGAGAAGGTAGGAGTTTTGCCTGACACTTGAATAAGAAATGCAGGATGCATTTCTTCACTTGGAGGTCCTGGTGATATCCTGGCCCTACTGAAATGAGCTGCTATGGGTATAATTTTGCACCAGAGTTACTCAAGCCATTAAGAGTTCAAGTACATGACCCCTTAATTTAGATATATCAGTTCTTTTTGCTACAGTTTATAGGTCATAAGCATTTCTGCCTTCAACTGGTGTTAATCTGTATCTCCATTGTTGGAAGAATCAATAAATAAAGTTTAACAGTAAGGCAAGTGCTTTCCTTGCTGTGGAACAGAAGTCTCTGTAGACTGTGAATTGCTTCTAGATACTTGGGGTCAGCTGCTTGTGACTTTCTATTAACACTAAACAGATTTAAGTTTAAACTCATGGTTGAGGTTGGTTTGCTCGACTTTGTGCCCCTGGAATCGGTGTTTAATCTGGCCTGTTGTTTACAAAACTGAAATGAGATTTGAGTCTCTCTCTTCTGTGCTGTGCTCCAGCTTTAAGCCACAATGGTTTCACATTTGCTAAACCTGATTGTTTTAACATATGAACCTTCTTTTAACTACTGCTGGGACTGCACCCTTATGATGTGCTCCTTAGATTTATGACATCACTTTATTCCAGTTCTCCTAATTATTTTTTCTTTCACCTCATGATTGCACAAATTCCCATAATGACAGGTTTTGAGACTTTTTGTTCACAGAGGAGTTGTAATATAACAGTAGTAGTTCCAGGTGCCACATACTGTTCTGCCGATGTGACTTAGCCCTAACATCACCATGCCTGTGCTTCGGGAATGATAAAACACTATAACTGGTTGTCTGTGCCTGTTCAGTCTCTGCTGATGCTTCAAATAAGATGGACAATTATATTCCCTCTAATTGAAAACTTTGGTTTCTGTTGCAGGTGTTTGACTTTGGTTAAATTGAGTGGAATAGACTTTTATGAAACAAAGGACTGATTTTTTTTTTTTTTTTCTTACTTCTATTCTGACACACAAAATGTCTGGAGAGGGGAAAGAGAGGAGTGTCTACTCTGCTGCTAAAGTAACCCACGGCTCACAGTTTTTAGTTTTATATTACACAATAGCCTGCTACTTTTGTAGTATGAATTGCTATTTGCAGCGTGGCAAACTTACTGCAGAGAGAGGGCAGAAGACCATTTTGAATTTCAGTGCATGAACAGGAGTGAAATAATGACCCCAACCTGCCCAAAGGTGAAGGTAGAATTAGAATTTTGGTTAGGAATAAGTTTTTAGTTACAAGATTTATTTTTTCCCTAAAGCTTTATGTTGACATTTATCGTTAGCCACTGGGGAAGTAATTCCCTTTATCACCAGAGTAATTTCTCCTGTGGTATTTCATTCTTGCTGTTTTGTTTCTTCCAAGTCAATTTCTTTTGTCCCTTCTTTAATTTTGATTTTTCATTCATGTGAACATTCCTGACTCACACTCCAGAGTATCTTTGTGCTTCTGCAAATTTCTGCCTCACGCAGGTGATGACCAGCAGCAATTGTTTAATGCAAACAGAAACTGTCACCAGAGAGTCTTTCACTGATGTGCCTTATGAAGGCATTTTCATTATTTGACTGTCCACATTGCATGGACAAGGGGATTATGTTCAGGGGGGAGAATTGTCATGTCTGAATATTTTTAAAGGGTGAAACACTACATTTCTGCCCTGCAGACTGGAGGAGCACTGTGAGCTAGTTCATGGTTATGCCCATGCTCTTCAGACTTCAGATTTGAGCAATTGAACTCCTTGAAACTCTTGCTATAGCTGATTTTGATCTTATTAGTTTTACTTTAAAACAGAGGAGAGCCAAGCATTTCAGGGCAAAGCAGGGATGGCAGTTATGGATGCAAGACTGTTCACAGTGTTGTAAATCCAATGTTTAGTAGTCAACATTTTCAGTGACCCCAATGGGAATATTGGACATGTGTAAGATTCAGAGCTAAATCCTTTACTTGGGAATGTTTTTCTTGGAAAGAATAAGAACTAGAGAAGACTGTGTACATCTCCTTTTTCCTCATATGAGAACCTGGAGAAACTCAGAGATCTTGCGAAGTAGTTATGCTGGAACAAGTAAGGGGAAATATTGTTTCATGCAGGATGTGACTGAGTACTGCAGCACTCACTTCAGGAAGTCATCAAACTGCATTTTTTTCATAAGACAGCTGTGCAATATCATGGTTTACTAAAAGCCAACTGCAGAAACGTGGTGTTCTTCCTAAAGGGATGACTTCTCACCATTTAAAATTCAAGAGAGTCCTGGCGAATCATGAAATTATAGAATAGTTTCTGTTGGAAGGGACCTTTAAAGGTCATCTAGTCCAACCCCCCTGCAGTGACCAGGGACACCTTTCACTACATCCAGTTTCTCACAGCCCCATCCAGCCTGACCTTGAGTGTTGAGAGTTGGGGCATCTACCACTTCTCTGGGCAGCATGTTCCAATGTTTTACCACTCTCATAATAAAAAATTCTTTCTGATACTTACTGCCAATCTACCCTCTTTTAATTTAAAATCATTACCCTTTGTCCTGTCTTCTAAGCCCCCTTTAAATACTGAAAGACTTCATTAAGGTGTCCCTGGAGTCTTCTCCAGGCTGAGCAACTGCAACTCACTCAGCCCATCTTCATAGCAGAGGTGCTCCAGCCCTCTGAGTATTTTTGTGATCATTTTAGCAAAGGTCTACATGTTTTGGGTTTGTTTTTAGACTTGCTTTTATTCTTTGTGGTAGAAATATCAAGCCACTTGCATGACAATCGGTGTGAGTCTTTTGATTACCCCTTCTCTGAAAGGTGGAAATTAAAATTTGTTTAGATCCCATTTCTACATTTTAATAAGAACATCATATGATCAAATTGTCTTGACCAGTCTCAGATTAAGTGGTAGTTCGTTATGAAATTTTCCATTTACTGAATTCATGTGGTACTAGATCACAGCAATTTCCTGAATTTCCTGAAGGAAAAACTCTTACAGAGTGTAAATGAGCTTTCTCTCTTACCCTTAGTTGCAGGGAGAGGGATTGTCATTCTGTACACCACAGCTAATCAAAATTTAAAAAATAACCTCAGTGTAGATGTGTATGATTTTGTTTAGTTTATTAAAATCTGATACATTCTGTTTTAATTTTCAGGTGTTTTGGGTCATTAGAGCAGTTATTTTTGTCAGTGTGTGCCTAAATTTCTTAAACATCCTCTGTGTTCCTTTCAGATGGGAAGAAACGTTTCATTGGCATCAGAATGCTGACAATAACACCAGCGTAAGTATCTTAGAAAGGTAATTGTATCATCCTGCACACAAGATATGGTCAGTAGTGGTTCAGAACTTCATCCAGATTTCATTACAAATCTCCAGAGATTCAGAAGTGGGCATTGGCTTCTAGGAAATCTGCAGGCATTTTAATGATATTGGTGAAGTCCATGTTCTGAGACCTGGCAATTCTCTAAATACCTATAGTGGTGGCTGTCCTGCTGATAGCGGAGGGAAATTAGGAAGAGCCTGAAGACTGATTTTGGTTCTTGACAAGGACATCTGGAGTTACACCAGATTTTAGGTGACTTTTAACCAAATGCTGCTTTCATGTGACTCTGAGTGCCAATGACAGGTCAGCTGATGGAGGGTTTGGTGGCGCTTTTATCAGCGCCGGTGGAGGTCATCTGCTGTGAGATTTGGTGCCTAACCATTAACTAGAAAGAGATACTAAAGTGCCAAACTAAAGCTTTGTGCCTTCATTTTAACAAAGCCAGAATGTGGGCACCCTCCTCTGGCTCTTTACTGCCTTTTCCCTCTTACATTGCTTTGTGTCTTGCTGTTAGCCAGATATATTCTTGGATAATAAATGAGGGCTCTTATGCTGATGTTCTTTCCCAGCAGTAGGCATGTTTCCAATGTGGCAGTAGACTGCAAAATTAAACAAGACAATTTCCAGCTGGGGCTGTAGTAAAGCCATCTTTTTTTATTGAGTTACACTCTTGCAGTCCTCCCTGAAGGGTCAGATCCTCAGCTGGAATGAATCAGTGTAATGGCATTAACATCACTGATGGAGAGAAACTCGGGATGTTTCTCTGCATAACTGTGAACACGATGTGAGGTTTTACTGCCTTTGTAGCATCTAATGAAGCCATGTGAGATGTCTGCAGGCCTGTTTTCAGAAAAAGACCACTTCCCTTGGTGTGTTTACTTTAATTATTCAATTGTTAGCTGCCTCAGTACAAAATCAAATGAAGAGAATGTGTGCAGCCATTTTGGCTTGTTTTCTTTCTGTGGGACCCCAGTTTTTCATGGCAAATAGCCAAGTAATCCATCCTTGGTTTAAAATCTTTTCTTTCTAGAAATGGGTTCTAACCCACACTGTACACAGACCTGAAATGAAGTCATCACCTCTGAAATGAGCAGATGTTTTTTGAGCCTCTATTTTACAGCAGGTTCCTGTCCTCTTACTTTAGAAAGTGATGCACAAACAATACCTGAAACAAACTTGAGGAAACTGAAGTTTCCCGTTCTGATCTATCCACTGGCTGAAGTCCTCAAAAGGTCTATTGTTCAAAATAAAGACAAGTTAAGAATGACTTGCAAAATAAAAGAAGCAAAAAAGTTAGCAAATTTCTGCCCCATCACCAGCATTAATTGTTTGGGCAGAAATGTCTTTTTTCACACTCCAGAGAGTGCTTCTGCCCTTGTGCTTGTGTACAGGGCCCTCTGAGCTACTGCTACACAGAGCCCAAGTCAGATTCTTGCAGGAGATGTACAAGACCATTAAGTCTAGCATGCTTTGCACAGGGAAGTAGTTTTGCCTCTCTTAAAATCTATGTGCTTTGATTCAGTCCAAATTCAAGCCCTCTATATTTTCATCACAGAACAACAGGGAAACAATTAATTGTTAATTCTTTTAATTTTTTTGTCACAAAAAGTTTAAATAAATAAGAATATTTGAATGCTTCTGCTTTTGTAGTGCAATCAAATTCTGTATAACTTTGTTCTTCTTTTAGATTGGTGGAAGAACTGAAGCACAATAATGCTGATTTTCCTGATGTCAGAAGTGGGATTTACGTACATGAAGTTGTTCCAAACTCACCTTCTCATAGGTAGGTAGAGCATGTTATTTTCTTTCACCACAAATAAATGTCCGAAGAGGTACTAGTAGGTATTATTTCTTTTTATATTCAAGTAATTTCTCATACCAAGCTTGATTTGTAAACAATTAAAAATTGTGCCTTAAGGTTTAAAAGATTTGTGCTAAGATTCTGCTCACATTGACAAAAGTGAAGAATTTCAATATCAGAACTATTTAAATCATGAAATCATTTAGGTTGGAAATGACCCTTAAGGTCATCAAGTCCAATCATTAACCCAGCTCTGCAAAGGCCACCGGTAAACCCTGTCCCTAAGTGCCACTTCTACCCATGTTTCAAATACCACCAGGGATGGTGACACCACCACTTTGCTGGGTAATCTCTTGCAGTGCTTGAAAACCCTTTCTATGAAGGAATTTTCCCTTTTATCCCATCTAAATCTCCCCTTGAACAACTTAAGGCCATTTCTTCTTGTCCTGTCACTTGTTACTTGGTAGAAGAGACTGTCACCCACCTCGCTACAGCCTCCTTTAATGACATTATGAAACACTAACAGTGTGCAAATATAAACAACACCCCAAATACAGTGAAATAATAATTTCCCAATACTTTGCCTGGTGTGTTTTACTTGTCTTGAAATTTTGAGAAGGGTTTCATTTCCAATGCCTGAAATACATATTGGCAATATAAAAGCATGATCTTTCAAATGGATGAAGTGAGTCAATAATGGATAAAAGTCTTTTCTGTTTCCCATTTACTGTAGTTTTGTAGAAGACAAAGAGCAATCTAGACTCATTGTTTTTGGTGTTTATGAAGAAAATCCTCAATGAAAAAACCCAAGCCTTATTTTGCATTTAGCAAGTGCTACCTGTTATTTTTTCACAGTCAGAAGGGTGGAATGTCCCTTCAGTGGAGACTAAAACAATTAAAAATTTATCACACCTGCAAAAGAGGCGGTGAATAGCCTTTGTACTTTTCCTCTGCATAGAATGCATCCTTACTGCCATTTTCTTGTCTTTGCAGAGGAGGCATCCAAGATGGAGATATTATTGTGAAAGTCAATGGGCGTCCTTTGATGACTTCCAGTGACCTGCAGGAGGCTGTGATGAATGAATCACCTCTACTACTTGAAGTTCGAAGAGGAAATGATGACTTGCTATTTAACATTGAGCCTGAAGTTGTCATGTAAATAGAATTGAGGAAGCTCTCACCATAATTAAACTCACTTATTCTGGAACACTAGATACCTCCTTTACAGCTACAGTAATTATACTTCCTGTTGACTAATGACAAGGTGGACTAACTTAATTGCCTGAGCCATTTCTGTACATAGTAGCTAGAATGACTTCAAAGATGCCATTTATAGAAGATTTAAATTTCAAAGAAGCTTAAGAACTGTGTTCTGGGGAGGAGGAGAAAAAACAAATTTTGGGTAGCTGGTAGAAATGGGTCCCACTTCCTGTACCTGCAGACTCAGAGCAGACTCAGTTCTGCGTTTTGAAAGATCAAAGTACTACTGGAAGTGAACACCCCGAATACAATGAACAAATTTGGAGGAAGCATATGAAAGGGGGAATTATTCTTAAGCTACAGTCATGCCTGCAGCAGACCCAAGCTATTGCAATGCAAAATTGAGCTTTTTTTTCTTTTATGTAACTTTTTCAATGTGAACCTGTTATTGGCAAAGCTTGTATTTGTTCTTAGTGCTTCTGTGCTCCATGCCCATGCAGGTAGATGAAATCTGTAAATATTGAAAGGAACAAAAATTGGTGTCAGGCTATAGAGTGTTACACCTAGGTCATGCGATTTTTGGAATATAGTAAATGATTCTTATAGAATTAATGCCTTATATATAAATCAAAACGATGTGCTGAACAAAGTTAAGTTTGAGAAAGTGCACAGTTTTTTAAGAATTTGATACAAACTTGTTTTGCATTTTTACTGGTAAGCTTTGCTGTAAAATTGTTACACTACTTTTGGCTTTGACTGGGTATGTTTCTACTGTAAGGAGATTAAAGTTTACACAAATAACACATTGATGTAAACCTCTTTTTAAACAAATATGTCTTCTCTGCTTCTTCTGTCTGACTGGAATAGGCTCTCCCAAGAGAGAATTTTCTTACAGAAAATTGGGCCCTGATGTTATGAAAACCCTTTGCATCCCTATGACATAATCATTCCGCCTTTATTTAGACTGTGTTTAGAAATGCTTTTCACACAAGTCATTTATTTACACTGGTTTTTTCCATATTTATGAATTTTGCTTTGATGTCACTTATAGAGTATCGAGTTGGGATCCTCTTGTCCTCAGCTCTCCCTGTACGCGATGAGAAGCAGAAAGGAAGCACCAGTAACCCTGTTTTACAGCTAGAGCATGTGAGACTTCTGTGTAATAAACTCAGGAGAGGAATTGCTAAGAGCTAAATCAAGATCGCCTACATATCCTGGACCAAACAAGTGTCTTCTCCCTTAGTGAATATTGCTTCAGTTTCCAAAGAAGCAGGGGAGCGTTTGTATGTAGAACATTTCCACAGCAAGCTGTGCTTTCTAGACCTGTTTTTCATGTCTTTGTTACACTGATGCAGAAAGGAATTAGCCTTTGCAGCAGTTCCCTTGAGGTTGCCATCATGCCTAGACTTTCTGGTTATACCAACTCACTTATGTGTGACAAGCCTTGCATCTTTGGGTTTGTACGATGCCAGACAGGCGGAAAAGAGCAATCTGTTCCCTCCTTGCTGTCTGACTGGGACTGCAGCTATACAATGCAAAGGTGGATGGGGCATCTTCCTCTTAAAAATGAATAGTGTTTCTTTCCATCACAGAAATGTGATGTGCCTGTAATGATGGCTTTGCCCCCCTGCTGTCACTAAACAAAGAGCTATTTTCACCCCACCTACAAAAGATGCTTTGAACCTGTTGAACATTCCAATTCCTTTATGTTAAGATATTGCCTCAGCATGCAGGGTTGCAAAAAGCATACTTGTGTTCTGAACTTAGGGTACCTGTGGCATGCGGAAGGATGCTCTCATGGCTAACATCAAGCCTATCCACCCATGTGTCCCACATTAGTGCCCACATTTTACAGTTCGTACGGTGTCTGTCCGTAACCATTGATTAACACTAAAGAAATTAAAGTAGCTCTGAGTTTGTTGCTAATTTTTTGGGTTTTGGCCAAGAAATTGTTTGGTAAAAAGACTCAGAGAGTGATTAGCTTCTTTTCCTGTAAGAAGCTTTTGTCTTCTAGTTAACAAATTGCCTATTTTGAAATAAATTGCATTAAATCTCGTAGTACAGCAATAATGGGTAGAGACTGGAAGTGACACAGTAGTATTAAAAATTTAAAACACTGTTGTTGGTGCTTGCCAAATGCTTTGGCCTTTTAATAAAGTCACTGTGTGGGGGGAGAAAGGCTATTTCCTTATTCATCAAAAAATGTTGCATTCCGCCAGCAGTTCCTAGGTTTTATAAACTGTCTCTGAAAATCTTCATGAACTCACACATTACATCCAATGGTCTGCAAGTGCTGCTGCATTGTAGCAGATTTCCCTCCGAGGTAACGAAGGTCAGCTGAGGTTCCTTTAGAAAGAAAGCATTGTCATTCCCTTTGGCTGCAGGAGCATCTGTGTCATTTCAGCTGCGGTGTGGCCCTTGTCTGCTGAGATATGAGTAGACTTTATTAATTTCCACTTGTGCCCCTGACATTGGCCAGAGCTGCAAAGGGTAATTACTCAAAGATAGAGTTAGTGTCTCCTGATGCCAGCAGTTAGCATTAAGTTTATGACCCAAACTTGATATCTCTGTTTCTTGGATAAAAGAAAGTAAAATTGCAGTTGATATCTCTTTAAAACAAAATATTCTGGCAGCCTCTCTATTATAAGCAGTTACTGGCTGTGTCTCTTCAGAAAAAAAGTGTGATCTTGATTTCTCAAAAGAACTGGACTGGCAACTACAGCTTATTCAAGCGAAAGTGGTCATTGACCTCATTATTTCTGCAAGGTCTAATCAGCAAAATAAGGAAATAGAGAGACCACCAGTGACACCTGAGTATTTCAGGATGCTTCTATGCTGCAGCCCAGCAAGGTTGTCAGTGGTTGCTGCTCTGCCGTACCCAAACTAAGCCCTGTGGGGGAGCTCCCTCTCACCTGTCCTGCTCACCTGTGCCTGCTGTGAAGCTGAGCACAGTAATGACAACTTTTCAGGCTCAATGTTCCATACAGAACAGGAATGAGAACACACCATGCACAATAAAATACCATTCATAGAGTGTGGCTGTTAGGTAGACAAGGTATAGGAGGAGTAGGAAACAACAAAACAACACAAAATAGAAAGAAAATAACCATAAACTTAGGAAAAAAAGAAAAGAAGGTATGTCTGTTACTTCCTTTTATATAACTAGACAGACATGACTCTGGGCCAGACTGCTGTACAGCTGCCACGTACTTGAAGAATCTTTTCTTGCAGGAATGGCATCTTATAACTGTACCCTCAGAGCAGTATAGGATGTGTAACATCCCAAAACACCAGTGACTCTCCCCAGTAGGGACCAGTAATGAAGCTAGAGCCTTTAGGCTGTAGTTGGTGTGGCACGCACTTCATCATCACTCCTGAGCCCCACAGAGCTGCTCCTGTGGCTGATTATTTGTAGCTCTGTGTTCCCCCACTATATGAGTGCTCTAAACCCATTTGTACCTCTGGTATCAGCTAAAAAAACATCACTGGGAAGAGAGAGAGAGAGGGGCACTTTCTATTTGCAAACAAGGAAAAACAAGGGAATGCCTTCCCTTACAGGGAATCCAGTACCTGTGAAGGAACTGGACATGATGCAAGAGGTTCATGAGCCTCGGGGTGTGCCAAGCTTTTACACTTGCTTATGCCTAACAGCAAGTTCTTAATTTGCAGGCTGTGGCTGCTGTGTTGTCCACAGCACTCTCATGGTCCAGCAGTTGGCTCTGCTGCTGCTCCAGGAATTTCGGCCTGTGTAGATCTGAAAAGGCTTGAAAAGGCAGCAGAAATATGAATTACTGGGGAACCTCAGTGCTCACACAGAAAATCACTGCAAGGCAGCTCTTCTGCACCACCTGCTCTCCCCTTGCTGCTATGTGCATTCTGCACAACCCCACACCAGCCGACTGTCCCTCCTTTCTGTACATGTCCTGGGACTGCCTCTGCATCAGTTATTCCATGCAAAGCTCTTACCCACAGGGGCTGTTCACACCTCTACATTTTGCCCTCTGCATCAGCTGCTCTGTTTGCCCTTCTCCAATGGCTTTGCACCAGCTATTCCATACCTCCATATATCCCAGACAGCAGTCTCACACTCTTTTGTTTTGACTGCCTGCTTCTTGCTTGAGGCTTTGTTGTTTTAGCAGAAATGAGGAAGAAGGAGGAATTTTTATTTCTTTCTTCCCAAGCTCTGAAGTCTGGAGTGCTGTGCTGAGCGTTTCAAGTCCATAGCAAAATACTAAGGCACTGGGTTGATGAGAAGTTTATTTAACCACAAGACACTGCAGGATATAGAAGGTGATGGTGCCTCTGTTTAAGCACCAACCAGCCAGGAACTGGTGTTTGTAGACATACAAGGCTGAGGGTTTACCCTGGGTGGTGTGTATGGGCAGTATGGGTGTGCTTTCTGTGCCCACATACAGGGCTAAAGTCTGAGGATTGCTTTGAAGTAGGAAGAAGACCTAAAGAGGGAAGGAAAAGGGTGTTTAGCATGTTTACTTTATTTTATTCCCCTTATTTATTTGGCTATCTTTAATCTTCATTTAAGTGGATATGCCCAATAAAAGCCTCCAGGTCTGTGTTTATTCTGATCCTTATTCCAACAGTAGCAGATTATTTTTGTAACTTTGGTGTTCTGCAAATAGTAGATTTGGTCTTTTATTCAGTCTTTCCCAGTGCTAGTTTCAATAGAACAGCTTGGTGGAACTTTGCTGTAGAAGAAATTTGCAGGTAACGCCATGGCTGTAAAATGAGCCAGAAAGAGGAACCCACTGTCAGTTAAGGCAGAGTTGCTTAGGAGACCTTGTTGGTTGGTCCAACTCTCTATCTTCTGTCAAACATTAGAGGAAATGTTCTACTACATTTTTATACTCAAAAATGCAGATTATATTTACTAGCAGGGAACTAATGCTTGGGGAGAACAGAACATGGACACAGGAGAGGAACTTCAGCCTACAACTGTCACAAACAAACAAAAAAAAAGAAAATATATAGTTGGGTTTTTCCTCTTTTGATTTTTTATCCTCTGGGGAGAAAGGTCAGACAGTGCCCCTGCACCCCGTCTTCCTCTTCTCCCTTTTTGTCAAGAAGCTCCCCCAGAGACTGTGAGAATATGTCACTATTAAACAGCATTTTCCCTATAAAGATCTCTGGAGAATAACAGAAGCAACTTTTTGCTCTTTCTTTCTTCAACAAACACCAGCCAGGCCTTCAAAAACAGCCAACTGAGGCATAGTCAGGAAAAAACAAGTTCTTAAAGGAAGCAGTCGCCAAGGAAAATAATTGGGCAGCATGAGGGTTTTGGTGACGCAGCTGCACAGCTGCTAAGTTCAATGACTCTCAATTGCCTCCATCTGAAGTTGTGCTCCACTCTTGAAATGGTTTTTACCTCCATTACTATAAATAGCAGGGCATGATGATTTGCTGCTTGCAGTCCCAGAGGCAGCTTGGGAAAAAACAAAAAACACAACCGAACCCTAACAACTGAACCAACACACAATAAGAAAACAAAAAGCCTTCAAGTGTCTTCTCAGTAGGATCCTAAATGTCAAAGAGAGATCATGAAGTTAGAGAGTATAGTGCTAATGCTTTTGATGATGATTTTCTGACATCTTTGTTGGTCAAGAAGATATGCAGCACTACAAGAGTAATGCCAACTGCTCTGTCCTCCTTCTGTAGGAAAAAGTCCCCCTCAGGGTTGGTGTCACATAGACTGCTGGTCATTTCATCTGAGCTAACTCTCTAGATGTCCCTTAACATCAACAGAAAGAAACAGTAGCTTTCCTCTTCTCAGAAAGGAGAGATTCAAAACAAGTCCAAAAGACTGTGTCCTAAAAATATTTACTCTAAAGCCTCCTTCCTCTGAAGAGTCCTCAGATAATGTACACAACTGCACTGTACAAATCCCAAGAGCATGGGGTAGGTTTTTCTGTGGAAGGTAGCAAAATGTTGGTTCCTGACTTGTTCAGGTGTTCAGCTCACTCTCCCATGACATGTCCACCACGGCCACCTACCTAAAGTTATCTGATCAGTGTTTGAAATGCATTAATTACACTTGCCTTCCTAGCTGTTTTACCGCCAAAGCTGCTTCTTTCCTGTCTATAAATCCAGATGCAAGGAACATGGGAAAATACACCTCAACCAGCAGAAATGCTCCCAAAACCCTTTTTTGTGTCCATAAAAATATCTGAGCTTGGAAGTCCATCATGTTGGTAGTCCTCGTGGTTGAACACCAGTGCTCTGTTTGCCTCTGCAAGTTCTGGATGTCACCTACTGCCAGCTGTACACCCCGCTGGAAAACGAGCAATTGCTCTCATTAAGGGCATAAAGCTGCCAGTTGTGCCTCTGCAGAAGGACTTCAGCATCTGAAATATGTTACTCCTCTGGGGTTAAATATTGCCATTCTGGCCCATAAATCTTACAGTGAAATTCCCCTTTTAGGGAAAAGCAGAGAAATTTTTGCAGCAGGATGAGGGAGTTCTGATGTTTTGAAAAACCCTTTGCAGTTTCTCAGCAGTTTGGGATGTCAGATACTATATGAAAAGGAAAATCAGTGGGCAAAATCTGAAAAAGTGATGAGAGGTGCAATGATGAATATATACCATTGTTTTGTATGCTTTTTCCCCCAAAATGTGTCTACATATCATCTCTGTTTTTGTTGGGTTTATTTTTGAAATAAATTTTCTGAGTGCTTCTGAGATTTTTTAAGGAAAGGTTACGACCTCTTGCTGATCAATATCTTTAGTCTTACTGGTATGAGGCTAAAGAACCAAAACCAGAAACTGGACATGGTATGAGGGAGCTGCAATGTTTTTTGCGGGGTTTGGTTGTTTTGTTTTGGGTTGGGGGTTTTTTGTGTCTTTTGTTTGGTTGGTTTTATTTTTTTTGCTTCACATCTGTAGCATCAGCTGCAGAAAAGGACACATGAGTAAATTCTGGCAAATTGGAAAAAAGCAGCCTCTGAAGGCAGTCTGGCAAACTTCTCTATATAACCACTACCTTTTAGAATAAAGCAAACTTTTCTGCAGCTTATTTATGCCATTTAAACAATTTAATATTTGTGTTGAAAATAAAAATAGTAATCTTTATATATTTTCCACTGGTTGGCATTACAGATTATCCTTTAATTGGAACAATACTTGAAAAACTTACTTTTGAGACTATTTTACTCCAAAATGTGGTAGGTAATTAAATAAAATTGATATTTTTTTAAGAGAAACGTGAACCTTGTCTAAGACAACTTTTTAAGTGGGCAGTGTTTTCATAACACAACACTTATTTTACACATTATTGAGGAAATTTCACCCGACAGAGTGAATTGCTAACGCTGACAACCCTAGTGGCATGGAGTCAGGTTCTGGAATGAAAGACTAAGGCATAGAGTCTCTGTAAAAGATACCTGGAAGTTAGCTTGTCAGCTAGAAAAGGCCTCCCATGGAATTTGGGTAGATATCTGTAATTCTGGTGACTGCTGCAGGCCAGGCATACATTTGCCTTTTTATGTAACTGTGAAGGCTGTGAGAGTTTGCAGCAATTGCTATTAATTACAGCAGCTGGGCAGAAGTTATATCCCCCAGCTTGCTGATATCCACCTCCATCTGTTTGAGAACATAATTCTGCAGGTGATAAATCAGCACAAAATATAGTTGTCTTTTCTCCTGAAAACTGATTCCTGTTTACATTTTACTACTAAAGTGCAAAAAAATTGCTAAGTTTATCATCTTGTTTAGGTCCATGAGGTTCAGGGGACAAATGCAAAGAGATGCTTAAACTTCAGGTGGTCAGTGAGTAGTAAGTTAAGCAGTTAAAAAAAATCTCAGATTTTGAACAACTCTTGGCACATTTTCATTTTGCATGTGCAGTGTGAGCTTACAGTCACAGATGAACCCTCTGTGAAATCAAGACTCTGTGGTCTTTTTTATTTTTAGAGAAAAAAAAGAAAGTGGATGTTAGAGAGGGAAAAATGAGCTCCCTACTATCCTGCTTTCATTATTATCATGGAGGAAAATGAAAGAGAAGAGAAAAGCAATCGTGGCCTGAAGCTCTGCTTGCTCTTCCTGCGGTTCAGAGCGGTCGGATGATGCGAGGTTTATTTAACTGTCTGTGTCTTTACACAGCCCCATTCCCATGGCATTTGAGGTCCAGATCCTCTGGAAGATGTAGGTGGTATTTCATGAATACCTTATAGATTACATGATTCGCTGTGTGTGGTACCATATTTCCTAGAGACTGGCCATAAGGCAAAATTTATGTGTGTGGCAGTACCTAGCACCACAGAACTGGTTTGTGTCCTGGTTTAGGGGAGAAAACATCAGAATGTAAACATCTTTCTTGGAGCAAAGTCTTCCCTCAAGTTCATCTCAATGCTTCTAATTACAGAGGCACATTTTGAAATTCATTTATCTCCCTACAAACATATCAGCAGCTCAGACAGAAAGAAAATAAAATAATATACATCACAGGGCACACAGAGTACCCAGAAGAAGGTAAGAAGGAAATTTTTCAAATTTTTAATGGCAGCTATATATTAATAATTTAAAAAATGTGGGTTTGCTCCATATTAAGCATCTTAAACTAAAGTCACACCATTTTGAGAAACTACTTCATGTCCAGCTTTTGCATTTACACAAAGTAGGAAAGGTCTGCATGAAATTAAGGCTAACTGCTTAGTGATGTGTAGCAAAAGTCTTTCTGCTGTTAGAACCAAAAAAATTCTCAGCTCATTCTCAATGATAATTCCCCACCTCTGATTGTGCCAACTTTAACAAATAGAAAGTCATATTGATTGTGATGTACTACACAGGATAGGTTTGGTTTAGATTGAAATGTTCCCCTAAAAGCAGAAAAGAAAAACCCATTCACTGTAGGTCATTTAACTTTCTTTTGTGTGTGTGCAGAGGCTGGGAGAATTAGAGAAGGGGGTGTTAGTGGCATAGAGGATATTCTGGGTTAAACCCAAGACCTAATCCCATGGCTGTAGCAATAGTATTTTGAAAAATCATTTTTCAGCTGCTATGGTAAATGTTTCTAAAAACAGAGGAGGAGTTCATAGTCTGTTACAACAATGAATCAAAATAACTCCGGTCATTTTCCATGCTTAGTCTCAAGAGCCGTGGTAAACTCCATGTTGGCTCATTCAAAACAGGGGAATGATTGGCAATGTAAGGTAACTAAAATCCTGAAAGAGAAAACAGGTAGATTAATTATCCCTGAAATCAATACTCATCTGCTCACCAGTTCCAGGCACAGGAGCTCTGTCTGCTGAACAAATAACCTGTCTTTGGGTCCAGCACAAGTACGCTGTAGAAACCTAGGGCCTGATCCTAAAGTCTGGGAAAGAAAACATGTGCTTGAAGTTGAACACATGATTAATATATTGGTGAACACTGAAATCTGGTCCATGCTGGAATTCTCATGTTTCAAATACTAAAAAGTCCCTCCAAATCTCTGCAAGTGAATAATCACAATTTACCAGTCCAATGTGCATTTCATCTGCCATTGCAAGTCCATAGCAGCCCTGATCTTATGAGAGATGAAGACACAGCACACATTTCTAATGAGCCCCAGGTTATATACACCATAAAATATGCAGAATGCATTCATGTTTTGTGTGCATGTGCTGTCTATACAAATATAAGATACAAAAATTAGGAAGTAATATAAAAGAGAATATAAAAATTGTGGAAGTAATCACCAGGGAAATATCACAGATTAATTCTGTGGCTAGTAGACATTAGAAAAAATCTAACCAGGAATAAGAATCTCACAGGAATGAGAATCACGTGGCAGGAAGAGGGCGAGGGAAGACGTGGCTGTGGTAAATAAGCCCTGACTTTATACAGATAGCAAGTTTTCTGCAAGTTACTTGAAAAGTAGGGGGGTTGCATTTTAAATCTATTCCAGACTATGATTGATGATGGACTGGTTGTTTAACTCCTCCTCTGCTTCAGTTCCTGCATCTATTAAATGTAAGTGGTAGCAATGCTAACACGAAGCATTCTGAAAGCTCAGGAAAATAAGATTATGCTATCAAATTGCAAATACTGCCTCTGTGTGGTTTAAAACAACACAACTCAATGAGCCTGTGTGGTCTGCAAGCAGACAGATGTATAAATGGACACTGCCTCCTCTCTGTTATTCACTGAAACCTTAGCTCAAGGCTGTGAATATGTGCTTTTATAGATGTCTGAATTCAGTGTCTCAGCAGGGTAAAGACAACATGCCCAATTAGTCAGGGTGTTGTCTCTAAGCATCTGAAAGTTTGATTTGGGCTGATTTTCCAGTTGACAGTTTATATTTTAATTATTTTTTAATCCTGATAAGTCACCTTCTATTCTCCAACATGTTTTGTTTTTCAGTTAAAATCAAACTCTGTTTCCCCGTTATTAGAGAGAGTCAGTGCTCGTGGTGTGGTTTTGGTTTTTTTTTGTTTAATATTATATATGTTTTCTCTGTGTTTCAAGTCTCAACTAGAACACTCTCTTAGGATATTAAGGTTCTTATAATTTAAAGACAGAACAATAAATATAAAATTAAAGTATCCCCTAGATAATTTCTTCTTTATCCTTCACAAGTTAGGGCCATAGCTCATATCATAGGAAAAACTCAAAGCTGATATGTCAAACAAGATAAATCCCACCTTGCCAGAAGATCTTCCACTTACTTTTACCTTCTGAGAGGAAATGACTGGTGCTTGAGTCAAAACTCAGAGAAGTTAAAGCACAAGGATGCTCTTCAATTTTTATAGGGATTGGAAGAAAAAACCCCAAGTACAAAAATTGTGCCTGTGTTGACAGATCTTACCTGCACAACCACAGCAAACATTTGCCTGAAAGGGTCAGGTTTTTTTGAAGACTGCCTCCATTATCAACCAGCTACAAAGTAACTCAGCATTACAACAACCAGGAACAGGAAGAATCCCCATAAACATCTTTGTGCATTAACAATGTGTTTGGTTCTGGAAGGTCTGAAATATCTGGGAGCTGTTGGGGCGTTTGAATATGAAAACCAGCTGAGGGTTTTAAGGTGTGCTGGAAGTGTCTGACTACATGTTACCTGTCAGCCTCCTTGTAAAGCTGTTAGAAAGCAGAAGATGCACAGAATGGCTGATATCCTCTATTTTTCTGCATGGAATAACATGGCAGCAGGTGATTTTAACATAAGGCAAGTAATTTTTGCACTTTATACAGTATAAACTCATCAGGCAGCTATTGTGATACTGGCAAGGCTTCTGAGCAAGCCAGTTTTGAGGGGGAAAATAGAAGACAAGATTTATTCCATTTTCTTTGATACCCCAAGATGCAAGAAAGCATCCAGCCTTTCTGTTGCTAAAGACTTCAGAAGACCCTTTAGGGATCATACCAGAGCTGTGTGTTTTGTGCTTCCTCACTAAGGTCAGGCTGGCAAATTAAATAACCTCTAGCTTTGTTATCCCTATCTTTCCACTCCCACCCTTTGCTTTTTGCCAGAATGACTTTTCCAAATAAAGGCAGCAGACGAGCTTGGGGAAACACCAGGCAAAGAAAGGTAAGATTTATGAACAGAAAAATCTAAGAAATTCTAAATTTTTAGCAAGAATAGCTGCATTGTTATTACCTATATTAAATATTGTAAATCACGGGAGAGAGATGTAGTGAGGCAAGATTTATTCATTAGATTATCATAAAATGTAGGTAAATAAGAAAACTTCTCTATAAAGAAGTTTTCTTATTTACCTACATTTTATGATAATGGAAAAGAGTATTTTCTTAAAAATAAACTTTTTTTTTTTTTTTGTGAAAAACCCCTATTATCTGATAAATACTTTGGTGGACTTTATTTTCAGTCATGACACTGAGAAGCAATATGAAAAAGGCAAGGACTACATCCAGACACCAGTCAATCCCTTCCATATTTGTTGCAAGTACAAACGAGGTACTAGTCTTTGTGGTAAGTTACAAGCTGTTGAGATCTGGTCTAAGGGCACAAAAGTCCTTTTGCATCCGTCATGAAATACCTATAATTTTATGTGAAGGAGTAACCTGGAGTTGAGCCAAGTGGCCAGCTGGAAAATATGCTGCCAGTTTTAGTATCTGTATAAATTACTAAGTTGACTCCTTCTGAAGAAACAAAGCTAGAAGTGTTCAGATCCCTTTGAAACATTGCAAGAATCAAATTACAGGTACACCAAACCAAATGGAGGACAATCTAGTTCTGGCCTTGCCTGGCCTGGCTTGGCCTATCTTATTCAATGCTATCCTATTCTATTTTATGTCTTTTTCCATTCTGTCCTTACCTGACTTGACCTTATTGTGGTAATAAATAAAAATGTGACTATGCAGTCACTAGGTGTTATTCTCTAAAGCTCTTTTCAAGGAATGCATACAGTTGGTAAAAATAATAGGATTGTGTAATGGTCTTTACTTTTTAGCTAAATAAAACAGAGTAAGTTTAATGTCTAAGAAAATGTCCTCAAATCAGTTTTGCACTGATCAGGATGAATTTCAGAACAGCTTAGGTGTATCCCGTATTTTGATCATAGAATCAAGGAATCACTAAGGTTGGAAAAGTCCTCCAAGATCATTGAGTCCAGCCACTAACCCAGCACTGCCAAGACCATGAGTGTCACATCTGAATTTTTTTTTAAACAGCTCCAGGGATGGTGACTCCACCACTTCCCTGGGCAGCCAGTTCCAGTGCTTGATAACCCTTTCCATGATGAAATTATTCCTAATATATAATCTAAACGTCCTCTGGTATGACTTAAGGCTGTTTGCTCTCATCCTGTAACTGATTATGTGGGAGAAGGGGCTGAACCTTCCTGGCTACAGCCTCCTTTCAGGTGGTTGTAGAGAGCAATAAGGTCCCTCCTGAGCCTCCTTGTCTCCAGGCTGAACACCCCCAGCTGCCTCAGCTGCTCCTCATCAGACTTGTGCTCCAGACCCTTCCCCAGCTCCACCGCCCTTCTCTGGGCTTGCTCCAGCCCCTCAGTGTCTTTCTTGTTGTGAGGGGCCCAAAACTGAACATAGAACTTGAGTTGTGACCTCACCAGTGCTGAGTACAGGGGGATTGGCATTTGCTAAATATTTTAGACTAAATAGAGGGCCAATGCTGCTGTTGAAGTGAGAAATATAAAGTCACAAGTAACTGTAGTTACTTGAAAGAGAAAACAGAGCACACAGTCCCACAGAAACAGCCTAGATGTCATATTACTTTTCCTTAGGTTAATGGAGGGTTATCTCAAGAATCAAAATAATAACCCTCAATTCAAAATGCCAGCTACAATGTATAATTGGAATAAGACGGAATAGAAAAATTTTGTCCCAGTCTCTAATATTGTGAGAGTTTGTCAGTCTACCCCTGATGTATAAATACAGAACTAACAAAATCATATTTTCAATACTGATGCAGCAGTAAGATAAAATTTAATCACACCAAAGCCAGATTCATAACATTTATTTTGGAGCTGGATGTACTGATAGAAACATTCAACTTCAGTGTTGCCCCTTGCCTCTTATAGCCTGGAGACTCATTTTTTGATACACAATGAAATTATTCTTATGACATCTCTTGCAACACTATCTTATTGTTCAAACAGGAATTGAATATGAAACAGATATCTCTTTTTAACTCGACAAATCGTGGCAACTGTTTTGTTACAGCAGATATTTTGTTCCCCTGGGAGAATCTCCCAATTAGTGATGGCCTTTTGTAGGAATGCTTTTTAAAATCTTTGGCTGAAAACTGAAAAAGTAACCCATAACGTCATAGCCTTGAATCTTGAGCCTGTACTTACTTCTGCAATTAGACGAGATCTTTTTCCAGTTACTTTTCTAAATCCATTTATGGTGATACAGAAGGTAATATGACCAATAATGGAAGTTTAAGAAGACTCCAATAGGATAGGTTTAATCCATCTTCAATAGCATGTAACAAAATTCTATCCTTTAGTAAAGAGTTATCAGATCTCAGAAAATAACCTTTACAACCCTACTTTCCAGTTCCAAATAAAGTAGACATAGTTCTGATAAGACTATTATTAGGATTTTCCTTTCTGGAGCATAAACGAATTCAAATTCCCTTTAGAAAACTAAACATGTACTGCTGCATGTACCACAGTGAATTGGGTCTCCTTTCCTGCTGCGGACTGGAACTGCTTCAGAGCAACAACTGACTCCTCTCTGCGTGCACAGCCTGTAGCCCAGCCTCTACTGAACTCTAAATAAGTGCATTGACTCACACACTCACTCTGACTTAGCCTGGGTTTGTGGTTTGATAGATTTCCCAAAAGCTTTGAGAATTCAGTCCGAGATTTTTTGCCTGCCTGGCATAAGGCTTAACGCACCAGCAAGAGTGTGGGAATGCACATTTTTTTACTACTTCTCCCTCGTCAATAGTAAAAGACTTCGTCTGTGAAATTTTCTAACAGGTCAGAGTGCAACAGTGGAGCCACAGAAGAAGTCAGGGAACGTGGGTAGTCATGGACTGAGCAATGCTGGGGTCAGTCCTATGGCTTGCATGGAAACCTCACCTCCACCTCAGCTTCCTTGATCTGTTGAAGGCCTTATCCCAGTGTGGGCTCTGAGCAGTGTCTGTCAGACTATCCCATCCAGCAGATGTGCTGCACTCAGCCATGTGCTTACTCATCAAGAGGAAGAAGGGACAGCAATTGCTTCACTTTTGTACTTACTGGAACTTGAACACTATGGAAAGGTTCAAGTTTTTTTGGTTGGTGGGTTGGTTGGTTGTTTTTTTCCATATCTTCTATTTCTTCCTTTCCACATAGGAGAAGAATTTAGTTCCATTCAGACCAGTTGACCTTTAAGCTCTGAACAGATCCCTCTCCTGAATGACAACAAATATATTACCTAATTGCACTGGAAATAAGAATTGGGAAAACTGGATTTTCTTACTCAGTGTCCTGTGAGGTCTGTATGATTCCTGCTCCAAGGGAAAAACCCAAAACCCAGATTGGATTACAAGAACTGGGATCTGAGAAGCTATCTGAAATAAGTCTTAACTGAGATTAGATACTGGGGTCCTATATTGCGATATTGAAATGCTTCTCCTCAAGGGCCATCAATACTGAGAAACATCCAAACTTCAGTCTACAGCTCCATCTCTGCATCTATCCAATGTCAATGCAGCTGTGATAAAACTAGGACAAAAGATCCCTGTGTAATTGTCAGCTTTAGAGCTCTTTTCCTTCCACTCGACTTTCTTTTTATTTGTCCTTAGTTACTGGCCATTTTTAGAGAGCTTTCACCAAGAGCAGTGCAAGTGAGCCCTGAATGGAAGAAAGTCTTAAATCAATGTGAAATGCTTTCAGAAAGAGGTGGTATATATACATCCTTTCTTCTTTGTGGGTGGCTCCAGAGAATAATGAACCTACTTTTCACACAGAGGCAAAAGGGCAAGACAGGGGAAAAAGCCTGACCCAACTGTAAGCATCACTGTAAGCAGCTCGGGGGGAGGAGGGTAATGCAAACACAGCTCCATATGATGGAAGTCACTTTATTGAAAGCAGCTGGCAAGCAGAGAAATAGGATATTTTGGCACCATCAGAAACTTTATCAAGACTTAGCCATGTAAGGTTGCATTGATTGTTATTTATAGCACCAGCTTAGAGGGGGTATGGAAATTATACCAGGAACCTCATTAGTATCAGCATGAGAGCTGTGTCCAATCTTTCTGCTCTGGTGGTTGTATTCATTCCATAGCACAGATAGAGCAGGCAGCCAGGGAGAAATCTTCCCAGTGGCTTTCAGCCTTATTATGGAGGAAAAATGTAAAAATGGAGAGCAACTGCAATCCTGACCAGGCAGGACCTTGCTTTTCCTGTGTTTTCTAGAGTCACATACGTATACTGCCATCTCACCTGCCTTCCTCTCCAGTGGAAAGCAGGTTTCTATTTCCTTCACAAATTAAACCTTTGGAAAGCAGAAAGTTTCTAGAGATGCAGCTTTAAAAATCTGTTCTTATTTTTATCAGAAGAGAGTGTATAGTAAACTGAAACTCTCAAGGAATGACATATGCCGTTAGCAGGTATGCAAGTTATCTACTGCGTGGGAAAATCTGCCATGAATTGGTTTTAAGTGTAAACCTCTTATCAGTTTGAGAATTTGTTAGTCTTGCAGGGACTTATTTTCTTTAACTAGGTCAACTGATAGTGAGCAAAGCCAGAGAGATGGCTGATTTATTGTTTAAACCAAGATGCTGCCAACTGCTAATATTGCCTATATAATACAAATACCACTATGGGTGTCACAGCTCTGATTTATTCCTGATTTTTCAGGCTGTCTGTATGTGCTGCAGTCTCATTTTAAATATTTGCTATACTCATATGTTTTGCTTCAAAAAGCCCTTTTTCAGGTCTGAGCAGCTGGTGTGTCCAACTAGTCCTTGTCAAGGGAAAAGCTGAAAGAGGCTTGGTTTTCAAAGGCTTTGAAGGACTGGTATGTATATTTGAGGGCTTTGGTACTTAGCCTGTTAGCAGACTGTATCATCAGAGAATTGCAGAAGGGGCAGACAGAACTTGAGGAGCCTCAGTTTATATAAAGAGCAGAGCTGCAAAAATGTTCTTGAAAAGAAAAATCATGGCTTGAAGTGTAGAATTTTCCCCATGTGCTTACTACTGCTTATTGTCTGCATTTAATAACATATCCAGATTTTTAAGATCCAAACCCATTTGCAATCTGCCTTTATTCTACTAGTTTTATATCAGGTAGATCAAGTGGAAAAAGACATGCAACGGCACTGTATTTTGAAATTCTGTGTTCCTGTGGGAGTCTTTTAATTTTCAAACATTGCAGTTCAGGCTCTAACTGAACAACTGGGATAGAAGTTAACAGTCTGATACTTTTCAGTATTAAGCCTTAGCTGCATTAGATTTAAAGTTGTTTGGTTTCTTTAATAAGGGTTTATTTTGCATCCCATATTGTCCTTAATAATTTCATTTACTTATTGATAGTAAACCAAGTGATTAAACACATGTGAAATAGAGCCATGTCAGTAATTGAAACATCTGATTTACCTAGTCTCTCCAATTTGGTGCAGGCATTCCTAATTACTTTACCTCTGAATTCTTCTTCTCTGTGAATTAATTACTCAGGGTAACTTATCCTGCTGGCCTCACTCATATCTGGAGTTCTATTATGTTCAACCAGTGCATCCATCCAAATTTTTTCTCTGGGACTGAATGACATTTTAGTACATTTTCTTGTCTTATGCTTTGGATATTACAGGAAAATCCAGAATGTCTGGGCCTTGAATATGTTATTCTTAGGCGAGATCTTTATATGCAAATTTGTTTTCTCCTTTTTGCTAATATCCTGATCTGATCTACCCTTTGCAACTGTTCCCTTCAAGTATTTGTAAGGGCTAATTAGATCTACTACAACCTATGTACATCTGAACTGGTACTTTAAGATTTATTCTTCTTAATCCTTTCCCATATTGTTAAAAATCAGATGGAGGAAGATCATATATTTTCAAATGGTATCTTTTTTCTCATTGTCACTGCAGAGATCCTTCTGCATCATTTATCTCCAACATTACTTCCTCTCCTGGACATTATTACATTTGCAGACAAAGCTGAGGATTGCTAGCAGGCACTTTTACTGAGAAATTACCTGCAATGTGCATTTGTCTGTAACTCTGAAAGAATGTCTTTTATTCCCGAGTAGTGTTTTATGGCATTTCATTTAAGATCGGGCTTCTGCAATCAGAAATTTCCAACCCCACAAAGACCTTTTAAACTTACTTTCTTTTAAGCTGTCAATAGGTGACTGAAGTAATGTAATCTTACATTTTCTGGACAGCAACCGTTGAAAGGGGAATCACTCTGCTATTCTCAAATGAGCTATTAAATAATGATAGAGGATTGCATGGTTTCTGGTGACTGCAGTAGAAGTGTAGCAGACAGACGTTAAACATCCTGTGCCTCCCATTTGCATAAACATTGGTTTGGAAATCACTAGGGTCAGTAGTCTTCAAAATACTCAGTAACCACCTGGCTACCATTAGGAATTAAACATGCACAGCCAGATTCAGGGCATGAGTGAGATGTGGGTTCAAGATCGTGCCCAGGCTATGACCAACACCTGCTTGTCCCACAGCACTGGATAAGGGCAGAGGGAGGGGAGCAGAACATCAAAAGGACAAATAACACAGGTCAACAGCAGTGTTTTTATGCCCTGCAAGTCATCACTCCTCCTAGTTACGCAAAAATATAGATGGAACACAGAGCCATAAAACAGAGGTTTCTGCTTTCCTAGAAGAAAATTATGTTTCCTATATGAATGCTTCTAAAGCCTCTGTGTCACACGTTTAGGATTGTTTAAGGATATTCCCTGTGCCTAGTACCTTTATTAAAGTTAGAAAAAGTACCATTCTCCACTGACCTTATGGGAAATGAGAGCTTCCTAGGAAAGATTCCAATGGCTGAGATATGAATATCTTCCTTTGTAACTGTTGTTGGGTACCTATTCAAGTGTGACCGGGGAGAGAGCAGCATTATGCATTAACTTTAGAGCTCTGAAGTAGGAGTTGAAGATATGAAATAATTTTAAATTTTTGTAGAGATTCCCACAGAGATAATGACAACCAAGGAGAGAATTTGATAAAGTAGGAAGGGGGGAAAATGCTATTAGGCAAATTGGAAATCAGGGGCAATGTGGTGAAAAGAAACAGTCTGAAGAATAGAGGAGTGTCTGGCAAGTGTTATGTAACTGAAATTATTCTGGCTAGCTTTGGGTAGAGAAGAGCCAAAACCCAGAGCAGGGTCTGGTAAGGACCGCCCAGAATGAAGAATTGGAATGGAAAAAACTTGTGAAGCACTTTCCAACTGCCCCAAATTCCTTTGTCAGTAATGTGAGGTGCTCTTTACGAATTGCCTTGGATGGGGTTGGAGGTGGTGAGGTAGTGTCTACGCTTCAGCGTGTACCTTGCAGTTTCTGGGCATGCGCAAGCTCAATTCCAGGAGAGGGAAGTTGAGTTCCCCAATATTTCTGCAGAGGGAAAAAAGGATTTCTATTTAATTGCTGACTTTTTCCCAGTTTGCCTACCAGCACTAAGCCATTGTTAGAACACTCAGCTCATTGTCTCCGGAAAAGATGTTACCAGCAGAGCAGCTGTGGTGTTTCAGTGAAGTATCTAAAATTAAATCACATGAAACATCTAATTTCTTATTTTCCCATTCCAGTAAAGTCTGTTTTCTGGTTCAAAAACATCTTGAGTGCTCTCAGCTTTTTATGACCTACATTCCATGCATTAGATAGTCTTGCCCTGCCCCCCCCCACAAGTGACAGACACCCAAGGACAAAATGTCAATAATATTTTCCCAGAAATAGTGATGATGCATGTCTGAGTCAGGCAGAGAGAAACCAATGGGTGTATAAACAATACAAGCACAGAAAGATGAAAATGGTGCAAGAGAATCTGACAGATTTTGTTGTGCTCATGGTTTTTCATAAACACTCAGTATATTCAGGACTGAAGAGGTGCTATTTGCCTTTCAAAGTATTGAAGGTGAAATAATTGTCATGTCATTGTTTTAAAGGTATTAAGAATTAATATAATTAATTCCTAATTCCTAATTAAATATAAAAATAATTAATTTTTTTTTTTCCTTCCTGTAATTCTCTGTTGTGTAAAAAGGCAATTGTTTTTAACCTGTATAACTCAAATGTGTGATGATGCAATTCTAATTTTTTACCCGGACACTTATTAATGACGTCTATTAGCATGACATATGTTAGATACAAATTCTTGAAGTATGTCTAAGTGGTGTTATTACTGAAGTTTTGAAGCAGAGATTTGAAGCACAGAGAGATTTGAAGACAACCCAGAACAACCAACAATGCAGTAGGCTGAAGCTGATGACAGCCCTAAAATACATGGCCTTCTTAAATGTCTAAGCCTCCTTTTCTTTCCTGTGCCATATGATTAAAATTTCATACTTTGGAACATGTAACTTTCTTGATAGCACGAGATTAAAGACTGTGATACAAATGGGTTTGGTGGCAGTGGGTAATCTGTTAGTTTTTAGAACAAAAAGCTAGGTGTTAGAATGAATAACAGAATGACTTGAGTTGGAAGGGACCGTAAAGATCATCTATTTCCAACCCCCCTGCCACAGGGGGTGGTTGCCTTTCACTAGACTAGGTTGCTCAAAGCTCCATCTAAACAGTCCTTAAATGCTTCCAGGAATGCTGGATACACGAGTTCGCTGGGCAACATGTTCCAGTGCCTCACCACCCTCACAATGAGGTTTCTTCCAAACGTCTAAACTTAACCTACTCTCCTGCAGCTTAAAGCCATTATCCCTGGTCCTGTCACTGCAAGCTCCTGTAAATAATCTCTCTCAGTCTTCCTTGTAGGCTCCCTTCAGGTAATGGAAGGTCGCAACCAGGTCTCCCCAAGCCTTCTCATCTCTGGGCTGAACAATTCCAAATGTTTTAGCATTTCCTCATAGCCAACAGGTCGATAACAGACTTTAGATGGCACAGAAAGAGCAAAGGTCTTTTTAGCAAAGTATTCTGCACTTTTCAGTAACCAGTAACATCTTAAATAGGGTAGGACAAGGGCAAATAATCAGTAATATGTAATCCTTGTATTATTCTATCAGCAAAATATTCCCCTATGAGTTAGGGAATTTGAGATTCAGGTTGAATCCTTCTATCATTCAGTGATAACTGATGTGATTGAGGGAATCCTAATAGAAATTTGTTTTCTTGTGGTAAGGCATTTGCAACACTTGGTACAATAACTGGAAAACGTTGATGTGTTTGATAGCATTTGTCTCTGTGATCCCATTCACATTAAGGAGAAGTGAGTATGGGTTGAGCCGGTTCTTCCACTTATATTGGCAAATTAGTTGCACAGATTTCATCGGAGTGTGCTGGGTGGCTTCAGTGGCTAGATGAAAAAGTATTAATTTGGAATCACAAAGTGCAATGCTTCAGCCAGTGGTTTGCTGTTACTCTGCTATATAGGGCCTTTATGTCTCCATTCCTGTATCCAAAAGAAGCAGTGTTTTGAGTCTGTAATGTCTTTTGTAAACATTCTGCTTATCACACTATTAACTGTTTTTCTATTTTGAGGGTAAGGTTTTGGTCTCTGGATGTTTTAAATAGGCCAAGTAAATTGAGATACCAAATTTTGTTACACACACAGACAAGAAATTTGATAATATGGATGTAGCCCATAGGTTGTTTTCCTAAGAGAACTTTGATGTGCCAGCATTTTTAATTCATTGACCCTCTGAATGCAAAGAATAAGTGTATATGAAAGTACACAAGCTCCCTTTGAAGAGCAGGGGGAGAATTGGACAACTTGGAAAATACATAACACATGTACTAAGCAAGGAGAAGCTTGTGCTAACCGATAGGAAAAACTAAGAATGGGGTTTTTATGTGTTATGAACACTATCCCTCTCCAGAGCATAGACTCTGGATTCAAGCCTGCAGAACGATGTATCCATACATTTTAGAGTTTAGAGGGTCTTCTGTGGCTAGAGATTTACATCTGGTTTTTGAAAGAGTAATGCTTAATGCTTTTCTTTAAAAACAGTACTCCTCAAGACAAACGTGGTTCCCTTGTTTTGTGAGTCTTATGCTTTAAGCTCTTACCAGGGAAGCAGCTGGTCCAGATAGGCACTGAATGAGGGGCATTCAGCCATGCTGTTCGTGCCAGATACCAGTGCTCTGGCCTCCTGGGCTGGGCTGAGGAGAACTGGAGCTCTCCCTCTCCACTAAGCCAAAAGGAATCCAAGGTCCAACGGGGAACAAAGCCAGAAGGAGTATGCAACTTGTGGCTGGTGTGGAGGAGGGAGGGAGTCTTGTGTTTTGGTCTGCTCTAGCACAGATAAAATCTGCACCGAAAATTCTTTGAAGAGAATATGGGAGGAAAACTTATACTACATACACAGATAGTATTCTGTCTTCTTGAAGATTAGGAATCTCTCTAAAGTGGACCTCTTTGGGAGAAGCTGGGGGAACGGCTTCTGCCTGTATCCCAGATAGGCACAGGGCAGGAAGCATCTAGCCTGAGACATTTGGGCACTGGCACCTTTGTTCTACCAAAGTCCTCTGTTCACTGTCTAAGTTCCTGGCCAGCTGCAGCTGTCAGTGACTTGCCTAAATCTACCCTGTTTAATCCAAGGACTGAATGCAGATCTCCTCAGTCTGGCCTACAGCCTTGCTGCAAAACCACTGCCCCTCAGATACGTAGCACTGCTTTAAGATGCAGCCTGAGGACTCCTAAATTTGTGAACCATTTCCTCCCCTGAAAATTGATCTCCTCAGATTGCCTCCATTTCAGAAAGATGGAAAGATTTTCTAAGAAAATCATAAACCGACAGTGCTTGATCAGAATTCTAGCAAGTCACCTTTCTGTCAAGCCTTGCAGTAGGAAGCCTTGCAGAGCAAAGACAAAATATACCCTGCTTTAGCTCAAGTGAGCTTTAACCTTTCTGCTGCAAGCAAGAGGAAGAATTTAATTCCATGGAGCTGAGTTTTTGGTGTTTGATGCTGAATGAAAAGGAAAGCTTTTCTGGCACTGGTGACACAGAGTGACTTTACAAAGTCAGAGGCCAAGCCAAACTGTGGAAAAAACAGTGACTGGTTCTTCCTAACCTCAACTGTAGGTGAAATAGCACTGAAATAGCACCTTAGGTTTTTCCACCCACAAAAAAATCCGTGGTTTTTTAGTATACAAAATGCAGAAAAAGTATCCAGAATGGTTTGTAATTTTCTACTTTGGTTTCAAAAATAAAGAACTGAATCCTGAACTAAATTACGAGCCATATAAATTCTGGTATCCAGAATAAAATTTCTTAGATCGGGAACTGAAATAAGGAAATCTAGTGTGATGAAAAAAATAGTACACAAGGAACATGTCATATTTTAGGCAATTGTATGTGTCAGCACATGCAGAATCTTTTAAAACATCACAGGCAAATCTAGAGACTAAAATCAGGCACTGAAATCTTAAGAAATAATTCTTTGAGAGCAAGCCTTTTCCTTCCATTGATATCAAGCAGCATTTTCCACAACCCCACTGTATCATCATAGTACCAAATAAATTAACAAAGGCCTCCCTATTTATCATTTTCCTACCAAATAATGATATTTAGGCCATGAAGTATTCAAATTCTTTCATTGTATTTTAGGCTGTGTCCTAGCTGGAGATTGCTGTAATTATGAGTTAGGTAACTGGGTTTTGTGAATGCTCTTTGTCATGTAAGTGCAGCATTGGTCAGGTTTGAGCATTTTTCACCAAAACCTCACCAGAATTCAAACTAAATATGGTAGAGACATTTTTAGGCTCTCCATTTAGGGATGATGGAGCCATTGGTACAGTTAAAGCCACCAGAGGAAATCAAATTTCTGGCTAAGAGGGCAGAGTCATCTTAAGCAACAGTACCCATTTCTGACCAGCCCTGATTTCCTATTTCTTGTAAAAGAAATTGAGGTATTTCAACTCATATCATTGCTGAGCACAGCAGGGTGCTGTCAAGCAGTTAAATAATTTATAGTAGAAATAAATTGACATAATTTATAGAGACCAGCTGTGAAGAAGAAAACTGCATTATAGATCACCAGTGGGTTTCACAGCTACTATCTGGCAACAGCAAAGGATGAGGCTTGGGAAGCTGGGTACCAATTGCAGGCTAAAAAAAGTATGTTATGACTCTCAACTTGTCACTTCATGTCTCACCTTCTCCAACATGTTCCTATGACTGCACTGATTCTTCTGGGCCTCTTAATCCAACTAACTCATCCAGGCCCCCTTTCCATCCCCCAGCAAATATTTAAATCTTTGTTCACTATTTTCAGAGTGTCATTCCCTTCACTGCTCTGTCTTTGCCCCCTCTCCAATTCTTAGCAGACCATTTCTCCTCCATGCTTCCTCCCACGCAAGTTCATGATTCATCTTAATTTTTATTGCCTAGATTCTATACCAAAAAGTCTGTCCACAAAGAGAGGGAATCTGGAAGATGCCCTATTTCCAACTGAAAGACCCGCACTACAGGAGACATGAGAAGATTAAGACTGTTCAGTGAGGACAGAACTGGTGCTGTCTAGCTCTTAAAACAGAAGCTGCCCCTGCTGAGCCCATTTAATCTATGATGTCACAGAAGTTTATCTCGTAAAACTTTGTCTAGATTTGGTGGAAAGCAGTAAAAGCATGTTTCATGTAAGAAAGCACAATTTTCACTGTGTTTCCAATATGTCTTGTAGCACAGGCTTACAGCTTCTCCAAGAAAATGTCTGTGTACTTTTAACACTGCAAAAAATATTTAATTTTCTCAGTTTTGTTCTTGAATAAAGCTGAACAGTTGTGCAATTTTGGCTGATACTTGCCAGTAAAATTCAGCCTAAGGCTATATTTTCTGAGCAACATGTAAAATTGCAGCCCAAACCATTCAGGTCTGGCAAAGCTATAAGCTGTTAAATACGGGGCCTTGTAAGTGGAAGTGTTAGTAATGTTTAATAGTAGGCAGTGCTACCAACTCCACCTATAGGATATGTTAAATCTACCATTGGGTCTATAAATAAGATCATGCTAAAAGAAATATTAAAACAGTAACAAACATGTTTTTATCAAACTTGAAGCGTCATGAAAGGCTTTACAGCCTTAAGCTGATATATAAATGTGGGTTCTGATCTCGCAGTATATCCTAAGCAGAGGCAGAAGTCAACACTTTTCAGTTGTGGTGTCAGTATTCCCACAAGAGCGTGTTGGCGGGGCTTCACTACCTTGATCTGCTACATAAAATTTCTGTGGGAGTTCCTGTGCTCTGCAGTTCATGACCTGAAATATCTGCTCCCACTGAAGGCAGGTTTTCCTGAGAGAGTATGGAGCAATAACTAGATAAGGACCTCAGTGTGTAGAAATATTTTTACTGTAATGCTACCCATGTAGGGCAGTTTGTCATGTTTTTATGATGAAGGAGAACAGGATCAGGGTGTACGTAGGGAGGGGGGAGTAGGTGAGCAGCGTAATAATTAACGTCTAGCAGACCTAAATTCTTTCTCAGTTGCTGGAAAGCAGCTGTTAAAGGGATTGAAACAAAGAAGAAAGAGCACAATTGTTTCAGACAAATAGGTGCACTAATATCTTCCAAAATTTCTGTTGAATTTGTGGTAGGCAAGAAAATGGAGAATGGAAATGTCAGGGATCAAAATGGGTTTCGTTGGCAGAGAAAGTTGGTTCTTTCTGTCTCCTTCTTTCTTTACATCTAGAATCCTCAAAAAACCCCCAAAAACCCCCAAAAAACCCAAAACCCCAAAAAACATGGAGCAAAGAGAATTAAATGTCTTGAAATGCCCATAATTGTAACCCAACTCTCATAGCTACCATGACTTCCTCTTTACACTTCATGATCAGCCAAGATACCCTTCCACCTCTCCTTGCCCCAGGCCCAAAAAACCATAAAAAGTTGCTTTACCGATTTTAGCTAATCCCCAACCCTCTCAGGAATTCCTAATGTCTTGTCTTCTCTCATGTACATCTTCCCTCTCCACCTTATGTTCTTGCGTAACCATTTTGGTTGCTTTATAAGAATTTATTTTGTCTGCCTCGGGCTCCTATATTGCTTCTGTTATCATACTGCACAGAGACAGCTGCAAGCACCAGCTACTGGTCACAGCAGAAGCATCAGTTTATTGGATCAGAGTGTGTCTGATGAGATTTTGAGCTTGAGATGCCCTGCAAGGAGATGGAAACTAGGGGTTAGCAACTGAGACTGTTGCTCTTTACTTCTTGCCAGTGGTGGGGGTTTATTCTACCGAATCAGAGTTAGAAAATGAACGAACTCTCCAGCCCCAACCTTTACTGATAATTATTTTCCTTCCTGAAGAAGTTATAGACTGTATTTTACACCACCTGAAAGTCTGTCGCTGTGTTTATCCTGTGCAACAAGGCTGACTGGAACAGAGAGAAGAAGAAATGAATACCATTAAATAAAAGGTTTGCTAGAAAATTTATTGTTACTCTTACTTATATTCCTTATTATCTTTAAAAAATTATGAGAGATTTCTAATTGCATTTGATAGAAATCATTTCTGCCCCTGCAATACTCTCCAGATGCTCTTTTGTGCGGTAATGGATTGTTTGCCCCTCTGCAGAGGAGGCTTTTCCTTATCTAGATTCAGAATTCCTGCCTGTATGAATCAGATTTTCAGTTGCCTCCACTCCTCTTATCAGTAAAGACAAAGGTGGAAAGAAATCAAGGAGAAAGAATTTTCGGCAATGGAGAAGCTTAACTACCTCTTGGACTGATGATTACAGAGTGACATAAAGTGTTCACTTAGTGAACAAACACTATTTTAAAAAAACTTCTGAAAATGAGCAGGTTTTAGTCCTTAGAATACAATAGAACTGTATTGAATACATCAAGGATGATCATACTAAACTAATTCCCCCTCAGAATTCCAACTTTCTTGAGGGCATTTAGAAGACAAATAAAAATAGAAATGAACCATTTTTCTAATAATGCAGATGAATGGAGCCGATGTGTTTGAATGCTTGAGGAAGATGAATAAAGACAATTTCATGCTGATGCTTTGGCATAATGATAAAACAGAAGGTCGGCACAGCTGCTCTGAGAAGGGATACGACTATTCCTGAAATCCAGAGCCATGTCTTCAACCTGTCACACCTATTTTCCTTATTCTTGCTGTGCTGGGAATGCTCATTCTTAACACTCCTTGGGCTTTGTGTTCTCCTCTAAGTGACAGCTCTGGTTAAATGGAGTGGCAGGATTAATACACAATAGGAATTTGGAATATTTGCTGAATCTGGACTTTATAATAGCATGGCATGGAGTCTCATTTCAGAAATGAATTAAAAAAGGAGTAGGATAACTACACTTTTGAGTAGGCTGGCAAGCAGATAGGGGACCATAAATCAAGGTTAATGATAATGGCAATGTTCCAGTTTGGAAGGGAAGATGAACATAAGGAGTATTACAAAGAATTTGTGCTAGGTCCAGCTTTACTAAAAGCCATTATTTATTATGTTAATGGAAACTAAAGAACACCGAAGTCAGACCAGTTGCCAAAATCTACAGAAAAAAAGACATCTTGCCTAGCTTCAGGTATCTGAGTCCTACTTGCTGAGAACATTTTCGTTTTCTAAATTTTCTTGGAAAAAAAAAGAATGTAAAAATGTACCTCAAAAAGTGACAACGCTAAGAGGAAAGATATACTGTCTAGAAGCACCTTTCCACAGATTTAGGAAAAGTCCAGATGAGTATAGTAGTCACATCACTGAAGAATTTTCATGAAGAATAAATGATATTAAATATGGAAAAAGGCTAAAATATGTTCTCCACCAGATTTTCTTTGGAACTAGATATGTAGCTGGAGAAAGATATTTTGAAATCGTGGTGTCAATGAAAAAGTTTTAACACAGATCAAGAAGTAAAAAACAGCTTTTAGCATTAAATAGTTCCAGAATTAAGTGTTTTTGTGCTTCATTTGAAAAGTTCAGATAGGTATCAAATAATTTAATTACAATAAAGAAATGTATGTTGAATTTGAAGAGTAACAGTATTGAATGATAAGTTAATGAGTTAGTTTAACAAAGCATTGAAAGTTCAAAAAAAAAAAATTGCCAAATTATGACTAAGAGGGAGAAGAAAACCTGCTAAAAGTATTTATAAAAGATGAAAACAGCAAGAGGAGTGATAGTCCAAGGGGCATGAATAAGGAGGATGAACTCAGTGAAACTTTCAGCTGAATATTAAAATTATTGCTTGATACTAAATTTCTTCAGACTCAGAATTTGTTTTTGCCAGAAAGAAGATGGAAGCCATTAACATCAGAGTTGTGCTTTTGAAGTTGTTGGTTTGGTTCTTTTTAACTGGTTTTACAAAACAATGAGTGCACACTGTGGAGTGTGGTCTTATGCTACCAATGTCGGGGGAAATCACAAGTGAGCTGAAATATGGACGTGGCCTGCTAAAGTCAGAATAAGATTTTCTATCGATGGTACCATTAAGTTTTGATCACACCCAAGGAAAAATGAATGAGACAGAAGAAGCAATGAAATCAACATTCTAATTTAGTGATTGGGTCGGTTGCCTGCAAGATGCAAACATGCTCTTCTAATTTTACTGCTTTTAGGAGTTTTGCATCCTATTTCTACAGTATCCATAGTAATTGGACAAGATATTTAAACAGGTCTTACAGCAAGGACTGGAACATGAGTCTGCTCTCGTAAAGGAATACTTTAAACTGAAAAAAGAAGGATTATCTCTTGGCCTAGTGAATCTTTTATAACTCCAGGGAAAGCTGGCTGTCTAGAAGGGTGCATGAAGTCATCCTCCAACAGTTCAGTGTTTAGATCCCATTCCTAGGACATGTGAATTTGATATTCCTCAGGCGAAGAAAACAACTGGAAATAGGTGTTTCACAGGCTGCATGAGTGCTCTGCCCACTTCGTTAACCGATGACAAAACAACACTGCAACTGCCAAAACATTTGCGGGCATTTCCATGAAGAATCTTACTCAGTAGACATGCTGTAAAAACCTGTAATATATAAGAGAGGTAGGAGAATAATCATAATCTTCTGATGTAACTGATGTGCTGGGCTTTTCTGTGTTGTCATTGCTAGAGCTTATGTGGCTGGTGCTGGCTGGGTGCATAAGTTACTGGTGAAAATGAAGACACTGAGGGGCTACCATTTTGCAGTTACACAGCCTGTGTCACACCTCTGACTTTTTATTGGCCATTCTGAAAAACACAATGTGCTGACAGCAGCATCTGCCTGGGAATTCGCTGGAAAAGAACGGTCACACAGATAATAAAATCTCCAGAGCTGATTTTCAGGAAGCAGGAGAGGAGGATTGGTGTCTCTGTAGGCTGCCTATTTGCACTACATCACCTGTGTTATTAATCCTGAAAACCTTGTCACTGTCTGGAAACTATTTGCTTTGACTATATTCAGGAGTTCCCAACCCCATTTCTACCTGGCCCAAAGCAATTCCCTATACTGCAGGTAGTCCATTAAACAACACACAATTCCTGTTTAGGGTTTTAAAAAAATAGTCTTTTGCTTTTTGCAGCTCTATTTGGATTTTTATTGACTGACTGTAGTAGACTATTATGTCACTTGCCCTGTAAAAATGCACAAGCCATGAATAACATCAGTGTCAGAGATAAAAAGGAAAGGCCAAGGTCTGCAAAGGAGCTTAAGGTACTTAAATCCAAAACATAGATCCTTGGATTTTTTCATACTTTTCAAAGAAATGGAATTCCCATCAGTGAACGTGTCTAGATGTCTACTTTTCTGGTGTTGGAAATATGGGTTTCTTTCAAAATCCTCATAGCAGATCAGTATCTAAGTCCTCTCAGGGATCTTAAACTCCACACTTTTTGTCAGTCTTCCTCATGACATCCCTGTCCCCTGGGGAACTCTCAGGAGGTGTTCCAGTTCTGCCTGGAGAAAAGCTGGGAGAAGGAAGTAGAATCTCTAGTCTTTGACAATGCAATGATGAACATAGTCCATGCATGAAAATTTTTCCAGTGTCTATTTTGGCCCAGATGTTTTTGCTGAGACTGTTTTTTCATATAAGTCAGTTAAGCCTCTCCTGTCTGTAGCTCCCCTCAGCCTTTAGTGAGCACCTTCCAGAAGAGTAAGTGCATGTCTAAGTGCCCACCAGTCTGTCAGGAGGGGATCCAAACCATGGAGTTGTTGGTGGATAGAGTGACTTTTGTTCACTTGAGGTTTCTCAATGGATAATTTCACTGTGCAGAAGCTGTTGAATAATCACTGGGTTGTGGAGGAAAGTGGTGAAAAATCTCTCTGTTACCACTGGTAAGGCACTGTGCCCACTTTAAGGGCGATACAAACCTGGTTCCTCTGCCTACATGAGCGCCTCAATCGTGTGGATGTTTGGTGGTGAGGGAGATCTGCATCTTCGCTTTGTGAGAAAACTGCTGGGCTAAGCTGGGGCCTCATTCAAGGCAAAAGACATCCTGGGTCCTAAGAAAGGGTATCAAACCCTTGAATTTTCAGAGATGTGACAAGCAATCCACAGGACAGTGATGGAATGGAAAGCAGAAGATCTGGTCTAGGTTATCTAAAATTTGGGAACTTTCTGATCATGGGACTGAGCAGGAGCCCCTAACCACCAATGCAGGTGCTACGCTAGGCTGAGTTAAAGTACTCACAATATCTTGTGATGCAGAAAAATATTGAGCCTCTCAGCAGACACGAGGAGGCCATGGCTTTTAAGAATCAGGGAAAATGGATGCCTGGGTGGCAAACACATGAAAACCATCTGGAACATCACCAAAAGAGTTTTCTTGTTTCTTAAGTAGGTATACTATTACCTGTATCATAGGTCAGTCCACGACGGATGTTTAAAAAGCTCTTGTGCAGGCTCAGATTGAACTTGATAGCTTCAAAACGCTGCAAGCAGCCCTGTCATTGTCTGCAGGGTGAGCTGGAAGTGAGGCCAAAGAAGCAGGAATCTAAACAGCGTTCTTGGGGTGGGTGGATCCCTCGTCACCAGCTTTTGGCAAGGTAGGTGCTGTGTCAAGGCTGTGCCTGCCCTCAAGTCTGCATTTTGAGACACTGTGCTCTTGTCTCAGATCTTCAGATATCCCTGAAGTTTCATGTCATTACTGATGGTAAAAAATATGTCTGTCTTTTATTTCTATTAGAGACCTGCTGTCTAGCTCAAACCAGATCCCTGATTTTTTGAACACTCGCTAGTATCTACCTGGACTACTGCTAAAATAAAAATCCATTTGCTTCTCTTTAAGTAATGTACTCAAATATGGTCTTTAGAAAATGCAATTTCCATCTAATGCTTGAACTAGACCTCATGAAATAAGATGCTGAGAAAGATTTACAAGTCACTGAAGCTCAAGCTAATGTGCTGATAGCTATGGAATTTCAGATGTTTAAATAAAAGTACTCACAGCTGCAGCAGGAATTTCTTAATTTGCCAAAAGCCCTTAGAAAGTAACCCTCCAAAATGGTAAGTAAAGGTTTAGACTATGTATGCGCACTTGATTTTTATGCCATTTTAAATAGTCCTTGCAAACAATTAAAAATAATTGTGGAATCATCTTCATTCGCAAAAATGCTCTTGAGGCTGGAACAAGCAAGCAAGAGAGAGATGGACCTTTCTGTCTGCTCTGCCCCTGGGAATTCTCCTAGATGCATACACCTGATGGCACCTACTCTGCAGAATAGCTGCTAAAACCTCCAAAGTCCTCCGGGAAGTCTCTTACTGACTTTCCCTCAATTTTGAGACTTTTCTTGGCTTCCAAGCACAGCATAAAGAGCATAACAGACCAGCTCCTGCCTTGAATAATCGTTTGAAAGATTCAGTGATTTTAAGTGAATGTTTTACCTAGCGAAAGGCTGAAACACCAATTTCATTATTAAAAACAATGGAGGATTTGATGCAATGGAAAGCTGATTTACAAATATGTCACATGCCAAATCCAACTTACAGGTTTCTTGGTTCGCTTAATGTTATTTCAAGATGTCAAATGAACCATTCACTACATTGTTTTCTGCAGGAAAGATAGACTGCAATCCACTTTTATATGTTTCATCCTTATAGTAAGTGTTCAGAAGAAGGATTAAAAGCCATTTGGGAAGACAGGCAGTGCTTATAATCATGTAGCTGGGATTGTTTAAGAGTGTTATTACTTTTCCAGTGTATATATGCTGGCATAATGCTGCTTTGGACACAGTTGTGAATGTGTACTAATAAAACATTTTTACCAGTGTAATTCCTTCCCTGGCCAAAATCAGCTACACAAGTATAAGCATATGTATGTAAGCACAACTATGTTTATACCATTACCAGCTGCAGTTGAAGCCTCTTGTATAGGCAAACCCAAGCCTTTCAGCTCTTCAGAATACACCAAAATGGCACAAGGCTTAATGTTTAGAGATTTGACCCTCTTTTGTGAACAAATTATAAATCACTTTACTCCTCTGTGTTTGGGGAATAGTCCTTAAGCGAACATGTTTAAAGAGATGTCGTGCTTCCAACTGAGACATTGGAAACATTTGATTTTTTTTCTGCGGTGTCTTTCAAAAATCAGTTGTGTCAAGTGTGCCAAGTGTTTGATGTTGGTTTTCTGACAGGAGAGCTTAGAAATTTATTGTTTGGGCTGATTTTGGATAACACAAATGTTTCCATGCTTTGATGAATCCTTGATGTTGTAGTGCTTTAGAGGAAAGATGACAACAACATCAAACTTCAGTCGAGGTGCTCCTGCTGTATTTCAGTTATATATAGTCAGAAATAAGCTGCAACATAATCATAGAATCCTAGAAGGGTTTGGGTTGGAAGGCACCTTAAAGATCATCTTGTTCCAATCCCCCTGCCATGGGCAGGGACACCTTCTACTAGATCAGGTTATTCAGAGCTCCATCCAGCCTGGTCTCGAACATATCCAGGGACAGGGAGTCCACAGCCTCTCTGGGTAACCTGTCCCAGTATCACACCATCCTCACAGTGAAGAATTTCTTCCTTTTATCCAATCCAATCCAATCCAATCCAATCCAATCCAATCCAATCCAATCCAATCCAATCCAATCCAATCCAATCCAATCCAATTCCTTCTTTCAGTCTGAAGCCATCCCCATTTGTCCTATCACTAGATGCCCTTGTCAAAAGCCCCTCTCCAGCTCTCTTGTATCCACTTTAGGCACTGGAGGCTGCTCTAAGCTCTCCCTGGAACCTTCTCTTCTCTGGGCTGAACAACCCCAACTCTTTTGGACTGTCTCCATAGCAGAGGTGCTCCAACCCTCTTATCATGACCTGGACGTGGACTGGCTACCTCACACCTGGGTTCTTGGTGAGCGCCATCCTATAAGAGAGCATTGTTAACCCAGCAGTACTTCTATAATAATACATGGAGTTAATTTAGGCCCAGAAGTGACAGTTTCATGTCAAAATTATTAAAGATACGCAGGGAAGAGATGCAGTATAGAGACATTTCTGGACAATCTGTTAATTGAGCTGGTTGCCTGTCCACTCATGGCATTATTCTCAACTCAGATGATCCACTAATAGTTAGGGGGAGTTTGCTGTGAATGCGTTTACTGATGAAGAAATACATCTTCTAAAGCAGTGGGAATTTTACTCTTAATATAGAAAATGATCTTACTTCTGTTCTCAGAAGTGGACATAAGTTAGACGTAAATCCAATTAACTGATTTTAAATTTGTTGGTCATTGAAGAAGACAAAAAGACAGTGCTTTTCAAAGCCTGACCCAAAGTTCATTGAAGTCTGTAGACGCTTCTCTGCTGTTTTTCATGGGCTGTTTCTCCAGCCTCTTAGTAAGTCTGTATTTGCAATGCCTCTGCTTCCATGAATCATTGTATTGCTCAAACTTCACACTCTGAGATGGAATGCATGTGTGATATCAGTTTAAGGAGAATAAAAATCACTAGAGAATTGTTCCAAGGACATTTGGGACCACCTAGCACTAAATGAGGTTATGTATTTTCAGTTCATCTTACTGCAGCCAGTCAGTACATGTCATTCCGAGAAGATGCAGCTGAGTTAGGATGATTTCCAGTTCACTGTAGGTTTTTGGGAATTTGCTGCAACAAATGAATACTCATTTTCTCCTGGGAGGAGAAGGAGCTTACTAGACATCACTGGGTGTGTGAAACAAATATCTTCCAAGGGATCAGCAACATCAGATGCTATTTGAACCCTGATAAAATAAGACAAAGGCAGTTCACAACAGGAAGTAAATTTTATGCTTTGCAAAACAAATGTCTTTGCAAGTGCAAATTCAGCATTTAATCAAAGCTTGTGGTCACAAGAAAATTGTCAGTTTTGTTTTCCCTTGTTCCCTCTTTTTTCTTGTGAGTTGCTTTTATTAAAATGGTCTTTGATATTTCCTAGAAACTTTTCTCATTTTCTTGCTATTTTTAAGAGATATGCTGCTGCAAAAGTATTACTGTGCAAAGTGATCTCCTGCAGTGTCAAACTTCTCTTTGTTTTCAATGTTTTAAAAATAGTTCTGTATTTAAATATTCACTAGCATTGAAGAACTGAGCCATTTTCTTTGTGGTTCATATTGAACCATATGTATGTGACACAGTGCTGTATAGGACTTCGTATTTTATTCATTAATTTAGTTTGAGTGAGTAGCTGTTTGATGCACAGCTATTTCAAGCTGATCCTACTTTCTAAAATCCTTCTAATCAAATTGGATAACCTCCTGATATAAATGTTTAATTTAAAAAATCCTCACACCTGTGATAATTTTTATTCTGTGTTTTAACTTTCAAACTGTTCTTCCATGCATGAAGAATCTGATTTTGCTATCATATAAACATGAAGACATTTATCTTCTACCTTCTAGTCAGCTTGTGAAAACACTCTTCAGTATAATTAACTAGTTTAATGTTTGGGACTGAGTTTGGACATATGACAGTGCTGTGTCTGCTCCTGTCTGTAATAATAGAGTAGCTAAATTGGGGCTGAAATTGCAGACTTCCTAATGAATTTGCCAAACTTTGGCCATAGCAAGGAGGGAAGTGTGGCATTGCCTGCCTCTGAGGGACTGGAGTCCAGGCTCTGGGGACCCTGGCTGTGCAGGCATCACCCTGTTAGTTCAATGCCCTTGTGTCCAGGCCAGGGCTGGAGATGGCGAGTGTTGGGCTGGCACCACAGAGGGGGACTCGTGGTGGGTGACACGCGTCCAGTGCCACAGCCAGGCACCGGCAACCACTGAGCCCTGGCGTCCTCACACACAGCCTTTCCTGGCAGCTGCACCAAGGCCGCTGGGATCAGCTGTCATCCCCTTCAGCTGCATCACCTGGACTTGTGTCCTGAGCACAGACACTCACTTTTCAAAGGCTCAACTCAGAGATGGCATTTAAAAAATAGTTGGAGGGAAAGCAAGTTGAACCAAAACTGGCCTTTTAGGTCATATCCTAATGATTACAAATCGGGCTAGGAAATGAGAAAAGGAGGGTGATTTTATCTTTTTCTTCTTTTCTTTCTTTGTTTTTCTTTTTTTAAAATTTGTTTTGGGATTTTCAATTATTCCTGCAGCCTAAGAGGGCTCCTGGCTGGGCTTTGCCTCATGCCGTTGTGTTGAGGCAAGCATGGATGTGCAAGTGGGAGGCTTAATAGAGAAAGTGAGCTACCAGTAAAACTGAGCTGCTTCCAGGATTAACAGCAGCTGAATGAGAGTTTTCTACATCACACTTAAAACCTTAGATTACTAGTCAATTACAGCTGACTTTTTTGGAGTTAGCCTTTAACCCCTCTGCCTGCCTATTTCTCTCTGTTGAGGATATATACCTCCCTCCTTGTACCTCAAAGAGGGGTTTAATATCTATCTTATATTACCTCATCCCTTCCATCTTCCCACCAGTAGATGATTGCTCCTGGGAGAAGTACTTAGGATTTTGTGTGGTCCAGTTTTGAAAGACTTTGAAAACCAGAAACAGCCTCTTTCCTTATGGCACGGCTTCACGTCCTACTTCTTTCAAGTGGTAGAAATTGTATTCCAGTTTAAATTTTCCTTTCTCCTAACTCCATCCTGTGAGAGCCCATTTAATTATACCAAGCAACTAAGCCAGTTCTCACTCAGCCAAATTGGTGCTGGCTAAGTCTGATTCCCCCTGAGCTTGGAAAAGCACCAAACACGTGACAGAGCTGTAAAGCAAAGGCATTCCCCTGCTGGTGTCCAATGGGTTTGTTCAGACCTGACCCCTCACACCTCAGCACAAGCCTGAGGGAAAGCAGGCAGCCTGGGCCCACATCTCCACTGACCATCCAGATTTTCCATCAATTTGATTTCTTTTTCTACAACCTGCTAAAAATACTGATTTATCTATTTAAAATAAAATAAACCCCTCTATTCTTCATCCCATTGTTATTTACCACAAGTGGAACTGAATCATGTTTCTGCTTTTCCCCTCCCTGTTTCCCTTCCTGAATCCAGACTCCAGGCAAATTTGAAATGCTCTGTGGCAGACAGCAGGGCACATGCAACATATGCTGAACATTTTGAAGGGATTCTGGAAAGAAATTAAGAGTTTATTAGAAGATGGAAACACTTTTGTTTCTAATGTGCAATTAGGGAATTGCAAATCTTTCAAGAAAATCCAAACAGTCAGGATAAAAAATTCCAACAGCCTAATACCCCTAGTAGCATCCAGGCCTGGCATTTAAATTAAACATCTGTCTCTTTCAAGGTGTGATCCTTTTTGTTTTCACTTCCATGGCCACAAAGCAACATTTAATGTCATTTGCACACGTAGAAAATCCACTCCTTCTGCTCCATCAAGGATTCATGTACCCTTTTCTCCTACCCTTCCCAAAAGCAAGGAAAGGGTTGCTTAAGAACTGACACTTGTCTTTCTAAGAGAAGTTGTTTAACAGGAGTTGGGCAACTTTGGATTTTTTCCAGAGCGATTCCTAGTGCAGCAGCTGTGAAGGTCCTGTCGAAACACCAGCCTGAATCATTTACTTGCTGTCCTTTGCCATTCCTTTATCTGTGAGCAATCTAAAAATAGAGATGAATTATGGGGCTCCAAGGAACTACTCTGAGTGTAGCATTTGAAATAATGGTGTGTATTTAACAAGAACTGTTTTATAATTGAAATAGAAATAGTAGGAGCTAAATATAGACTTTTAAATTCATTTGCACTCTGGAGCTGGCAGTTTTGTCTGTATGGTATTTGTATGATTTCCTTATTTGAACCAACATCCAACATGAAGTGCTGCTTTTTATTTTTTTCAGACTACAAGCATTTCAGTGATCCAACATTTTTGGTACACATCAGCATGGAATATCTAGCAAGTACAAGTCAATTTTAAAATCAGATTTTTTCCCCTTAGACAAAGTTCCTGTGAAGAAATCAAACTGGGCAGTAATGAACCCTCACAGAGTGATAGAGGGAAGTAATAAATTCTTGCCAAATCTATTATTTTTGTCTAATTTTGATTAACAGGTCTGGGGTTGTGATACTTTCACTCTGGTTGTAGAGATACATGAGTTACTTCCTCCCACACGGATCCCAAGCCAGAAGTGCTCAGAGACAACTGAATCTGCTGTGCACTTTTAATTGCTGCCACGCCAAGCTAGAAAGTCCTCCTGTGTGACTTCCCCCTCAAAAAGCTCCTGCAGAAATTGCTGCACCACACCTCCTCAGACATTGTGGTTGTTCTCTAAATTCTGCTGGGCAAGTGGGAAGCAGTCTCCTTTCCTGTAGGGCAGGTGTTGCCTAGTCAATAAAAAGCAAACGCACGTTGGGTTTTCACTGCCTGTGGATACCTGGCTGTTGTGGGCAGTACAGGGTGTGGGAGGAAAGAAACCAGGGTAATAGAAAGCAAACTCCCAAGATTTCTTAGCCCTTAAATTGCCCAGTAAATGGGCAGTAAAACACCGTGAGTAGTCCTCTCACCTAATTGTAGCTGCCTATAAGACGGGAGTCTGGTCTCAGATAATTGTCTCCCTCTAAGACTGGGGAGAAAGACAATTAATCCCATCATAAAACAGGATTAGTACTTCCCAATGGAGAGTGCCACTCTTGTGGGTACTGAAAAAGTCTGGATGCCAGTTCAGAATCAGAGAATCCTATTCTAAGAACAGATTTACCCAGAAAAACTCAAAGATCAATGTGGGCTAATAAATAACTTGAAAGATTGTAGAAGAGATTTTATACAACTTTTTCTTTCCAAAACAAATTACTTGGCTAAAGATACCAACACTGCCTCAGTTCAATCTCAATAGCAATAAACAAAAAATATTTTTCATTAAAACCATCAATTACTGAATAACAGGATATAACTTTCCACCACATCCTATTTCCAGCTGCAGGCCCTTTGAAAATGCACCAGCATCCCAGTGGCAGAAGTGGCATTGTGGACTGAGCTCTCTAGTGATAGAGCTTTCCAATAACAGCAAGTCTCATCTTCACCTCTCCATCAGGTCTGCCAGGGGGTGAGTTCAGAATTAAGTCAGGAGGGGCAAAGACATCACTGCATCATCTTTCAGCCCTTCGAAAAAAACAAAGAGCACATACTTGGCAGCACTTTAATTTCTATGGTTACTTATGAATAACAGCACAGCTGGGGAGCTGTTGCTACAACCCACTAGCAGAGATCATTTAAGAGGTTACACTTAAGCAGATCCATTAAAAAAGCACTGTTTTTTTCAGAGCTAATAAAACTGAGGACTGTAGGTTTTACTCTTTATGTTACTATCAAGTGACTATCCTGCTAATCATAAATTTGCCCTCATTGTTTAGAAAGCAACAGGAGGAAGGATGGCTCTTTATTTAAGCCACCAACCAGGACTGATGATTTCTGGACAAATTCTTGACCAGGAACATGATTCACTTGGATTTTGTCAGTCACAGATGTTGATGTCTCCCGTGCTAATGCAGGCCAGTGCTTCATGCAGCTTGGAGAGACTTTCTGGCCAGGGAGACCCGCATCAAGGCTTCACTTTCTACCAAGGGGACAGTAATATAATTTTCCAGCAAAGTCCTGAAAAAATAATTGAGTAACCCTGAATCAGAATGATGTACAACCTGGGTGAAGTGGCTGGTTTGCGCTTTCAGTTTTGATCTTTACTTTGTTTTTTAGTTATCAGGGCAGCAGTAATGAAGCCCTGTTAACTTCATTGCAAAACATAAAAATCTTTATTTGGTGGAACAGAATTTAAAAGCCTTTTGGCCAAGGAAAGTGTATTTGTGTTTCACAGTGCCCTATTCAGGAGGGAAATGAAGGCAAAATTCACCCTTCTTTTTGTCTGCCGTGCACTTACTGTGGTCTCCTCTGAAGCAAATTCATTCCCGAACAGCCAGGGATAAAGGCTTTAAATACTTATTTAATACTTACTACTTTTGCAAATTCAAAAAGGTAGCACGTCATCAGGGAGGGGAAAAACTGTTATTTTACATGCTTATTGGCAGAATTTTAAAGGACACTATTAAAAATATAAAATGATTACTAAGAATCACAGGATCATAAATCATAGAATGGTTTAGTTTGGGAGGGACCTTAAAGATCAGCTTGTCCCAACCCCCCTGCCATGGGCAGCGACGTCACCCACTAGATCAGGTTTCTGCATCAATGCACTGAGCCTGTGAGTCGCCCACAGAAATGCACTCCTGCATCAGTGCAAATGCCATGTTTCGACATTTTATTCAATGTAATGCAGGATTAGTATCAGAAAAGACAAATGAAATCCATGTAAGTCCTTTTTCAAGACTCTCTGCATATGGTCCCTACACACACTGGAATAAGCACATCATCCCAAATAAAGCCATTGACATCAGTGGAGTTTCACCTGGGACAGATTTGGCTTGCTTTTGCTAATTGCATCACTACCCTCAAGCTGCACTGAACAATTCATTAGTGGCAGACAGCTGAATTTCCAAAAGTGTGTGTAACCTAACTAACCAACAACACAGTAGAAATTACTCTCAGTAGCTCCTCTGGGCAACCAAGGACACCATGAAATTGAATAAATAAATATAAACAAAGAATATTTTTCAATTTGTTTCCCATCTGGAGTAGTGGCTATTTTTCCAGCTCTTAAACTGAGGCACCTTTGCACTCTTTACCTTTTGCCATCTCTGATGACCCCAGTGAATTTAACAGCATTTCCATAGATTAGAGATTTCCCTTTTCAGCACTCTAAATAATAAGCCTATATGCTATGGGTTGCTAATTTTTTGAAAATTCCTGCTTAAATCTTTTTTTGTTGTTGTCTAAACGAAAGGTCTAAGTATGATTTTGATTTTTATTCATTCTTCCTGAATTATTCTCACCTATTTTCACCTACCAGTTAAATTCCTACAAATGATGAGGCATTGCTGGGCATGGCTCCCAGATGAGTGGGGCTGAGCTGCCAGAGCAGTGGCTGGGCTGGGGTGACAGGGACAGCCAGCTCTCCCCTGCAGCTCCCAGGGCCATTCCCTGGGGTGGTGTCCTCATGATGCTGCCCTGTCGTGAAGGAGAGGTGAGGCAGAGCTTGCCCTGTGCCAGCTGGCCTGAGTGCCTGGCAGCCTTTCTGAACCTGCTGAATTTACCAGCAGAGCTCAGTCTCGGAGTCTGCCAAGGCACCTTTCACTGGCAGGTACACGCAGTAGTTCTTCACTTTTGTCTCTGACACCACTCAAGGAGGAATGGTATTGCTTCGTCCCTCTTGTGTTAGACTCTGGATAAACAGGATGTGTCCTACAGAACTTGCAGTTTGACTGATGTGTCTAATAGCCAGTGTAGGGCTTAAATAAATATCCCTCATCCAAACAATCTTAGTTGTCGGCTGAGGTTTAATTTCTTGAGACACAAAAAGTTACCTTATCTAAAATATTATGGTTCTCATCCTCTTTCTCTCTCTCTATTACTCATGGTCATGCATTTTCTCAGTAACAGTGCTTCAGGAGAAGAGGGATACCAGTGGGATACCCTTCCTTCTCCCCATGATGGCTGGAAATGGCAGAGGCTGTATGTAGGTACACACAGGCTTGTTTCTGGATCTGGCTGGAACCAGAGCTGGCTGGGTGCAAGTGCAACAGATCTGGGGACACGTGAAACAGACCTACAGGCATGTGCTCTAGCAAATGTTCCAGTCTGGAAATGAATAACTTTTCAGTGTCTGCAGAAAATGTGGCTGGTCTCACCCCACCACAGACCTCTGAAAGAGCTGTTATGAACCATGCCCTGCAAGAGCCTGTTTCTATTCAGTGGTTATAAAGGTGTTCTAGATCATCATGTTGGCTGCACCATTCAGTAGGTATCCAAGGCCAGGAGAGGCTGGTTCAGACACCAATCCCCTGCTGAATGTAGGTCTAGGTAGGCAGCTGCTCAGCTCATAGCTTGGTGAAGTATCACAGATTGTGTTTTTCTCACACAGATATTATCTGCAGAGCAAAAATCTGAGATCAAATCTTCTGTTTCTCCTACATGTCTCTCTCCACCCCAATGTATTCAATGCCCTTTGGCCAATGTCCAGCTTGTAGACTAAGCCCAAGTTTTCCAGCCTGCCTGACTTGTCTTTGAGGAAGACCTACATATTCCAGTCCCAGAATCAGCATTTTCAAGTTTTTCAAGAGCTGGGGTTGTGCCCAGAGAAGCACGCTGGGGACTGCACTTGTGAATGTTCCTGGTAGATGCTGACTAACGTGCACCTGCTGCTCAAACAGGTCCCAGTCAATATCCTGGTTGTGGTCTGGGTTTTCTATTTTCTCAGAAGTGCTGACTAATCAGAGCCTCTCCCGTTATATGCTGGAGCAGTCTCCCCCTTTCTCCTGGAACTTCTCCAGACCTTACCACCTCTAATAGCACAGGGTTCCCAGGGAAACAAATCATCCTTCATGAATGAACTCATAAGACAAGTATCTAATTGTTCTCCACCTCTGGTGATCTACAGAGGTTCTGTGTAAATAAAGGAGCTGAATCATCTTTTTCACAAATGTTTAACTTGACACAGTCTATAAAAAAGGATAAGAGTAGAAAAATATTTTTATAAACACACTGTATGTGTCCAATTTCTCCTACTTTAGCAAAGTGTAGCCAAAAACTAGAGAGGTTTTGAGCAGTAGTTGGTAGAAAACTTTTTCTATCTATCTATCTATCTATCTATCTATCTATCTATCTATCTATCTACCTACCTATCTCAGTGTGTTCATGCTTTATAGCTACAAGGCTGGTCAAGCAAGTAAATTTGGGGATAAAGAAAAGTCCATTAAGGCCTAAATTAAGGAGACAGCAGTCTAAAATTTAGTTGAGACCATGAGTAGGTAAGTTTGAAGGCAGCTACTGCACAGGCAGGTGCTGTAAATCCCTAGCAAAAATCCTTAAAAAAACTATCTGTGGTGTAGCTTTATCACCAAATGTTATTCCTTCCATTAATTAGTGGAGTAAATTACAAGTAAAAGTTTATTTGACTCTTCATTTGTCTACTTTTTTATCTTTATTTCATTACTTTAGCTCTCTAAAGAATAAAATTGCTTGTGCAAAAGAAGCAACTGCAATGCCAGCTTCTCAGTTGCTCTGATTCCAGGAATAAAGACAAAAAAATCCTTTGATGCTTCACCTCCTGCCTGTCCATGCAAATCAGCTGCCACAAGCCCAGACATTTCAATACTTCTCTGCATCTAATCCCTCTTTGCTAATTTCTAAGGTCTCAAGCAGTGATTAAGGTGATTAATGAAATGGACCAACATCAGACTAACTTTCCTTTTAAACACAGAAAGTGTGTTGAATATAAACTGACTTTTAATTGCACTTTTAATTGCAGTAACTGGTGGATGCCCTGGTCAGAAGCCCTGGTCACTGAGCATGTGGTGCAGTTGTGCAGCTGAGCACACTCCTCCTTCTCAGCTTCAGCCAAGGACATCACAAAAGGTTTTGTGCCGGGGCTTTGTGGAGCACAGGAGGAGCTGGGACCCACGTACCAAGTCTAAACTTTTACTGTCGAGCTGTAGCTTTGCTTCTGACACCCTGGGATGCATCCTGGCCTGCTTTCAACTTGCTTCAGTCAGAAGCAAGGCGTGAAGGTGCTTCCCAGGAAAGTGCAGGTCATGCTGAGGAGGGAGCTGGGTGCTGTCCTTGCCTTCCCTGAATCAGTCATCTCCGTGCTGGCAGCACGGTTATAAAGGCTCAGCCTCACCCACAGAGCGGGGCTGTGGGCTCTGCACTCTCCTGGGTGTTCATCACCATCCTGAATTGGGCTCTGGAGCTGCAGAGAGGAGCAGGGCTTTAGATGCACCTGACTGCAGGGTGCCTCCTATCACCAAGTCCTGCAGCTCTCTTGTTCACCATATATACACCTGCTCATGCTCATGCTCTTGCATTTTCCACCCATAGTTATGCCGTGCAGTTTTGAGTAACGTGGTTACAGTCAGCTTGTTTAGCACTTCAAAAATAAAGTAAAAATGAACATTGGTACTTTTAAAGGTGCATTGGAGAGTTTAGATTGGGACAGCAAACTGTTGTCCCACTTAAAGTGGATTTCTTGTTATAACTATTTCATGGAGATAAGTTTAATTTGTTGTGCAAAATGGCTGAAAGATTTTAGGGACCATTTAATATTTATGTACAGTCCAAGCAGATAAGTAGAACAGAAACTGAACTTTTCAAAATTCGAGGAATCATAGCATGCAGCAATGGTAATTTGACACAGAGCTTACACAACAGATTTCATTTTTTCTTAACAGAACAATAATTGAAAACTGACTTAGCCCCTTAAATAAACCAGCGACAGCTGGGAAAATCAGCAGATTGGCCCTTTGTGCCTGTTTATAGTACATTTTGGCAGCAAGATAGTTGATGTAGTCTCTATAGGACGCAGCTATTATATCTTCCAGATGTGCTTGACCTTTATCTTGGATAAAAAAGCATCTTGCCATAGAAACTATCAATTTATATACTCTTAGCCCAAGTCATCAGCTCCTTTAAGATGCTGGAAAACCCCTCTTGTGATGGTAGTGCTTCCACTGCTATTCAGTACCGACACCTAACTTGTGAGTGCTTAGATGTTTCAAATGTGAGTATATAATTTAGCTCAATGTGCCTCTAGAACTTCTAATATGAGGAAGATCTGTAACAGGATAAGGGCTGCTCAGTGCTTGCCCTGGGACATTCATGAGGTCCTTCCTTGCCTAGCTACTCACAGTGGGTGGAAGGAGAAAGAAAAATGGCAATAGCTTCTTCACAGTTTGCATTATTATTTATTTATGTGCAGAGGGTGGTGCCACTGCTGTCTTTGGCTCTTTGGGCAAGAGGTATCAAACACAGTGCCCAGGGAAGAGTTAAGCTGCAGACAGCTTAATGCTCCCCAGCCAGGCAGGGGAGAAGGGCACGAGCCACCTCATATCCTCTGGGTTAAGGGGACAATGGCACACCTGTGGCAATGCAAATTGTCCCACTGGCAAAACCCCAGGGCCAGGAAAGCAAAAAAAGGAGCCTCTGGCTGTAAATGCACTTGAGTCAAAGGAGGATTTTCAGTATGTTAATTTGACTGTGTCAAAAACTACAGCTTCACTCGGAGTGGCACAAGGACAGAGTGAATGTCAGACATCAATGATTATGGGGAGGACAACAGGAGACATAGTGGAGCAGAGGGAAATAGGGGAAACAGGTGGAGTGCTGTGAGATGAGAGGGGAGCTGTGGGCACCCTGGGCTTGGCTTGGAAGCACAGAGGAGAGGCTGAAAGCATCAGCTTGAAGAGAGGATATTTTTTTTGATGGAAAACAAAGCAAGAGAGGATTTCAAGTGTCTTATACTTGCTGTCACATACTCAAGCCTCTGGGCCAGTAGCTGAAGAGTGTGGCTACCTGCCTCCCAGTGGTTTTGTGGCATCTGTGTAGTTTGGTTAACTCTATGGCAACTGAATTTCTTACTTTTCTTTTTCATATAGGTCAGTCACAAAAACTCCTGAAACAGAACACAGGTCTGAACACCCTCAGAGAGATCTGGTCCTGGTCGGTGCATCTCAGACAACCTCAGTGCAGCACTGCAGGTATTCTGTGAGCTCCTTTCATCATCACATGAACCAGTATTTCTTGGTCCCCTGTGGCCAGGCAGGCTCATAGGTGTGCTTGTCACCTGCTCTGAGGCACAGTGCTCGCACAGGGCCACCTCATTATGTGACTTTGCATGCAGATGCCTCCTGTTGGCAATTTAAAGCATCAAAAGGGCGTGACAGGCTGGATTAAGGTTACAGCAGAAGAAACCTCGCTGAAAGAAAGACTAGAGCCAAGCTGCATGAGCCTGTGGCCCAGCAGTGGTCCCACTGCCAGTGATGGATACGACTCTGCCCTCTACATTGCTGTAGGACAGGAAGATGAGCTCACAGAAAGATGGGAGTATACAAGTGATGAAGGGAAGAGAGAAAAAAGGGGCTGAACAACATTCTCTCATGTCCACGTTTCACCTGGACGTAAAACCTTTGAGATCCTGTGACGCAACAGTAAGGCAGTTTCAAAGGAGTAGGAGGATTCTGGAACAGTTTCTGGAATAGCATGTAGCACTGTTTCTGCAGCTGATTTTCAGAGGTATTGTTTGTGGGAAATTAAAAAAGAAACAAACCCACAGTAACTGCTCAAATTGGACCTAAATTGCATACAAATAAAAAATCTTGATTTTCAGCCTTTGTGTCTGTCTTCTGGCTCCTCTACTGAGTCAAAAATGCCAGCTGGCAACAGATGGACGGTGCTTTCTGAGATGTTGTTTCCTGGAGATGGGAATATTTTTAAGAGAAGTGATAGGCAAGGCAGGACTTTGCTTCATCATACAGAGCCTCTGGTGTAATGTTGTTGGACATTACTTAGTTTTGCAGAGTAGCAGCTTTAAACAGAGCTGTCTTCCTGTGTTCTGCAGAACTTCCTGAAAAGGACAAATTCTGTCTATAAATCCCTGTTTCTTTCACTGTTGAGGAAGATGTAATGGTACACATGCCAATTCATCCATATTTGGATGGGACTTAAGTCATTGTACAGTATCTTTAAATCTTGAGGCAAAACAAGGAAGGCAGTAAAGCAATCTGGTAAAATTTATTTCATCAAAATAACCAAATGTTGAAATAGCAAAAAGAAAAAAAGGCATTTGACAAGTGGGAGGAGGAAAACAGCTGCGTCAGTAGTTACTTTGCTGTGTAAACAATTTAAGGCAATTATAAATCTGCCTCTGGTCACACTGTGCTGTAAATAAAAAGGTTTCTCACATACACTCTTACTCTGCTTTCAGCGGAAGTCCTGCTCTTGAGTCACAGGCTGTCTTGGCAGTTTGGTAGCGCATGGTGAGCTGTGTTTGTGGAGTAACACAGATGTTTCAGCCTGAGCCTCTGCAGATGCTCTGCTTGTCTGCACGGCTGGGGATGGGCAGGTGCTGTCACACCACAGGGCTGGGGAGCTGGGTTCAGGCTGTGCCTTACACTCAGGCTTGGTGCCAGGCTAGACCACAGCTCATCTTCTCAGTGCTCCCCTCGTGACTCTGGCAAAATGCTGCTCGGGTTTCACTCATACCCGTGATCTTTGACAGAATTAACCAGTTTTACTCAGATACCTCATGACATTTCAAGACAAAGCAACAAGACATTTCCCAAACTGTAAGTCCGGGTGACTCACCAGCATGGCCTGCCCTATGCTCTGGCCCAGCTAGAGGACACTTTGATGGAGCTGTTACCCTGCGTCTTCTGCCTGCAGGTTCCTGTGGCACTGGGCCAGCCATGCACACCCCTGGTGCTGTGGAGGCAGCTTCCTATGCACAGGGCACTGCCTGCTGCTTCTTCTTTCAGCTTCATGAGCCAAAACCCTTTGGCTCAGAGACCACTGCTTACTGTAGACTATTCACTATTGGTTTGGGGGTTTTTTGGTGTGGTTTAATCCCTGACTTGCTTGCTGTGCCATAGACTCACACCATAACCTGCAGGAGACATGGCAGAGTTTGCATAGGTGCACAAATTCAAGGAATGGGTTTAGACAGAGTTTGCCTTTGAAGTGTGGAAGCAGTACAATGAAATAATTTAAAACACATTGCCTCAGTAATGTGTATGTCTCAGAGAGGGTGTATGTGTTGAAATGGAGTTTGCATGAAACCTTCAAGCTTTTCAAACCATTTATAGTTTACATAGCTATATGTTAATCCATAGACAATCTATAGCTCTCAATAGCCTCATAGCAACCACAGATCAACAAATGATTTCCCTGGGCTCTTAGGCATACCACTGCCATTAGGTCCTCTGATTTTTAATTAAGAGGAAATGTCTCTAAACATCTTGAGGTAATTAAAGTGGTAATATCTTCTGTAAGATGCATTTGTTAAAATAACAGCAATTCCCCTATGAGACTCAAAAATATAACTGCAACTTCATTACAAAAATTAGGTTTATCAAATTATTTTTTATGAACTTAGAATGTAAAGTATGCTCAAAGTTCTGCTTTAATTCTTGAATGTAATAAGAGAATTCCCTCTCCCACATTTTACAGTGTAACTCTTGATATAATGATCTTATTAACTTTTATTATGATTCTAATTACTATACCACCTTACAAATAGCACCTTATTATCTCTTTGCCATTCATAACACTTCCATAAGGAGATGATTACTGTGATAATGTTATGACTCTGTTAAGAAAATATACAGGCTAACCTAGCTTTAGACATTTATTTCTGGCAGAATTCTGACAGAAGGAAGTAGCAACCAGAAAGAATGATTTGAATAAGCCTGCTTAAAAATAGTTTATTTTTGCTTCTGAAAACACATGCGTGGGTTGAGTTTTGTAAATAAGTGTGTGTCTATGTGTGTAAGAAATCTGTATATGGAAATGTTGCAACATATTGCAGTGAACCACTGGATTTTAGAAGTTTTTAGAAAATAATATTATTCCAGGTGTTGCCTAGATACATATGGAAGCAAAAAATAACTGAACAAAAATTTTAACAGACGTAATTACTTAAAGTAGTGGTTTAAGGAGAGACTTCCAGCCTGGATGAAAGCTCACCATCAGCCAGTCTCATTCTTACGTCCAAACTATCTCTAAACTTTAAAACTCCTTTGAGTTCTCTGCAAAAACTATTGACTTCCCTCTCAAACACTAAAACGTACTTATAGAAGTATGTACCCAATATTTCCTTTTCTCTGTCCTTGGAAAATGCATCTCTGTCCTTATCCTTTCCATGCCAAATACAAGACATTATCTGCACCTTCCCTTAGCACAGGACTTGGCACTGTCCCCTACTTTCTTTGCCTCTCCACTGACTTCATTCCTACATTAAGTGTAAACTCTTGGTCTTCAGTCTCAGGGCTCATCATAGTGTAATCCTGATTTTGAAATCTTTTATTCACTGAAAGGATGTTTACTCCAGCCTCCATGATGCCATTCTGTAGGCTGAGTACTGACTACCATTTTTTGTGTAGGCTTCTTTTCCAAATTAGGAAGGCCTCAGAAAATTTTGGCTAAAAATGGCAAATGGAGCATTGAGATTGCTGCACATAGAGCTAGCTAATACTGACATACTGATCTGTTCACAGTGTATGATTTCCTGTCTTCTCTTTAAATTCCAGTGTTTTGGAGGTCTGTTTGTGAGAGTACATTTGTGTACAGCACTTAGGATGGTGGGACCCTGGGCTGTGATTTCCTCTCTCATGTATTACAAGCCCTCCTCCACTTTCCACCAAGAACCTACAAAAACATGTGATGAAAACATACTAGATTTCAAAAACAAGATCTATGCCTGCCTGTTGCAGTATGTTAATTACAATTTAACATTGGATCTGTATTGAAGAAAAGGTGAGATTTCAGGACTAACACAGTTACTGTCAATCTTGGCTTGAAGAACAGCATTTGACCAGATGACACTTGAGTCACCTCAGCTCCTGTGACGTGGGAACATCTATGACTGAGTCTGTATTGGACCTCCTAATTGTTCAACTTGGTTTTACCCCTGAATTTGTATACACATGAGAGAATCACTCAGCTAGTTCAGAGGTGAAATGATGGTTCTGAGAAGTGGTGAGACACATCTCACTACTAATGATGATGCCACCATATTCCTCCCCACTAAAACAAGCTGTAATCAATCATGTTGCAGATCGAACTTCTAAGGAATGTGCCTTTCTGTAGAAGTTTTTTGCCCTCTATCCAATTGAAGCAAAATACAGCATTAGCCTTTCGACTCTGAGGTTTCTTAGGTCAAAATCACAAAAAAAATCCAAGAAAAGTTTTTTTTCTTTAAACATCTAAAATCCTGTTTTGTGAGATTAGCGGGTGAATCAAGTTTTGAACAATATTATTATGGGAGAAGTCAAGCAAACAGAAAGATGACTCAAACAGTTTACTGCCAGGACTATTTCTTAACACAGAGGAAAATCATATCTGGTTGCCTATGGAATCCTCCCACAATGAACAGGGAGCCTGGCAACAGAAATAAACTGCAAATGCTCCAGCTTTTGCTGTTGAACTGTCCTCACAGCTGAAGTGTAATGAGAAGACACCAGAAATTTGGACACTGAGGAGGAGAAACCATAACATAGCTAAGAAATCCCATGCCTATTGCCTTCGTTATTGTCAAAACAGACAATCTGGTCATTAGAAAGGTAAAATTTTCTTTGATTCTCCCTCCCCATCAAAAGAACCTAAATAAAACCCAAAGCAAAAAGTGAGCCAAGAACATAGAGGTAAAATCGCTGAAGACATGGTCTTGCTGTAACCACGACGGGCTGTGCAGGCTAAGAGCCTGCTCCTTCTGCTCCAGGAGAGTAGAGCAGGACAGCCCTGCAGCACCTCCAAGGGATCACCTGGTGACTGTCACAAGGCCACCCGGGAACAGAGCCCAGCAGTGACAGCAAAGAGTGGCTCTGGCTGGATCTGTGCCTTGGATGAACAACACTGAGTGCAACTGACGGCTGTGAAAATAATACATGGCTTTCATCTGCCACAGAGCATAATTCAACCATGCAAATATTTATGCATTGAGCAAAGAACTGGGCTGCCGCTTGCTGAGTGTCTGAGGCACTTGTGTGTTTGTCCCACTGCCCCACACTTCTGGCTGAGGGACTCACCCACAGATTTAAGACTGGAACAGGATATGCAGTTCTGCAGTGCTGGAAGACATCCCTTTAATAAGAATTTGTAAGGAGATCAAAACAAGCACAGAAACCCAATTCCATCCTATATGTGTCAAAAATAAATTTACAACTGGGAATACTCCCCAGGAGATATGTTTTTCCTGGCTTCTCCCTCACACTAGTGAAACACAGCCAGTGCTCAGTCTTGGACTTTGCAAACACTCATCATTGATAAACTAGATGGAAAAAGCCAAGTGTTTGTGTGGGCTCTGAAAAAATCATTATTTAATGACACTCAGACAAGTATGTTTTTGGAGGGCAGTTCATATGGCACCAGCTGTTCTGATTTAAGGGATTGTGGTACAGCATGTAACAAAACCAGAGATCATGGTTTGGTCATCCCAAATAACGTGTACATGCACAAACCTTCCTTCAAAGTAAACCATATCCTTAAATCTCTCGCCAGTGATCAGACACAAATTATATTTGTTTTGACATGCAACATTTTAGTCCACTTTGGGGAAGCCTATAATACTGCAATTGCTTCATATTTTAAGCTCCTCTTTGACATGCTAAACACTGAGTTTTTCCGTTTCCTGTTGTACCACACTTTTCTCTGGCTTTGAATTCAATATTTTTGCTCATTTCTGTTAGTTTGTGCCCTATAAGGAAAGCAGGAGTTTGGAATATGATTTCTGCAAGCACAGATGAATACTCATCCACAGTTTCCCTTTCTAGGCAGGCTGGCATTTGGATGTGGCTTTTTTAACAGCAGGACTGGACAAGAATAAATTCTCTCATCATATTAAGGTTATAATGATCTCGCATTTTCTTACTCTTCCTGTGACACTCCTGTAGCATTTAGAAAAATTTCAATTCTCTCCCAAGTACATCAGTGGAGGTCAGTCTTTAATGAGAGCAATCAGCCAGTGTGGAGAGAAAAGCACTCACCTTCCCTCAGCTCTGGCTGACCTAGGATAACAAAATCTCTCTTTACCCCTACATTTTTGAAGGAGATGCTGCATACTTGGGTCAGCAAAACCAGTCTGGTTTAAACTTATTAATCATTTCAGATTATATCTGTTCTCACTTAATTTACCAGTCCACCAATTCTCCACATTTTAATAAAAGAGATTTAAAAATTATTTCCAGCTTGCTGAGGAAAATAATAAGCAGTGGCAGGTCTAGGATTATCCTTAACAACAGCCCTAAAGCACACAGAGTGATTTCTCCTCTGATGGCTTCCTGAGATCCTGTCAGTCATGAAGCTCCTAACCCAGTTCAAGTGTGCTTGCTGATAGACAGAATGCTGATCTTTTTGATCTGTGTCCTGTGACACTAACTATGGTGTGTTAGAGGTAAATGTCTGTGTTGCATGCCACATATATGCAAAAACCAGAGTTTGAGAATGCCTGGGATGAAATCAGGTTTGTCTGAAAAACTGTGTTTTCTGTAAAATTTCTGATTGACTTTTTTTGTATTACTATATGCTAATTATTTAATTAGTTGAATTCTCCTTCAGTTTCCCATGATTTTATCATAGAATCAAGTTCACCACTTTTCTGTCCTTTTAAAATATTGGTAGAACAGCAAACTCTAATCTGGTGGAATTTCTTTGATACTCTTAAATATAAGAGAAATGAGTGTGCTTAGGCCAAGTCAAGCCTTCACCATCTTTTGATACATGGATCTGCTGATTTTAGTGTTTACCATAGTATGTGCTGCTTAACAGCTTCCTGGGTTACTGAGGGATTGGAAAGTGTTTCATCACATCCCAGTGTTAAGAGCACGTAAATACAGTGCAGAACCACTTGCTGAATGCTTCTCCTGCCTCTTTATAAACAATTTTGTCATCAAAGCTCATATTTTTGCCATAGGAAATTATGTCTGTCTATAGATTCTTGTTTTGATTCTTACACTTTACAAAAAGAACACATCACACTGTTGAAAGACATTTCAGTCTCAGGCCCACTGCTTGTGGACAGGCTGCCCCAAAAATCCCTGTGGAGGTGGTAAGGAGGTGACAAGTGCAGGATAGGCTGTACAGGCGCAGTATGGGGGCTTTTCTCTGGATGCCCTGCAACGTGTCCTGGCCCATGGATCACATGTGGAAAGCACGAGTCACATCTCAGTCACAGTCACGGGACAAACTCCAGATCCATGTTGGTCCTTCCACAGGTTGTTTTCTAACTCCTGGTTATCTCTCCATGGCAAATATGCTGCAGGCAACTGCCCTTCTAAACAAAACTGGCATTATGAATTGAGGCATTTTTTCTATCCAAGAACATATAATCTAAAAATATCCTTTGCTTAAAAGGAGGAATAACAATGGGTATTTTATAATTTGGCAAAAATGAGTATTTAGCAAAGCTCTGAGCAGAGACAAGTGAAATGAGCTGGGAAGGGCAGGAGGATGGAAGAACATGGGCAGGTGAAGGTAGCTAATGCCCAATGACGGTGGGTCTTTGGAGACTGCTGCAAATCTCAGCAGATGGTGGGTACTAAAGCTGACCAAACAAAAAACTGTAAAAATGTGTAAATTGTCTTCAGGAAATACACTGGGAATTCTTCTAGCCACACACTTACTAGTCTATTCTTTGACAAACACAGCAAAGAAATTCCTTATGGAACTTGACTTTATTCAAGAGAGATTCATGCTGTGGGAATACCGAACAAACGCAACCAGGTTGCAAATACTTGAGAAAAAAAAAGGCAAGGTAGTCAGCATAACTGTTGTTCTCAGCATTTGCCTCTCTCTTTGCCTTGAAAGGAACTGGTGTGAAATGCTCTGCTTGTATTTCATAAACCTGTGACTTGACTTGCTTGGAGAAGAACGAAGCTTTCTGTTTCTGTTGCCCCTGGCAGTGCTGCGGGCAGCCCGCTGCGATCCAGCTGACCCCGCCTGGCTGGAGCGTGTGGCTCAGATTATACCATCACATGGATGTCTCATGCAGCGAGCTCCCCTTTGCCTCTGCTGCTCCTTGGGCCACTGAACCGAGTTAAAATGATCTTACTCTGATCTCAGGCTAATGAGAAGTGGGAATAACAAAGCACTTGAGGCCTGTGAAGGTATGGTGCTGCCGGAGGACACACAGGCCTCCGTGATGTCCACATGGCTGGAACTGAGACAGAGACTGGTCATGCTGGTAGCACGGGCTGGTATGAAATCACCACCCGCGTTTGAAAACACATTAAGTCAGTAAAGAAAATATATGAACAAAGGCAAACAGAAGAGGGACTTGCAACCCTGCAGAATGCATGATAAATCATTTATTACAGTGGAAAGGAGGCTTTCAGACAGAAATAGCAGCATATGAGTCTGCTTATTCCTGCAGAAAACAAGCACCTCTGAATCCACATCCACAGAACTGCAGCTGTAAAGGATGGCAGGGCTTCCACCTGACCCATAAAGCATTTCTCCTGAAACTATCACTCCTAAAGAGGTGATGTGAAATATTCATGTATTTATCTTGCCACATCAGCAAGGGAGGTGTGTGCAGTGTTCTAATGCACATAAACAATTTAATTCTTTCTGTTAAAACCTTTTTGCTTTGAGTCACATCAGCAAAAGTATCTTACCATAGAAGAAACACCTGGTTTGAAATACCCTGGGCAGGTAGGTGGTTTGACAGTCACAAGGCAGAAAACTGCCACTCTCCAGGAGAGAAGCAGGGCACAGGGCACTGGGGAAGCCGTGTTAGGGCTCTTTCAGGCCTACTTGGATTCAACTTTCTGGTGCCTTCACAGGGCAGCTTAAAATGACAGATTCCTGTGGCCAAATTGTTTTGGACTGAAGCTATTTGACTAACTTTGACCCAGCTCCCCAACCAAGATAAAATGACACATCCAATTTTATTTGGCATTTGAAGTGGAGGGAAATGACTTCTCTGTTCTGCCAGAGGCCTCCTTTATTTAATGTTCTACAAAGAGGAAGAAACTGCATATAATAATGACATCTTGTGGTAGTTGTTGAATTATTGCCCTATGATTTAGTAGATAATAGGATGCCAAATTTCACGACATCTCTCTACTTCCACGCTGCAGCTCTGCAAGTTCAAACTTACAAATTCTCCTGCTCTGAGAAACTGGATGTAGAAGACCTCTGGAACCTTTGGCTGTTGACTACAGAGGAAAAGGATATTTTGCTCATTTGATTACAGAGATCTGGCTAAAAATACAGGTCAGAAATTAATAGTCATACTCAATTAAAGAACCTGATCATGGTTATCCACATATTCATACAGAAAATATGACTTTTGAAAATGTTGAGCGCAGAGTGGCTCTGGTCCATAGAATGAGCTTGCCTTTGCTGCCCCATGTAAAGCCTGACATCTGCTGAACACCTGCACTGAGCTTGCAAACGGCCCTGGTGAGCAGCCACCAGCACTCCGTGGCTGGGGATACTGGATTTTTTTAAGAGTAAATCCCCAAGGCCTCACAGTGCTTCTACTAATTTCAGCTTTGCTGCTCAGGTCTGAGACTCCTGCCATTAACCATGGATCCGAGGGTCCCATGAAGCTCTAAGGTTACTGCAGGCTGTGTGACATTTCACATTCAGGGTCCATAACCGTGCTATTTAACTGAGTATCCCACTTTGACTGCCCATCATGTCCTTCCTGGTGCAGCCTCTGCAGTGCTTGCTTTAGTTGAAGTTAGAAGCTTTTCAGAACAAACTGCACCTTTCCCTGGCAGTTTGTACAGTCCTTATCAGCAGAGAGGGGCTCAGCTTTCATCAGGGAGTTTGGCTATTGCTGGAATAGTCATAATAAATAAGATTAGCAGGAATGGCTTAGGGATATATTTTTACAGGGTGTCTGTTTATCCTGTCATGTGTTTGGTGAGTATCCCTGTGGTTTACCAGGTCTTCAGGTCTGTGCTACTGTGACACAGTTTTGCTGTGGTTTTATTGGGATGAAGGTGGCTTAAGCTACATGCCAAACACCTTTGTGTTTTTTTCTGGGCTATCAAGGCCTCATAAATAGACTTAAGAGTTTATATGCAAGATTTACACACAGCTGCTTCCCAGCTGCGAGGAACGAGGCAAGAAAAGACTGTGTCACTTACGAAGAGCTCAGAGGTGATGGTGAAATCACAGACATGCGTGACAGTGAAATAATGATGCTGATCAGCATTGATAGTACAGAATGTGGACTAACAGATCAATGCTACTACATTTCATGTAGCATGGCATCTCTTCCCCATTTGCCTTTTTCACTGCCAGAGCTCCTGGTGTTCACACTGGATATTGGGCATAATGAGCTCTGCCTGTTTCCTTCAGATCTGCAAAAATCCAGGCAGGAGACACTTCTTGGATTCCCTACTGATATGGAAAATTCCTAAAGATAATAATGAGACCACATGATTCCATAATATCTAATGATAGGAGTTTAGCTGTATTGATCTATTTTTTTTCCATAGGACAATGCCACCTATTGGACTTTTTTGAAAGAGGCAAAACAGTTCAAAGAAAATAAATACTTTATGCTGAGTTGTTTTTTTTCAGCAAAGAAGGCTAAGCTCTCCTACAGTTCAGTAACAAGCAAAAGAGCTCCTATTGGGACATCCTGAATTATGGGACCTCATTAGAAAAGAAGAAAGAATAGAAGTAAAGTTTAACAAGATAGTTTTTATCCACTTTTCCAATGGGACTCTAAACAACAGTCACAGAATTTCAGGGTTTTTGTTTGATTTTTTTTTTTAACTGAAGTGTGTTGAGGGTGATCATTTTTAGTTGACCTTGAACTTGTGGAGGTAAAATTATTAATATTTAGGACGGCTCTTGGTCTGGCTAAGAAGTTATCTTTACTAAAAGAACATTCCTTTCAGCTAAAAGCTAACTGTGTGATTGTTTCCAACTTCCCACTTCTGAGCTAAGACAACACAGGGTGTGCCACTAATCAGAGCCATCTTTTCATATTGCCACGTTGCTCACTGTTTGGTTCGAAGTTAGCAAGTTCCAAAAGGCATCCCGTGCCCCCAGGGATGAATACCTGGCTTTGTTAACATTGAAATGATTGCTTCTCCTTACCTCTTCCTTTCTTTTTTTCTGAAAGGTGATAGAGGTTGGTTCTCTGCAATCTGAGAATGGGGAAGCAGAGGGAAAAATGCTTCCCAAATGTTCTCTCACTATAATCATAGTTAATACAGGTTTTTTTCCAGCCTGTCCTAAATTTTATTTTTGCTTTTATCAGCTTATCCATAATGCCTGGTGGCAAATGTTTTTTAATTATTTACCTTCTATAATATGAAAGTACCAACAAGAGAATGATTGGAAAATTTCTTTTATATAAACTTTGCAAAGCAGCAATCATAATGAATCTTCATTTTTTTTAAATTTAATTGAGTAAATATGTATAGTGTGCAGACGTGTTGCTCTTGCTCTTGTCATTATTATGTCAACAGCCCCTGAGATCAAGTTGGACTTGATTTCAAAATTATTTTAAAACTTGGCACCTCTCATGAAAATCTCTTCCATTTTCAGTGTTTGACATATGGTCACATTTCCTCCTGATGTTTGAAATGAGGTCTCCATCTCAGGCCCATCCAGACTCTTACAAGTTGTTTCATTTACAATCTTGACCTCAGCCTGCCTACAACAGGCTTATTAATACATAATTCTGCCCACCATGAAGGTCTGTTCAGAGCTTTGTTGCCTTGAAGGATCTCTCCCCACATATTTTTATATAACTGCAAAATAATAATAAAAAAGGATTAATGCATACAGAATAAACCAAGAAAACTTCTGCAAGATAAATTATTTAACTTATTGATCGAAATGAGATTTTGATTGAATTTCTAGATAACAAATGTGAATAATTATGTACAGGCAAGAATCAACATGATGATAGCAAGGAATAGACGATTAAACATAGCCAGGAGACAAGGATCTTTATTAAGTATTTTCTTTGAGTGAGAGATTGGCAGCCTTTTTCAAATTTCAGTTGAAAATATTTACACAAGTTGAAAACCAGACTTCGAGGCAGTTCAGAAAACCTTCCTGAATTCTATAGAACATGGATTGAATAGCACTGATTGAAATTATTTTCTCAATGCTTTAATGAATTTATAAAAAATTAGGTACACAAGCAAGTGTTTAAGATTCCTATGTGCATTTCTCACATATTATACTCTTAATATTAACAAGTCTCTGGGGCTTCTGCATTTGCAAGAGCTAAGTGCTACCCAATGAGGAGCCAGCCAAATCCATCACAGGACAGCTTCATCAGCTGCTGCTAAGAAACCTCCAGGTGATTGCTCGAAAGGGGATGCTGTTTTAGGAATGGATCACTGTGAACTTGTACCATATTTTATATTTCTGCCTACAGCATCTGCTCACTTCTGCTACAGACAGAAAAATGTGTTTAAATGGGCTTTTGGCCAATACAGATACTCTTAACATTCTTACAAACTATGTTCCTTGCCTGAAGAGTTACCTTTGGAGCTTCCCTCCCATGACCTCTTGCATTCATTTACTACTCAAAAACCTATAGAAATGGAAAAAAAGTTTCCAGTGCTGATTACAGCCCTCTAGGAGATGGCTGGATAGGTAGAGCCAGACCTTCCTGCCTCACAGTTTGCAAAGACTGTGTTAACAAAGTAATCATTGTGTTAGGTCAGCTTAGAAACATCTGTTCTGCTTTCTGTATTGCTTGATCACCATGGGAACAATGGGCAGCTTTAGACAACAAGTCACAGGGAATACTGAAAACCACGGAGTCCGTTTGATGCAGCATTCCTGTCAAACACCCTGGCAGTGGACCCAGGCTCCAGGGATTGTCTACAGTGTCCACCCACACCAACCCAAGCTACTGTACTGTGACACTGGTCTCTGCAGAACAGCTGTCCCCACACCTTGGCCCTGAGAAGTAGGTTTGGCCCAGTAAGCAAGAATTTTGGTTTGCTGAGACTTTGGAATAAAATGCAGATCTTGAAATATGTCAAAAAAAGGCAGGGAGGGACCAGGAGCTGTTGTAGCCAACTCCATGGTGCACCCACATCCTGAGTCTTGCTTGTAGGTCCGGTTATGCCACTTCAGAAAGGATATGGCAGAAACAGAAAATACACAGAGAAGGAAAACAAGGTCTATCAGAGGAATGAAAAGGCTCCCACAGACAGTAAATAGATATGGACTGGGACTAGGAAGCATTTTCTCACAACACTCATAATTAAACTGTAGAAATGATGGTGTGATATATGGCAAATGACAGCTGAATTTGAGAATGGATGGAAAAAATGGAGAATAGACACATCTGTGGCTACTAAACAGAATGACACAAACAGAACCTATTGCATGAGACATCTCTTAAACTGCCAGCAGCTGAGGCATCAGGGAAGAACACCTCTCTGTTTCATCTATTTCACAGTGTTCTCTTTGGCCATCCATCTCTGTCAGTCACAGAGTAGGCTGTGAACTGAATCCAGTATGGCCATTCTAATGCTCTTAACTCTTGCTTTGTGTAACTACACCAAAAAATTTGTGTAACTACACCAAAAAATTTCTCTTAGCCCCTTTTTGGTTCAGTGCACAGAAGCCCACAACAGCAAACTACAGCAATACTGTACAAGTTTCCCAGCGAAGCTTATCTCCAGTAAATGCAAAAACTCATTTTCTGCTGACATCAATTTAACTCTAGTAGTATTTTCCACTGAAAAAGTGACTTTCTTTTCTTTTGTACTTGTGAAGTGTCTTGAATATGTTAAGGCTATTTACAGGAAATAATTTTCATGATTAAACTTACAAAGTTTACAATGGGTTTTCTTACCTCTCCATTTGCTTTACCTATGGCAGAATTGAGAATGAAGTCAGGAGGAGCAAAGACATCAACCAGGGCAACTGCATCATCTTTCAACTGTTTAAAACCAAAAGACATTTGACAACTTCTGTAGTTGTCTATGGCTCAACTACAGAGCAGTATAAAAATTATTTTCATAAAGTACTAGCTTTGATAATTTAAGAGAAATCCACAATAAGTAGCCTAGTTTTATTTTGATTTTTTTCACTCCCAGAGTAACAGCCGAAAGAGACTGTATTTTAAATGTTTTCCTCCCTTACCTACAGGGGTTTAAACACATTTTAACCAATATAGTGCTGTTTACACGTATAAACACACAGATTTTTGGACTTTAAAACCATAATGACCAGATTCGTCTTTGAAATCTTGCTGACCTGCAAAGAACATGTTGCAGTTTGGAAAACTTTTGTGCTAAGAAAAAAAAAAAATCACAAACTAACTCAATAATGAAATAAAAAGAACTGGATTGAAATATTTCACTGGCTTTCCAATGCAGACTGCAAGGCCACAAATACTATGGTGCTCTTTTGTAGGACATTGGTTTTCCATGTATTGGTAAATAAATTAAGACTAGATTCAGGGTTAATTGATGCCTTAGGATTTTAGCTTTTATATTTTTCATATCCTGTAATGCTTTAGTGTGTAACTCTAAGACTCCATATAGCCTGTTAGCTACTGTGCTCCCATTCTGGTCAGACAAAACAAATCCTCTCCAGGCCCAAACTTCAAGGACACCTTACTGTCTCAGGCCCCAAAATATGTAAACAAAGTGGCTTAAGGTGGGGAACAAACTTGGGGCAATGACTTCGTTACCTGAAATTGTAATCGGAGGATTAACCCCCAGTATGCAAATGGACCAAACTTATAAAAGTATGAAAAACTCGTGACCCATCATCCATTCTGGGTGTAGCCTCTCTGAGAGGCTTTCACTGCCCAAAGTGTACCTTGAAGGCCTGTCAATAACTACCCTCTTTTATTCCCTTCATTTTGTCTAGCCTCTGTTTTCAGGTAGCCCCATCAAGGCATCATAATGAGCTGCTAAACTTTACAGAAAATTATTGAGAAACTATTAATGTAATATCCTGCTAATTTACCCCTTGAAGTACAGAATAATCTGATGACTACAAACTATGTATCTCTTTTTTAGGGTTTATACACCATATTATTATTTAATCACAATAAACAGGCTTACCCTGTAGCAGAGCTCCAGAATAGCATCCTGAATAAATCTCCCAGGTTGTTCACCTGAAGCATAGCCACCTTAAAAACATTCACAGAGAAGCTTATACCAGCTAAGATTACACTGATACAAACCTTTTGCAAAGTTCATGAGTTCAGTAGTCAAGACTAAGTAGCTGCACCTGTGTAATTGAACTGACAGTCTTTCATTAATGAGCTGACTACAAAATTGTTCATCTAAGCTATGTAGAGCCTTTTGCAGTGACAAGCTACACTACAGCATCTTGCTGCCTATCCCTCATCCTCTCACACAAGCACTGGATCACAGCAAAACTTGTAATCTCTCCGACACCTCTGAGGTAAGAGAGAGCCTTTTGGGTTAATTTTTCACTGCAGATTCCTGCTCCTGAAAATTTGGTCAAGAATGATTGTTTTATATTAAACAAGCGGTAAGAAAGTGCTCTAACATAAATCGTCACCAGGATTCCCTGCCCTGGCCAAATCGGGACTTTTTAAAAGTGACATGCACAGCACATTCAGGGAGCTGATCTCACCTTGGTAGAGCACAGCCAGGTGTTTACTCAAGGACCAGAGCCCATAGAGAGCACTGAGATTCCTAAGCACTGGCTGCAGGGTCGCCGGGACGCTGGGATCGTGAGTGTAGTCGTGGTACCGCTGTAGGACTGTTTGCTCAATAAAAGCAATCGCCAGAGACCGACAGTAGTACACCTTAGGAGACAGGGAAGAAGGACACTCAGTAACAGAACACAAAGAACCAGCCCTCAGCCTGTGCAGGATGGCATTGGTCTGAACTTAGCGGAGTTCTGTTGATTTAGGTGTGATGATCTAGCTTGAGAAGTTCTAAAAAACAGCAGGAGAAAAACACTTTCCACAATGTCTGTGCAAAGGTTAGCTATGAAATGTCTCATGAAATGCCTCTTAGAAATAAGATTGCATGCCTATTACCAGTCTAATTTGGCAGTTGCACCCAGGCTTTATGGGATCAAGAAGCTACATCAGAGAGAAGACAATGTAAAATAAGGTTTTCTCATTTTAGGATCGTTAATAAACCTACAGAACTCTAAGAAGTAAAAGGTAGATTTATATTTATTTAATATGATCCAGAGTTTTATAAAGAGGATAAAATCTTCCTATTGAAAAATTATTACAGTCCCTTCAAATAATAAACAAAAATCTGATCATGTCAGCATGAGTGGATTCTGTAGATGGATTGAAATAGATTGCAGTATGTTTTGAAGGAGCTATGCAACTAGTCCTTGCCAACAATCTGATGAGAAAGACAAGTCACCAGTTACTGTTAATGCAGAGTATAGAACCTTAAGTGATTGTATGTACTTACATAGGAACACTTGTCTACATTTATATACTGCACCTCTGCTATATATGCTACCATGAAATAGATTGCTGACCGACAACATTCTAGCTGGTGAACAGCAGGGGAATGTGATGCTATGGCTGTCCTGGCTGACTTGTTGCAATGATGTAACTCATGTTTGGTTTTAGCTCATTTGTTAAGGGTTGGGTGGTTTGCTTTGTTTTGTTTTTTTTTTTTCATGTAGATTTAGTTGATTAGTTTTAATTTTTTTCTTTTAAATACTTTTATTATCCTTGCATTTAAATCCACTGCAGCATGTAAAAATGGCATATTCCAAAGATCATTGTCTCTCTCAACAGCTGCCCAGTGCCATACTTATGTCCAAGCTCAGATGCATATATATACAGCAAAATACACATTTATTTTCTGCAGGATTATGGAGGACTACCCCCTTACTAGATGGAGTTTTTGAGATGTGAATGTTAATTCCCTAGTCAGAATGAAATAAGTCTTAACAAATGAAACATTAAGAATTATTTCCCTGTTATTCTCCCCTATAATTTTCTTTTCCTCTTTACCTTTGCTTGCACTTCTGTATTGTTTCTATCAAGCTGCCCTCAAATCAAAATAACCTAGGGCTAGGCTAGGAATCTCCTCCAGATCCCCCATAGCATGAACAAATATTTTGTATTAGTCAACCACTGGGCTGACAGAAAAGTGTTTCTTCGTGCCCAGAAAGTTTTAAATCAAATATGTACATCTCTTCAAAGCACAGCTTGTAAATCATTTTCAGATGCTTAAATAAAATAAAAAGTCCTGCTGTCCTGAGGATGAATTGTAGGGAGAAAAGAAAAACCAACGACCTAAAGTATATCAACGCCTGTCTCAAAAGCAGCTGCATGCCTGAGTATCTTTGAATTTCAAATACAATAGAGAAAACAATCTTCATTCTTCTGAGCACACCATTCCCTCTAATGCACTGGACCCAGCACCAGCTTCACCAAAATCTGGCCAACTGACAGGCAATCAGACTGGAATTTCTGGCAATTCCCATTCTGGATTTGACCCTGAAGAGTTTCTCTACTAAGCTGCTTCTAGGGTAAAAACAGGAAAGATTTTCTCCACTCTGCCAGTGGTTTCACACAGATCATCCCCTGTTGAAGCCAGGCTGGCTCTTTCTAGGTGCAGACTTGAATGTTGAATATTCCTTCCTGCTGCTTTTTAATGAGCTTTGCAGATAAGGTAAATGACACTGACCATCTTCAGGGAACTGATCCTTCTCGGTGACATATAACAAGTGCTCATTCTTTGGATGTGAGCCAGTTTTTCTCACAGAGGTAGCAGAGGAATCTGGTGAGCTTGGGGATATATACTGAAATTTGGAGTTAAGCCATTCCTAGCTGTTAAAACTCTCTGGTGAGAGAGTGGATCTGCTATATGTAAATTGTCAATGTTTCCTTTTCAGGTTCCAATGCTGTCAGTCTGGTATCTTTCATGAGTACTTTGCACTATAGGAATTAGAGATGAAAAAGACCTATTAGGTCATCTAGTTTACCTACCTGCCAGAGCAAGATTCTTTCCTACAGTATGTATTTGGCCACAGGCGCAGATGGAGAAGTAATAATCAGATGCTGCAGTGTTTTAAATACTCGCTGATATAGTCTTCAGAAGTTGTGCTATCAAAATTGCCAACATCCCACAGCATATACCTGTAACTTTTCTAAAGGGAAATATATCCTGGAAGACTTGTGCTGATGGTAACTGTCCTCCTGCTGTCATGTTCTATGCAATGCAGATGGTCAGGTATTAAGTTTTATTAGTTATTTGACTTGCTACTTTATGGTTCAGGAAATTGTACTTTATGACACCAGAAGGTAAAACTAACAGAAACTGACAGACTTGGATAAAAATAAATAAATAAAATAAGGAAGATTAATAAGTATTACCTGACAGTTGTTTTTTGCCTCAAAATCACTTTGTCCAGCCTGCTTCTCCTTACTCATTTTTAGGCCACTTTCTCGGAGCAGGTAGCAAACCAGCCATTTATATGCTGCTAAAGGAACTATGAAAAAGAGGAAAGCAAAATTCTTAACCTTCACATTTATGATGCAAGAAGTCACATGAAAATTCTACGTCAGTCCCAGATTTTGTTACTTGAGATAAAACGTGAAAGCATTAATTAATCAATCTATTGACATGACACTTTGTCCATTAATGTAGATACAATAAGTGTCTGGGGAGGACAGTCAGATTGTGAGTGTACAGTGAACACATAACCATGTCTGGCCACAAGCTACTTCAAACTGACCCCAAGCTGGAAGACAAGGTATATCCACAGCTCAGTTTAGACTTCTTACTTGAATAAATATTTTAGCTTGCTATTTTTTTGTCATAGTAAGACTTAGGCCTGCAAGGTATGAAATCTATTCTGAGAAAACAAGAAGAGAAGCCAGTCCACAAGTACTGGAAGCATGTGACTTGCAACATTGTTTTCAGTGGTGGCTGAATGTAATCGCATTTAAATTACTAGCTTTGTACATAATTGTGTCATATTTCTAAGAGCAGCCTAGAACTATTAAGGTAAAAAGTTATTCAGCATAAAGTCCTTGCATGAATCCTGCTTGCTTGTTTCTTTGCTGAAGATTTAATGTAGAGTATACCTTAGAGTACTGGGAGTGTTTACATGCTGCCTAAATTTAGGCATCTAAACTAACAGTCCAGCTTCTAACAGAATGGATCAATAAACAGATTCAGATATTTTTTAAACTACGGTCTGGTTCAGTAGGTATTACATGAGAAGAGAGAACATGGGCTGCTGGTCTCTCATTATGTGTTGGTATTCCTCTTAATTTTTGCCTCCAATGGGCTCACGGTGATACGCAAACAGGAAAAGCATGTAATGTCATACTTGACTTGATTACAGCAGAGTAAAGCAGGAAAACTGCAGGGAACTCTTTTTCCGCCATTACTCATTTTTCTCTATACAACCAAAAGCAACTGTCAAAGGCAGACAAACTTCATGCCTTTTCAACATACTTGTAAATCCCTTGTACGGTTTTCTGAAAGAAGATACTTTAGTGATAGAAGGTAGTGGCAATCACTCCCCTTAGAACTGGAAAACAGCAACACAGTGGCGAAAAACCCTAAATCAGAGACGTTATTTTAGAAGAATAAAAGAGAAAAAAAAAATATCGGATGCTATCCTCCATTCCAGAAATGAAGTTGGGGAAAAGAAGATGTATTTTGAAATGCAAACTGTTCTTAGTAAATTAAAACACATGTAATACAAAAAAGGTCAGCAAATATGACAAATATCTAATAAGTAGAAGAGGTTGAATTTCAAATCTCTGGATCCTTTCCTTCGGAAAGGAATTTAAAATTCTAGAATCAGTTTAATAAAAGCAGAAGTCTACCTGAGGAGTCCATGTAATCTTCAACACTAATGGCTGTGAATTTCCAGCCAAGGATATGATGGTAGTCTTGCAAAAAGTTTATTGTTCCCAAAGGGGATTCAAAAGGAGCTTTATCTGAAATACCAGAGAAAATAAAAACGATTTATGAGAAAAGAAATCAGACTTTTTGGAACTAAAAGCCTATTACAAAGCCATGCATACACTTGACAGGCCAGATGCAATTAGGCCCTAATATTTATTTTATTATGGCCTAGTCCAGCTAAAAGAGGACTGGTAGACAACTGTGGAAAAACTTGACATCACTGCCTGTAATTATTCCCCATAAGATTCAACCCCAGCTGCTGAGTTTTCCAGCTCTGTATGATGATAGTGAAACTCATTGCTGGAAAACTGAAACAAAGTCTAGAGAACTACAAGATGTGATGATGGATATTGCTACCAAGTCAGGTGATATGAACTGTTCCAAGTACAATAAACAGACTTATGATGACTTGACCAACACAGAATCACAGGATCATAGAATGGTTTGGGCTGGAAGTGACCTTAAACGTCATCTTGTTCCAACCCTCCCATCCTGGATAGGGACACCTTCTACTAGACCAGGTTGCTCCAAGCCCTATCCAGCCTGGCCTTGAACAGTTCCAGGGATGGGGCATCCACAACTTCTCCAGGCAACCTGTGCCAGTGTCTCATCACCCTTGCAGAGAAGAATTTCTTCCTAACATCTAATCTAAATCTCTCATCTTTTAGTTTAAAACCATTTCTCTATGCCCCACGACTATCTGCCCATGTAAAAAGTAGCTCTCTCTCTTTTTTATAAGTACTGGAAGGCCATAACAAACCTTCTTTTCTCTAGGCTGAACATACCCAACTCTCTCAGCCTGTCTTCACAGCAGAGGTGTTCCAGGCCTCTGAGCATCTTGGTGGCCTCCTCTGGACCTTCTCTAACAAGTCACCATCTTTCTTGTGCTTAGGACCCCAGACCTGGGTGCTGTGCTGAGGTAATTCCACTGAACTAAACTGCACTACTCAGGGAATAAGATACGGCTTAACCTGATTAGGGATGGCAAAACATCTAGCTAGCTTCTGCAAGACAGGAGAAAGAATATTTCTTGCAGCAAATATTTCTGTATTGTGAATGTACCATATGATGGAGTCTGAAGCACATTATTTATGCTCCACAAAATTATTAAATGACTGTCAATTGCTTTCAGTATGAAATTACCTCCTAATTCCATTAGCTACGCACTGTTGGGTCCAGCATAAGCTTCCACAATGAAAACATACCTCTTATGCAATTCATCCAGCTCATTAAGTAGTTGCTGGTTTGCTGAAGCAGGACATTGTTATCTCCCTCATATGTGCAGTTTGGATCATTGTCATTTCGGATTTCACCCAGACGATTCACTGAATAAGAACACGTGCATGGTTTAATATATTGCAATACATTAGTAGAAGCTAAGAGAGATTAAATAACTATTCTGTGATAAAATGCAAGAGAGCTGTCTATTCCTGTATGTAAAACTGTTGTTACAAACAGATGAGCTTGAAAATTCACTGATTACCTTGTACAGTAAAAATCTTAGAAAAGTGTGGCATTTAACTTACATGAGGAATTTTCATCTATAAAGTCTGCATCTTTATTTTTGAAACTGAGACTGAAGTACTTGTACAGTCTGCCCAAATGCTGGTGCAGATCCTGTACGGGTTTAGGGTTTTTTGGTTTTTTTTTGTGACTTCAGGTACGAAACAGAATTTAAAAATATGGATATGAGGATAAAATACTTTCTAAACACATTGCTAAAATTCAGACATCATGGCACAACAGCAGTCAAAGAACACATCAAAATAACCATTCTCTTTCTGATCAGTGCATGCAGCGGCCTGTAACTTACTGGCAAGGTACCCATGTCCTCCACAAGCTTCTCGGCACTCCTGGGCTGCCTGCTGAGCAGTCCAAGATGCCAGTGGCTTGCTGGCAGCAGATAAAGCATGAATCTCACGTCCCAAATCAGCCTTTGTGAAAAACAAGTTACAAATGAGCAATAACTTTTACAGAAAGTAAGTTGGTGACCAGCTAAAGCCATAGATATGTGTATTGCTTCATAATGAACAGTAACTGGTAATACAGGCATAAAACTTTCTGAGATCTATGTAAGTGCGAAGTATATTATTTGGTACCACAGAAAAACCCTGCCACAACTGAGGAACCTTCAGCACCAACTTTCTTCTATGGGACAGCAATAATTTGTGTCAGGTAATGGGCACATGGGTGCATCTCAGCTCAGATGTACCAGCTGGCACAGCATTGAGTTAGTTCACCACCTGCCAAGCTTCCCCTCCCAAAAGTGGAGAGGCAGGTGGTTGAGGGTGGTCTGTCCAGAAAAAGCTTCTATCCCCTCTCTGATATAAGCAGTATCTCTCTCCCCAGCCAGCAATAGGATATTTATAATATTTATTGCCTTACACAGTTTTCACTGATCTTTTAAGCATTAGTTTTGCAAAGAGCAGGAAAACTTATATGTACACCCTTAGAGATTCCAGAGAATCACAGTAGCCTGCATTTACACTAAATCTGTTGACCTTCCTTTGAAAATGTGTTTGGAATTCTGGTTTCTGGAGATAGGGGCTTGATACAACCAAAGCTTGTTGAAGAGCACCTCCCTGGCTGGTGTTGTTTGTTTTAAGATCTCCTGTAGAACAAAAGGAATCCATAAGGATTACATTCTTAAAATTTTCAACAATGAGATTCTTTCCTATCATGATTTTTTCCTGATAGCCACTGTTTTGCCTAAGATTAGTGACTGCACTGCAGACCTCAAGAGATGAAGTATCAGGTAAAAAAATCAAATAGATTCTTCTGTGGTTTATGCTAAGAGGAGAAATTAAAATACCTTGCCATTAGTACAAAAGTATTTCATGAACTTTACTTTAGCTGAAAAAAGCTTGAGGATTTAAGTAAAACCTGAGCAATACACAGCCAGTATGTAGGCCCTAAAATTTTTTATTGCCAAAAATAATAAAAATAAATAAAATTTATATGCTGTAAAAACACAATACTGCAGTTAATTTGATTAAGAATCAGTCCTTGCACAGAGACTGACAGGTTAAACTATTTCCTCTGTAAAGGGATGACTTCCAGTGGGCTGATTGTGGATGAAAAATTCAGCGTTAGAACTCAAAAGTCAACTTTTTTCTCTAAAAGTATTTATTTTAATGCATGAATTTGAATTGCAAACTCAAGCCAGACTCACAGAGTCTGTGCAGGAATTAAGATTAGTATATTTTCAGAAAATCTTTGATATATGCTCCCTGCAGAATCATTTACAACAGTTATAAGCTGAATTTACACCACCCTAATATATTTATGATAAAAAAGTCTGCAAGAGAACATAACCTTCAATCCCACAGAAATGAATAAAACTTTAATCACTCCATCAAAACTAATTTGGATGCTTTTCTAAATGCAACTTTAATTAGTATTTCGTATGCCCCATATTTCTGAGACATTGCTCTATCATTCATAACAGAGCCTAAGACTTCTAAACAGGTCCTCCATTTAACAGTTTACAGTTTATTATAGTAAGAACTCAGTGAAGAAGAAATGTGTAAATATCTCACCTGTCTCTGACTCCTTTGCTTTGTCAATACACCTGCAAAAAACTCTACAAAGTTCTCATACAGGGACTTCGAGAAATAACCTAAGGCAAATGCAGCAGCCAGATAAGGAAAAAGACGCCATTGCTGGAAAAAAAGAATTAAATTGATTTGATCACAAATTTATATGTATTTTTTTTTAGTAGTTATTATACTGAACCAACCCATTAATTTTTACTGTGTTCAAAATGGAAAAATGCTTAATGGAGAAGAAAAAAATAACCCCCTATAACATAATTTAATTAAATTTAGTTATGTTATAGGTGGTTATTGTTCTCTTTATACAAGTTATGGTTATATTATTTTAGTTCTCACATTTCACAAATTTGTGATAAGCATTCTGTTAAACCAGGGAAAAAGTTCACTGAGGCTTTGGGGACCAAAGACATCTATTTTTCACGTGTCTATAAAGTCTCTGGCATGCCAGGGTCAGTCATGATGCATATGTTTGTTCAGTATGAACATGACAGAGGTTGTAAGCATTTCATGGGGCTCATGAAGGAAAAGAAAAGCTGCTTGAAAGTCTTTGTGGAAAGGAAGAAGGGAATGAGAGTTTCAGCAAGCAGAATCCACAGAACAAGCCAAAACTGGCAAAAATTGAGAGACTCAAAGAATAGTGGAAAGCAGACCCTGCCTTATTCAGAAATGGTGGAAGGAAGGCACCTTTCACCAGTTTGTAGAAACCCCTGAAATCTTTCAACATTGCAAGATAAGTGTCAACCTGGAAAAAGGCACTCACGCTGCGAGGACAAACTGGGCAGGTTTGTTTTGAGCACTTCTTATATATTAACCTTTGTCATTCAGCAGATCTGAGTTTTCCCTTTTTCCCAGTTACTCTACATATACTTTTTCTATTTTTTTCAGAGCAAAAAGTTATTTTCATCTGCAGAAATTGCAGGTAAACTTTGGTTATAATCCTCTTCAAATCAGTACTAGATTGAGACTTCTCCACAATGAATGTCATTGAGTTCTATACTTTTAAAGAATACAGGCTACAAATGAGCAAATTAGTGTAGCAGCAAAAGAAGCACTGATATTTTGAAACAAATGCTAGTTTCTACATCTGCAGTACTTTCACATGTGCATGTAAGACAGTCTTTCTCTGAAAAGGTTACTATTTTAGAAGACAAATGTTTGTAGGTACTTCAGAGAAACATGAATTTTTTTGGTTTTGCTATTCCAAGAACTTATGTTAAAAGCCTGGTCATGCCAGGAGAAGGTTTTGAGTTGCAATGAACCCCCACAGCTGAACTAGAATGATGCTTCAGGTGACAAAGACAACTTTAATTTCACTAACTTCAGAGTCACTATTGTGATCTGCAGTAGCTCTGAATGTGAGTTTCATTATATAAAAGTCTGTAGGTTGAATTCCAAAATATTTACCTGTGTTTGGTATTCAAGGACAGGTATTTCTTCATCCTCAGTTGGTCCAAACTGACAGCGAGTTGCTGAGAAGCGAATGGCTATTGCCAAAGCAAGCTTTAAATTGGTCACAGAAATTCCTGTGATCACAACTCTGCCAGTGGACAAGGATCCCAAAGCTGCACTGAAACGCTCTTTAGCATCCTGAATGAATAGAAGGCACAAAATGAATGTTGAGGATAGCATTTCATTTTACCCCCATAAAGATGTAACTTGGTAGCATGATCAGAAGCAATTTTGCCAATTTTGTTTCTTGACTCATTCAGATGAGGTATTCAGGCAAGACTCAGAATAGTCTTGCCTGAACACAGTCAAACTCTAAACTCTTAGGGATCAGTCGGGTTGTGCAAAGAGCACAAAGTTCAGTAAAGTCAGCAAGGTGAGTTGAGACATCTCTGAAATGCAATTAAAAAGCCGACATTCATACCTCATGGGAAATTGTCAACAGCCTTACTTACGTTCAGGTAACCAGTACTTCCCAACATAAGAGGCCCATTGCTCTGTCTCTTAAATTACTTATACCTTCATATGTTTAATGAAACAAGACCTTGTTTCATACCTTGATTGAACTTGAGTATTTCCCCTCAGCTGTGACATCTCCAGATGTATTCAGTATGTTTTCTTTTGGTATCCTTACATTGTGGAACATGGCAAATCTGTTTAAACAAACACACAAACAGTATAAAATCTATGTCTACATAGTCTGAGGTGTTTATATTACAGAACAATGGTCACAAGAAAGACGGGATTGCAAAATTGTCTCAGGCATGTCAGTGAATTGAAAACAGTGCCCTTCAAGCCAGGTAGACAATTTTAGGGAAGTATGCCTGGGGCAACAAAGACTTTCAGACTCAGAGCAGCACAATAAATTCAAGAAGGGAAATTATTTGTTATAACTCTTCTGATTTTTTGTTTTTTGTTTTAAAAAGATGATGTTTACAAAACCAAAAAAACCACTTCACTGACTCTAGGAGACCATTTCAGCAGCTTTGTAAGGAAAGAAGTAAAAAATAAATGGAAGGATGAGCAATGTATTCTGGTTGAGGGAAGGGACAAGTAAAGTTACTTATTAGAGACCTTGTACACAGGCAGTTTGACAGGTACTTTCACTGACACCTCAGAAAACTGAACTGAATTCTCAGGCTGCATGACTTAGGTTCCCTAGGTTGGTATCTCAGCTGTCAAAAAGCTTGGTAAGACGAACAACGTCCTTCTCCCACCTAGAATGTGACTGGGCCATTCTCATTCCAAATAATTCCCTGCCCCAAACAATTCTGCAGAACTATATTCCTTACTGAGGTGTTGTTTAGTCCAGTCTGGAGACTGCTTTGGAATAGTGACACTATATATTTTTATGAGTCTAGAATATAGACCTGTGAGGATCATTCATTCTATTGCAGTACAAATAAGGACATAGCTGAAATAGTGCCCTGAGAAGGAACAGAAAGGAAAATTTTCCTTTATTTAAACTCAAATTAGGAATTCTGTTCCCTGAAATGCAGCATCTTAAAAAAGGAAGAGCAGGATAACCCTTTCTAAATTGCAGCACCCTAGCTGCAATAAAGAGGGAAGTTCTTAAGACAGGGAGAATGTCCTCAGTATTCATATTCTTCAGGAAGAAAGTGATTGAACTCTTTCACCCAAATGGGCAACATAATTTGGCACAATAGCAGCAGTATCAACCCCACTTACAAATGTCTCACTATCTAATAGCACTTGAAAAGCTGTATTTGTAATCAAAGAAAATTCCTTTTTCCTGCCAATAAAGGCTGATCTATTTAACATGGCTCACAAGAGCCAGGTCTTTCACATTAATAAATTACATAAGGGCTGCATTGCTGCACGTGCTTTTAAATTATGAGTTGTTTCCAAGGAAACGTATCTGAATACTGAATTTATTCAGCCTTAGAGATACACAGTATTTTCGGACTTAAACACAGAGAACGGCATGCTATCCTAACCAAAAACCAGCTGCCTCAACAATGCTAATAAGTGCTTTGTTAAATGCCAGTTTCAGTAAGACAACACTACTTTGTAATAGAAGCAAATTCAGAATTTCCAAAAATCTGATTTCCATCTATGTTAATATTTTTTTCATATCACTGAAAATAAAAAATCTCATTCTAGAAAGATCTTTTGGCTAAATTCACATTCTCTGCTCCCTGTATCCCAAACACAATCACAACTAAACCTGTACAACAACCAATATTTTTAACTAATAGCATACATCTTAAAAAGAACTTGAGCTTTTAAATTATTATTACTCATTACTTTAATTACAGAAGATTGTGTGTGGCAAGGTTTAGGTTTCTAGTTTAGCACTCTTTTTTTCACAGTTGCTGTACATCCATAGAATTCCAAGAAGGTGCTTCCTCCTAGGACCTTACAACGCAAGCGTAAGGCAGGAAGCTACAAATATGTTCAAACAGTGAAGCAGACACTAATTACTGAAGAATATTTTCCTGACAGGATGCCTGTCAGTCACAGCACACCACCAGCTAATCAATGGCTTTTTTTACAAGCCGTTAGAGCAAATGAGAATTTTAAGAAGGAATCAAAGTGATGAAAGGGAGCTCCATGGCTGCTTATAAGGATCCCTCCCAAGTAGGAAGCGATGCGTGGAACAAAGCAATGAAATATTATTTTAAAAAGCTATTGAATGGGTGATAAAAACTGGAATTATAAACCAGACTAAAGGAAGAGCTAACCTAACAGAGAGACAATACAATCTTTGGGGCACAGAGTAGAACGATATTTGAAAGGGCTCCAGTTCTTGGGGCTTCTCTCTGCAAATACATATCTGGAACATGTTTAGCCTCGTATGTGATGAATGGTAAGATTCATGGCAGCATTCATAGAGTCATTAAGGCTGGAAAACAACTCCAGTATCAGAGTCTAACCATTACCCCAGCAGCACCGTGTTCACCACTAAACCATGTCCCCAGGTACGACATCCACACATCTTCCGAACACTTCCAGGGATGATGATTCCACTCCTTTTCCCTGGGCAGCCTGTCTCAATGTCTGAACACTCTTTCAGTGAAGAAATTTTTCCCAGTGTCTAACCTAAACCTCCCCTGGTACAACTTGAGGACATTTCCTTTTGGTCTGTCATTTGTTACCTGGGAGATAATGTCAATTAATAAAATGGCAAATTATCCTCTGTTATTTGTTGTATTTTCCACTGTAGTGATTAGTTCAATTCACTGAGCAAAGTTATGCAGTTGTAGAAAATTTTTATATTGTCCTGTGCTTGAGACTCAAGTGTTTATGAAAAGCAAATTCAAAGCTACTACCTTATAAATCTATATATCAATTACCTACTTTTAGGAATTCCAAGCCTACTCATAATGAATATGTGACAGTTGTGTGCTGAACAAAACATCTCCCAAAATGACCTAAACCATTTTAGCCACTTTCACTTGCTGTGATACATTCCCTTAGTTAAATCTAAGGGAAGTCTTTTGAAGTAAAGAGTGAAAAACCTTCAAGAAAGTTTTATTATAATCTGACACAAATACAAGGAAGCTAATTCTATAACACATAAAAGATGACCTAGAACTATTATGATTAAAAACTACATGCACACCCTTCTTTAATAACTTCTTTCACAGCTAGTGAACCAGAATACTGAATTTCCTATCATTATATGATAGCCTATTTTCTTAAAATCAAAATCAATTCAAGCAACAGGTTTTGAAAGTTTAGATGTTTTCCCTTGATATTATCCATTACAGATACATTATATAAGATATGGGGATATGCATATCAGATGGAAAAGACTTTAAGAAGCAAAGCACAGTGGCAGAACTAGCAATTAAAAATTCAACAGAAAATTTCCATATGTAAAGAAATAAGATATTTTGCCTGTAAGCATCAGTGTTGAAAATAAAAGCAGAACCTCACAGGACTGGTGGGTTAAGCGACCTTGCGAGGTTGCTGCCAACTGCTGCTACGCTCCTTCTCCAAGAACTTTGCTGTTGGGAATTGTTAGACATACTGGCCAATTGGAACTTGATATTGGAACATATTAAAAACAAATAGTAAGATTTAATGAAGTCAGCGATCACGTTTTTAATGGTTATTAGCCTAGAAAGCGTAGACTTGGCCCACATCTGTCAACGCATTTATGGGAAAATCTCCTTAAAGAATTGAAGAAATATCTTACAATAATGGAACTGTATACACAGTCATGGGGATATCATGTACCAGCAAGTTTGGAAAATGGCTAAATTTCACACAGTGATGACAAGACCAGAGGTTTGAAAGCTGCCCTATTTAGGGCCTCTTCAGCACAGCAAATAGCGTGACTGAGATTAAGACCTCTCAGCAAGACAGACCGACAGCTGTCACTTTAAATAGATATCACAGGGCTCTACAGCAATGTGCAATTTTGCATCATGCAGACACATTTTTTACCACAGATAGAAAAACACTGTATCACACAGATTTCTACCAAGAGCAGCTGAGCAGAGTGAAGTGCCATTCCAATAGTAGCATTCTTGTTTGGGTTCTTTGGCCAGTAGTTTAGGGAACATTTCAAACTAAGTTAATCTCACTGACTTTAAATCATGCAATAGTAATTCATCTGGTGTGTAGTGATGTTGATAAAAGAGGAGCAGCTGGAAAAGCTACGAGCTCCTTTTGCCAGTACTAAAGTAATAAACTGTTACCTATAGTACAAACAGCTCAAACATGCTTTGGTGAACTTCAGACTCACTAAAATGCCTTTTCTGCCAGCTTTTGTTACTGACTACATTGGAGATGGTGCAATGACACGAGCCAGACTTCCAGCCAGAAATGGAAAGCAGGTGAATGGTATTGGAAGGCTGTGAGTCAATTGAGATCAGGGCTGTTCATGGGATACAGTAAACCTTGGGAAGAAAAACATTTCAGAGGCTTGATGAAAAACTTGCAGAAGGAAAGAAAATTGCCACATATCCTAGACTGAAGCTTACAGAAAGGTTAGAGCAGAAAAGAATTACAGAGAAACTGGGGAAAACTGCGTGGCAGTATTTTAGCTTTATTTTCTACAATCAAGGCTCTAATCTAAGAATGCAGCTCTGTACAATAATGCTCAACAGCAATGATAAAGCAACATAGCAGTTCACAGGCCTCCTAATCCTAACCTAATGGACTTCACGGACACACAAAGACGCACTCACACTAAAGTTCTTACAGTCCAAGCGTCAGTGTTGCAAGGAGCTCTGAAGGTGCAGACTCCTGCAGCTCTCGAGAGGTGACAGAACTCTACTAAGGAACAAAAACGGTTGGTTGAAGTTCACTGCAGATGTGAGGCTGTATTTCTGTGGGTCAAAAAACAAATTTGTGCCCAGATCTAAATCTACCTTTCCCCATTTTCACCCACATCAAGTGCCTTTCAGTGTGAAGTAGCTATGGCTGTAGAGTTTTGAGGCACATGAACATGGCAAAAATGAGGGGATAAGGCAGCACTCTGCAGCAATGTGAGCACAGCCTAGTAACGTGCACAGCACTGTATGTATCCACACAGTGTCCAACCTTGACTGCAGAAACTACATGAGGAGGGCAAAGCAGGGAAATGTCAACAATTCCGCTGGAAAAATCATGGCTTTAACTTAAACTGCAAACATGCAAGATGTGTTTGCAAAATACCTAGTTTTAACTGTGGAAGCGGCACTTTTCACAAGGACTAAAGTATTGATGGTATATTCAGATAATGTAAATACAGGCACAAGCATTTTTAGCACTCTTTTTTTTTTTTTCTACTTCATTGGTATTGCAATTGTTTATAACTTAGAGGCTGTAAGTCAACAAAAAATATTAAACAAGCCCAAGCTGGTTTATTTAGGAAGCAGGACTGATTTTTACACTTGATTTCTTACATCTCTCTTCTTTTTCCTGCAGTGAAACAGCCACTCCTAAGGCCTTGCAGTGAACCAGACCTGACAAATTATCTGACTGAAGACAGCTAAAATTGGTGGGGTTTTCTTTGGTTTTTTTGTTTGTTTTTTTGTTTTTTTATTAGTTTTCAGGCAGTTCCAGCTCCCTAACTGAGTCCCTTACACAGCTACATAAATGTTCATCACAGCAGAAAGAAAAAGGCAGTGTGGAGTAGAAGCAAATAACCAAAGAAGTTGATTATGGATATTATCTTCACTGAACTACTGTTTCAGATTGAAAGATGAAGCTGCAAAGACTATTTAGGCTTCAACTGTGTATTGTAGTTCCTATCTTCCTAGTGAAATAACTGCAGGAGTTGCAAAATCAAAATGAGAGTGAAGAAGATAAATAGTAGAAGACAAAAAGGACTACATTTTCATTTCTTCTGTCCTTAAACTAGCAGCAGCAGAATCATAGTGTATTATTGGCAGTGATACTGAAATAGTAACAAAGAAACAAATTATGAATTAACCATTTAATAGCAATTTGTAAATGTTTGGAGGTCATGTGATGTATGACATCTTTGCCAATACACAAGGAATTGTAGTGAGGGCTTTCTGAGCCTGCAATCTCTTTCCAGAAGGGATTCTTTTACACAATTTATTGCTTTTCAGTCCAAATCCCCTTTAGCCATTTCTTCTTGGGCGTTTTGTTTTGTTTTCAGTATCCAGAAAAGTGATTCTGGCCTCACTGATTGCTAGAGAACATGCTGAACATCTTAGTGTGTTGTATGTACGCAAAGGTTGACCACATTTTAACTGTGCATGAGAGGCTGTTAAACAGCTAATAAACCCCATCAGTTTTCCCAAGCCCACCATTATCATTAGATCCAGTTAATTCTCCCTCCAGAAAGACCCTTTACTCCCCTACAAAGACTTAAGGTAAAATGACAGCCTAATTTCCCTAGTTCTGCCCTTCCCATAGGTTTTTTTCTGCTCAACAAACTGTATTGGTGTTATTGGTGGACACAGCTGAACGAGCTCAGAACACGTTTTACAAAGACAGGCTTGGTAAGCACCACTTCAGAAATACAATTATAGCTGATTTTCACTCTTCCCCATGCAGATTCAGTTGGGCATCATTTTCATCTCTGGAGAGGGGAAAGCAGGAACTTGCTGCTAGTTAAAACAGGACATGAAATTGGTTCACCATCAATCCAGTGTCAATCATTTACTGATGTGCACTGAAGTAATGGGGAATTTTGGCAATGTTCCATTAGCTAAGGTACACCTGCTCCCAAAAATCCCAACCAAAAAACCCCCACACCAAAGGAAGGAAACAGAAATGCACATCAACACCTAGCCCTGCTCTTGCTTTACATATGTGTCACCCCCTCCCCCCAGCCCCCTGTCCTTATGCCTGACATGCATTTTATTGAAAAGCCCCCAAAATCCCAAATACTCAGAGATTTTTTCAGTAGTTTTATCTACTACCATTTTGGGTCCTCAGTGAAGAGCATATTTCAAAGACTGCCAGAGCACCAGCAACAGGTGGACATTTTAATATTATAAAATAAAGACTGAAGCATAGGCATCCCCTGGTGGCAGTCTGATTTAATTTTGGTAACAAAACACAATACCAGTCTAAACTCTCCATAAGAAAAAACAGTTCTATTTTAACCCCTTTATGCATTGATTACACAAATTGTTGTATATTTCCTAGGGAAAGAAAAAAATTTTAAAATATTTTACAGTGATTTTGTCTTTTTTTGTCAGGGCAGCTAAAGTTACAAAGACCTCCAAACACCACGTGATTTTTGGACATTCAAATTTTGAAACTATGAGAATTATTTGGAAAGATAATTTTAGAAATGGATTTACACTGCAAAAATTCCCACATTAGTTCTGAAATTCCTTCTCTTACTAAAAATATTAGACTCTGCATTAGCAGGAAACCAGCTTTTAGCCAAACAATGCAAGAGAGTAATTGTTTTTCAAAGCCAGAACGGACAACTACACTCAACTACTCTGTTTTCTTACATAGCATAAATCAATAGCATTTTCCAAGGAGGCTCTGGAATTTCTTCCCCATGATTTTCATTAGTGTTCAGGAACTTAACTCTCTGTATCCATATCAAAAATTATTAGCATAAATTTCCTGAAGCACAGGAACAAAACCAAACATCTCTGTCAAAGATGTCAGACTCTGATCCTCACTGTGACCACATATCCTGAGTGTAACTACATGGAAATAGACCTGATCTACTAACTGTTCATGGTAGTTGAACCAGACTTCACGCACACATTCAAAAAAAACTGGCAATGCATCTAGTGGAGACTAATACTTGTAGCCACAGCATAAGGGAAGGTTTTCTCCTCTCCACATATGAGTTCGTGCTTTCTCTGGGATGAACTAGGATGTAAGATTGCCAAATGGCCAAGGAGAACACCTTGACAAGGCAGTATCTGGTGAAATATCTCCCTGTGGATCCTGGCATTTTGCAGATCATGCAGCCAAGAGTCCATTTTCTAGGGTGGCATGGCTTGTTGTCTCTGCAAACAAATGCAGAACTTCCTCTCCAGTCCCCATCCAGACCTTCGTGTACCTCTGAGAGCCAACATCCACAAGCCCTGACACTTCTGACACCTCAGTGTGAGCAGGAAGGTTGCAGAACAAAGCTTGGTTCCCTGGTTAGTGAGGACAATGTTGGCATGCCTCTAACCTTAGACCTCTACAAAAAAAATTAGCTGAGGTAGTTCAGGAACACAGGCCCCTGGAGTTTGTAGATAAATGAGGGGTATCTACTGGTAACCTGCTTTAAATGACACAATGTCAACTAAGATACGGGACTCCATCTGACATTAAGATAGGAAGTCACTGGTATCTCATTTACACTGTATTTTATGGATTATAATTTCAAATTATTCAGTTATTACCAACATTTTAAGAAATACTCTATTTTTCCCCAGTAGATATGGAGAAATGGATTTAAAATTATGTATATTTTAAAGCCACATAACAAGCAGACTCTTCTTTCCCATGTTGCACATAAAACTATGTTGCAATATAAGAATGAACAGCAGAATTTGAACACTTCTGTGGAAATATGAAGTTGAATAACATTTAGATTGCTCAGGCCCATGCTGCTGTGCCATCTGGTGGCTACTAGTCTGTAATGCATAAGCAGGAAAAAGTACCCACCAAACCTTAAACATCCCTCTATACCAAGTCTTTCTCACAGTTTTCCTCTATAAATTAATTTTGGGTTTTTCTGGGTTTTTTTAACTTTATTTCTTTGGTGTCTTCAGAAAACAGAGAATCAACGATAATGAGCTACATAACCATAAAATTCCTACAACCTTCTGGAAAGACAGTCAAAGCCATTCTATTTGAAACCAGGATACTTCAAGATGTCTATACTGTGTTTACTGCAATAGCATGTTTTGAAGGACAATACATATATCTGTAACAAACTGTATCAACAGAAAGAAGTAAATTTGAGGCATAAAGACGTGAAACCCTTGTTTACCACTTTAAGTTTCTGTCTTTATACAGAGCTACATAACTAACACAAGAGTTTAAATAATTTTTACATAATGGCTGTTTTAATGCAGAAATCTACCTCTGTTTCCTCAGTGCCTCTCCTCCCCATCAGACATCTTTGGTTAGTAAAGGAGACACAGTAAGGCCATTGGAGTCCATGACTAAGAAATGGAGCCTGGTACTTTTTTATTTCAACTGACACACGTAATACAGAAAAAAAATAACTAGCCTTCTCTTTCTAGTCTGTAGTCTAGAAATCCCATGGTTTAAACAAGCTACATTGTTTCTCTCTTGGGTCTCCTTACTCTTATATCTTTACTAAAAATTAACCTTGTCTGTGGACCACCACTACCCTTCCTATGGACTAGAAATCAACAGGGAAAATAATTAAAGGCTTACACCCAGATGGGTGCAGAGGCTGATAAAGTTCTTTACTCAGAACTTAATGATTTTTTTTTCCATTATTATTGTTGCAGAGTCTATAACTGCAAGACTGCCTGGGGATAGTCAGAGAATACCAGGAGCACTCCACATTTTAAAAAGTGAGAAAGGCTGAAAGACTTTATTCAGATAGAAAATACTGAAATTCAAGATCTTTCAGTATGGGTTTTTTTTTTTAGAAATATCAACAATTTAAAATCACTAGTGAACACTTCAGGAATAAAGACAGAACTGATACAGGGGATCTTTGCACCATTACATTGTGATATAACCTAGAATGTTTTCTCTTTCAAATGTATTGACTTACCCATTATCCAACCCATTCTGCCCAAGCTTCTCTCCTATGTCACCTACCATCACACCTGGCATTGGTAGGAGAGTTTTTGTATCTCGAATCTGTAGAGAAGTGAAAAAAAAAAACATTTCAGTAGTGGAACAATGAAATTTATTGGCTGAATTTTTCAAAGGTTGAAAACATTCCCAACTTGTACCCTGTTATTAATGATAAAGAGATGTGTCTGTTTCTTTTAAGCACATAATCCTGGATATAACTTGTACTTACGCGTCCTCTCATTCAGGACATCGATACTTTAACAAAAATTACTTTGGAAGATGATGCTAATCACATCACTGGGTTAAATATTCCTTAACACTGATGACTGCTCCCATGAGATTAGCACTGAAACCTCCTTCAGGTGTACACAGACACAGCAGGAACCAATGGAATTTTTATGCGAAAATCAGCTTTGAGATATTCCCTGATTCTGTAATAAACTCTGTTCAGTCTGCAACTAGTTCATTTTACTACATACAAGTTTTCTATTGCACTGACATGTTTTATGATGCCTTTAATCTTATAAAATTATTTCTGTGGTAGAAGTTTGCAGATTTCATGCAGATCAGCCTGCAGCATTGGCAGACATAAATCATCTTAAGACCCACGCAAGACTTTCAGGACTTCATACAACACAGATGAGTTCTAACTATAAAAGTACCATGATCATCTGGAGACTTATCAGCTCTTTTGTTCTTTCAGAATGTTTTGCAGAAAACTGACAGTATAAAACTAACTCTACAACCTTCACAAAATCAGTGAACATTAAAAAAAAAGTACACTGGTTACAACTGCAATAAACTGTGAAGGCATCAAATAAAGAATCTGCTGGTCAGGTATAAATAACCAAGTCTTTAATTTGAACCCACTCCTCCCCAAAAGAAAAAAAAGGATTAGCAATATTTCCACCTTACCTGTACAAGAAAGGAATGTAATCCTTGGCACTGTCCATCAGGAGTATAGAGCTGGGCATACAAAGCTGCATGAGTGGCATGTTTCCCCAAACCACCAACCCAGAACTTTGCAGCTTCAAAGTCAGGTGTGTTGATGACAAATTCCTGTAGCCAGGAAAGAAAAAGAAAATAATATAAATTATAAAAATCAGGTCACATCTGTTTCTTTTTTAATTACCCTGGTGATGTTTTGAAAACATTCATTAACTGCCAGGATTTTATTCTGTACTGCATTCCAACACCTGAGATCTCTCTTACTGTGTTCAACTTTGGAGAGAACACATATAGTAAGGAAAAAAATTAGAGTTCAAAAAGCTCATTACCTCATTTACCATTGTAAAGTCTGAAACTCAGCTTCTTTAATTGCTCATTTAAGCAGTTAAAAAAAAAGTAAAGCAGATTAATGAACTGGGACGCATTTCCTAGATCTTAGGTTAAACTGAGCTGTGAGTTCAAGTAAAGAACTGAGAGGGCTGTTTCAGCTGTGTGAGCTGAAGCCTAGGCAGGGACCACCTCCTTCTTACAGACTTTTGCCTGGAAAGGAAGCCTGGTTGACACTGTGCATTAAGGACTAACCTGAGTGCTAGGATCAAATGTGGCTGTAGTCCGTATGCCTTTGGTGTTAGTTCCATGGCTGAGTTCAGTCAGAGCAAAACATCCAAAAATCTAAATAAGGAGATACAGGGCACAGTTCAAAACCACTTTCTTACATTAATTAAAACTGCAAGACTTTCAAATGATTGCAAATTCAGCTATTGGAAAGTAAATTGGCAAAAAAAAAACCCCAAAACAAAACAGGAAGTGACAAAGAGCAACAAAAGAAGCACAAAACTCAGTTTAGGTGCACTCAGAATATTTATCTTGCAAAATAAAAGAGGGTCTGGCCAGCCAATGAATGCTGCCCACATGGCCTAGACTGGAGAAACTGTTTAGGATTGGTACCTTCTGTATCAGGCAGGCTGCACTTATCCTGCAGAGTACTTGGTTCTCCACTGAACTCCATGTGGTGTTTCTTTGGCATTAAGACATTATTATTTTCTGTTTTATAGCATTAGAATGGAATTTTTACAGCAACATGTCAAGGTTAAGAGTATCCTAGTAGGATACTCTTAAATGACTCTGGACAGAGCTCAAACTGTTGTAGTGTCATCTATTTTGCCTTTTGGGAAAAGTTCCTAAATTTTGTCTGCATGTTAACTTGGACAGTCTAAAACATATCCAGGAAGTGGTTTATGAGCTAGTAGTGAGGACAGTCAGAGCTCAGTGCTTGAATCTCCTCCATGGTCTTTTCTTTTGCTATTTAGAAGTACCTAGGTATGTAAAGAGATCAAAAATAACATAAAGGTGCAAATTGTGACACAGTTCTGATAGTGCCCATTTCTCACGAATTATTAGAAAAAATTACCTCCATGCTATGAATTTGTTTCATAATGTGTGGAAGCCTCTTAGAAGCACCTACAACTGGACCTGCAAATATCTGTAAAAACAGAATTATGAATTAAATCAGTGCCCTGTGATGAAAAGCACAAATTTCACATGATTTTTAACAGCGATGTCCAGTAAAGAGACATGGGAAAGTGGGCTGCACAGTAAACTACAACCAGACCATAGCTGGGGGAGGTAAGCCAGGATTTGATCTTGTCAAGGCTCCTTTACAGATGACTGAACTTGTCCCAGCTCTAACCTGCTCAAGCCTTCATTGCAAATGCTTAAAAATACTTTCCACTTGTCCTTAGTGATGTTCCCTTGAGCAAAGGAAAACTTCAGGATCAAACAAGAATGCTGATTTGAAAGCTACCTTCAGTTTTCCTACATGGATATTCACACAACAAAACTCCAATTCCTAGATGCTCCCCAGCCATGTGAATAGTAATAATTAATTACTTAAACTGAGATTATTTGACCAGCTATGTTGAGAGATCCATCTGGGAAGCAACTGATTAACAGAATTCAGACGCTGATATCAGTGAGAAGTTTTACACTGGTTTCCATTTCTTCTGCATTCTGCCCTGAAGAGACTGAGGCTTAAGCAGATAAGTTTCTGATACCTGCAAATCTTTAGCAAACACACAGCCACCAACAACCAAGTTCTTTGGCTGCTACTGCCCTAGAGAGGAGGCAAAGGAGTAGACAAAAGAAGGCATCAAAATTTTTTTTCCTGTATCTCTGTCTGTACTGTTTCACCTTTACTTTCCAAGTGGGATTCCAGTGGAGACAGGTGTTTAACAACAAAGATTACCCACAGCTCTCTGATTCTTCCAAACAGTTAAAACTTAATTCCATTTTTGGAAAGAAAGGATGAGGAAAAGATCTAATTTTAATAAAATATGCCAACAGAATTATGGTATTAGAAGTTACTTAAATTCAAACATATACCACTATAGCCCTTGAACCGTACTTACAAAATTATGTATGGTAAACTGGAGAGATGCAGACCAATTGTACATTCCTAAACAGAGGATCATAACAAAAGGCCTTAATGGGTTCTCTATGATCTCTTGCCGAGTAAGAAATTCATACTCAAAGAGCCTTTTACAGCGCAGGAATGTCAGCTCCTGATATTTCTCACGGCACAAATCTTCTCCAGGATGATGTGCAAAGACAGGATCATTTTCCAGAGCAGAGAAGATTCGGTTCTTGGAGGGGAAAAAAACTGACATGAGAATGTTAACCTAAAAGCATTAACAAAACCAGTTAACTTGCTTCTTAAATAATACTGTGTCTCAAACTACAATTGTTTGCTGGAAGGTATAAAGTTATAAAGCAAAAATTTCAGGGAATTAGAAAACATATTTAAATGGTCTGTCACTATATATACAGCTCATGCAGCTAAATTTTATGAAATCTCCTTCACCATGAAGTGATTCACTGATTCAGTCTGAATATACAAGAACATGGTAAAACTTACTTGCTTTGTATAGCAGCTTCATTATCTCAATATTAGAAGCTGTGAGCAGAATCTAATAGGCAAAAGTCCCTCAGCCTGAGGATAAAGGTAAAACTCCAGGGGTTACATTCAGTTAGAAATATGCCATGACGGTAAAGCCATTAAGCCACCACAACTCTGTTCCCTGATGAAAGTAAAAAAAAGGCTCCACTTAATGGAACCATCATATGCAGCCCTTCAAGGTAGGAATGTGCACCTTTTAATTTGGATCCTTTTTGTATTAGATAATATATTATGGCATTTCTTAATCCCAGAGCTGTGTCTTCAAGATATCCACGTCTTCTTGTCCTTGACATAAAAAGGAAGCAACCCAGACTTCCTGTGCTTTCCTATGAAAGGCAGTCATTCCCTCTCTCTGTGTCAACAACACTACATGCCCACACAGCTTGGAAACTCCTTCAGACACAGAGCGCTTGTGGTTTTTTCTGTGCTCTAACACACACCAGTCAGATGCAGAACCAGGCCTTTTTGATTTCTCTGATCTACCTGCCAGGATTTTTATAACTATGGTGAAGATTCAAGATTAGCTTAAATCCATGTAAATCTACACCACCTTCAGAAAGCTAGTTCTTTCTCCTCCTACACCTCCAAGTCATGCACTTCCACACCATCTTTTCTTGGTAGGGCTAGCTTTCAGTGAGGTACACATGCTAATCTCCAATTGCAGTGCCACAAAAGCATTAATGCAAGCACAGAAGATTGTAGGAAATTAGGTCAAAGTAAGACAGAAATACTGTTTGACAGTGGCTTGAACTTCGCTCTGCTTAAGTGCCTCACAAAACCATGGGATGTATGATTTAATGCAAACAGTAAAGAAATATGGTAGAATATAGTCCTTTCTCAGTTTGAAATGAACACTCAAGTTCTGAAATGTAGCACCTGCTGGTCTCCCCTGTGTTGCTCTTTCGGACACGAATAAGCACGCGAGACACAGCTTGTCAGGTCAAAGCAGCCAGGGCAGCAAGGCCAGGAAAAGCCCCGACCTCTGCCCTCCGTCGTTTATTTTATATGTTCTTAGAAACCACCGTGGATTGGAGGATGAAGATTTCCTCCTCTCAATCTCACTGGTCAATGGAAATGTCTATCATACAAAGTCCACCTAGCAAAGGAATGCAAAACAATCCAGGCACGGTTAGCAAAACATGAGCATGTTTACAGAAAGTGCATGAGAAACTACTCCCAGAGATTGCAAGCTGAAGAACTGCAAAATGCAGGGCGACACCCCTGTACTGATGTTCAGAAATTAAATTAATCTTATGAGATAGCAGAGTGGATTGCTTAAAAGTTCAGCTCTGTTCTGAAAATTGGCTGTGCAAATCAAATTTCTTCATGCTCCATATTTACAGAGTATTAACCATACTCCCTTTAAAAAAAACATACTTACTTCTGATATCTCCACAATTAAAACATGCTTACAATTCTCGCAAAGTTTACCTTCAGCTGGATGATATCTTCACCATCTGTGAACACTGCCATCTCCTTCCAGTTGAAGGAAGCTTTCTTACGATATCTGGAAAGCGGGCCTTTAGGGAAATCTGGTAGCAAACTATCCCATGAATTTTGGTTGCCAGTCATTTCTTCCTGATTCAGGGTGGATGCCACTGTTAGCTAAACTGCAGCAAACAAGAAAAGATAAAACACAAACTGAAGCACCACAGATGTCTGTTTTTTACTAATTAAAATATATTAAAAGAGTTGTTAATTAAATCCGTGGACTTGTTCAAATGTATGAGTACAGCAGTGCAGAGCCAACTAAAAGCTTGCCCTTCCCTTTTTCTGATTCGACTGGTTGGATACAAATTAAGAAAAAGTGTGCTTGATCCAATGTAAATGAATTACACGGTCTTTGTTATTAAAATATGAACTAAATATGGAACAGGGACACCACTGGTTATCACCATATCATGTAATAAGAAAGGAGATGATAAAAAACCCAGGCGAGAAAATACTATATCCTAAACAACAAACAGAGTAAGGCCCCACAAAGTCTGCTGTCAACTTGTTGTGTGCATCTATGGGTCAGGCAAGAGCACTGCAAAACTGCACAGACCCTGAAGGATTTGCCTGTCAGTAGGTACAACTGCACTGGATCAGGAGAGAAGGAGAATCTTGCTTTTCATTAGAACCTGGCCCAAAGAAGTAGAGGCTGATACTCTGCTGCTTCCAGAAGCTGGTGTTGGAGGGCCCTCTGCTGCTCACGGCACACCGAGCACTCCCTGCCACCACACAGACGGCAAAGATCTCTGCTATGCTTGGAAGGTGCAAAAACCATCGGGCAGGGCAGTAGAAGCTGGCCATGATTTAATGGGACTGGCTGAAAGAAGCAACTCAAAGGTATAGGTAGGACATCCTGGCCCAGGGCTGGCCAAGGGCCCAGTATAGACTTTGAACACAATGAAGTACAGAAACTACTACTTCAGCAGTCTGCTTTTACCACTTTTTTTTTTTCACTCATTATCTTGATATATCTCCTTGATACCTCTCTTTTCTTTCAACCTTATCCTTTTATGGAGGTCATCCTCTAGTTCTGAACAGTACAAACACAGTAGAAGAGAACAGTAGGATAGTATTTCTGCATGTGCCTTCCAAATCAGTTCCAGGAAGATGCAGCTCCAGTATTGAGCAACAAGTTTGGAAAGAGAGAGAGAGAAAAGACATAGAGAAAGTGTTTCAACCTCCAACCAAATAAACAGATACTACACTTCTAACTGGAAAATAGGTAAATCAAGCAGCAGTTGGAGGCTTTTTACTCATAAAAGAGAAAAAATTACATTGTAATATTGCATCTGACTTTATTTACATTGCAAATCAGTGATATTACCCAATGATAAAACCTAAGAGTTCATTAAAAAAGCATTCTGTACTTAAAACGTATTACAAATTCTCTGACTTCACGCAATGTTTTAATATAATTTGGCTCCAAGTCAAGAGTTTCAAAACTAAGAAAGAGATCAAAACAAGTGGTAACAATAGGAAAGTAACAATGGGCTGCCCTGAAGAATAACTTCAGTGTTAATTTCAGCCTCACTCTGGAATTTTGAAACGCGTGTGAAGGTGGCAGTAAAAACCACGTTATTTTCAATTTGCCAACAACTGCTGCAGTTTCGCTGCGAAATGTTGAGTTGGAAACCTTTTTCCGTGGAAAGTGCTCCTGCTAGGAATTCAAATTCATACCCGGACACCAAAAACGGGTCACAAATCACGAGGGCCAAGGTCAGTTTGCAGGGTACTATCGTCAATTACCTTGCGTAACAATGACACAGCTCAGACACGTGGTAGCCCTCAAGAATAATGATACTGTACCCTTATTCTGCGAGATGACATAACCAGTACTTTATTTTATTTTCTAGAGGGTCTGCATTTCTGAGCAATCTGCTGCTGGCAGTCGCCCAGAGCAGGACAACCCCGGGCAGGGTAAAGGCAGGGCACGAACTGCTCCTGCAGGAGCCCTGCGAGGGTTCATCGCGCGAGGCGCTGTTCGAGCGGCCCGAATTCACGGCGGGGCCTCACTTCTGCTCTGACAGGGCAAAACCAGACTACCTAATGTACTGTTATGGGCTAAAAAAAGTGCACCGAGACGTCTCCCTGATGGGCCGGGCTGACTGCTCGCTGTCAGTCAGCCGTCCTGGTCTGGAGGTCGCTCTCAGGGTGTTTTTACGCTGCTGTTCCGCACCCGCTGTCACAGCGGCACAGACCCTCCCCAAACAGAGCTGCCCATGCGGTTACGACCGTCCAGCCGCACGCCCTGCCGGGAACTGGCGGCTCCCCGTGTTTTCAGCCGCAAGACGGCACCGCAGCGGTCTCTTGCGGCACTTGCAGCCTCAGAGCCGCAGGCCGCGGCGAGGGGACCCGGTACGTACCTGCGTCTGCCGCGGTCTCCGCCTCGGGAACTGACGGGAGCAGCCTGCGACGCGCTCCGCCTCCTGGCGCGGCGACAGCGGGTGGTGGATGGGGCTGGTGGGGACGGCGGCCGTGCGGGACCCCGGCGGCTCCGCGCTGCCCCGCGGCTTCTGGGCGGCCGTGCGCGTGTGGCTGGAGAAGCCGCAGGTGGCCAACAGGCGGCTGAGCGGCGCCGCCGTCCAGGCGGAGGGGACGGTGCCGCTCGGCGAGGGCGGGGAGATATATCCATCCTTCGCCACCACCGAGCAGGAGGGGCGAGCGGCGGGGATTGCGGATCTGGGCCGGCTCTGGAGGGAGGTGCGGGGCCAGCTGCCTCTGCCGCCGCCCCTCACGGCCTGGGGCGAGCCCGGCGGGCTCCGCGCCGTGCTGAGGACGCTGCTGCCCCGGGGCCGCCCCGCCGCGGCCCCGGCCCGGGAGCTGGCGGTGCAGGGTGAGCGGAGACGGCGCCGAGGGNGGAGGCCGGGCCCGCAGCGCAGCGCGTGAGGGGCCGGGGCTGTCGCAGCCCCGGCCCCTCAGAGGTTGTTTCGTAGATGAGAGAAATGCCTCTTTTTTCTCCCTTGTTTGTGGGAACGAGGATGGATTTTTGTCCTGATCGTGTGCTTAGGATTTATTTTTCCCTTTCGTTGTCGCGCTAGGAAGCGTTGAAGTTTCAGCGGCTGCGATAGATCTGTAATAGATGTAAATTACAGAGGTCAAACCCCTGTGAGGCTCAGGAGCTCCCGTCACGAGTTAAGGTGCCCACACAGAAACGCTGCTCGTAGCGCAGACCTAATGACGGGCTTGTAAGGAGTGACTGTGGTGTTTTGAAATGCAGAATTAGTAAAAAGAGTAGGCAGCTGTGGCACCTACCTGGCCGAGTGGAAGCGTTTCTTAATGTTTGGTATTGCTTAAGAAAGAAGCTCAACTTGTTTGTTGAGTTTTTGTTTTGTTGTGGGGTGGTTTTTTTACACTGTATGATCATAACACGCTGCAGTAAATCCTGCTAATATAAAGAAACGCACATATGGTAGAACTTGACACCATTTTCAAAATAAATTTTGGAAAAAATGTTGATATGGATTAAATTCTAGTAGTAATGTTTTGGAAAGGATAAATTCTAGAAACAATTCAATTTATAATTCAGAAAGACATGTAGTCAGTTATGGGGCTGACTTGGGATATTCTTGTGGCCTAGGATTCTTATCTGATGACTTCAAAAAAATTGGTGCCTTCAAAAAAGAAAAGTATATGTAGCAGTTTTATTTTTTCTTTTGGTGTTAAGAGAAGATGCTTCTGAGCTGCATCTAGAGAACCTATCTTGAAGAAAAAGCCTGGGAGATTTTTTTAAATTAATTTGTTAACAATGAAAGAAATGTTAGAGGTGGAATTGCCAAGGATGGGACAACACTTAAAATTTGCTCTATTGCTAATTATTCTTTCTTGTCTCACTCAGATAATTTTGGAGTCCATTGAAAATTGATTATGTAGCCAGTATAGCATTTTTAGTTGCAAGAATGTTTGTTTGTTTTGACAGTAATTGAAAAACCATATTCAAAACTGAGAACTTAATAAGTTATTCTGAAAAAATCGCCCAGAGCTAAACAGTAGCTAAAAAGATTTTTAAATTTTTGTATGAAGTAATACTGCATACACACCTGCTTCCCAGGACTCTGGATTTACTGTGGGATATGGAAAAGCAGCAGTCGTATGCTAGAGAAATCTTATTGTTTAGTTTTTACTTTATTTAAATAGTTAGGTTTGATAAAAATGAATACTCCTGGTCAGCCTTAGATATTTTGGAAAATTCAGGCAATAGAATGCTAAATTATGAGAATTCAAATGATCCAGTAGTTTCAGATGTCAGGAACACCAGGAAGCAGGTCTGTTCCTAGCATTGTGATTCTTTTTCTGTTGTCTTAGATCTCGCCTCTCTGGTTTGTGGGCAGAAGTTGATGTTGGTGCTAACCAGGGTGGTCTGCACCATGGAATAATAAACTTCTGTTTGCATATCTTTTCAGATGTTTTCAATGGAACTGTGACCTTTCTGCCTTTGGAGGAAAACAGTGAAGGAAAATACCTGGTTAAAAAGTGCAATATTTATCAAATTCAACTTAAACACATAAAAGATGAGGAATGGTAAGTGTGGGAGTGAGAGGGGAAGCAAACAGTGAGTTACTGCAGGAATTACACAATGGTTTAGTATTGGTATGTAGGCAATTTAGATTTTATAACTTCCTGCTTGATTAGTAAATTACAGCAGTGTGATATGAGTGCATAGCTGTCTCTAAAAAGAAACATCTACAACACCCAGAATAACGTAAAACAAATCTGTTTCACCTTTGAATGTATACGTTGACTGTACCTGTGTGTGGTCTAGAAAAAATATGCTTGTGATCATGAGGACATGGCAGTGCCTGTGAGAAAGGTTCTGTGGGTGTTAGTAAGGGTGAGGGTCAACCTGGAGTTGCTGTAAACCCACTGAGCTTCAGTCACTGATATGTAGACCATTCAGCTTGGTCCTGAGCATCTGGGGATGTAGCTCTAATAAAATCTGAATAAAGTTAGGGATGATGAAATAATGAGTTGTGACAATGGAGATATTTTTCTCCTAAATTTTCCTGTTATTTTCCAGGAATTTCATAAGTTGACTTTTTCTGTTTAGTGTTTGGCTGTCTTGTGAAATCAGGTTGCTCATCATATGTGAGTCGTCATTCTTTGTGTTAAATGCAGCATGGACTCTTATGTACAGTGCTTGAATTGAGAGATAATGAGCTACCAAATTCAGGGGAGACTGTTTCATTATTCAATAACTTGCACTGATTTATTTTCCTTTTGTTACTCTGCATATTTACTTATTCTCCAGTCTAGTTTTATATCTCTGATCTGCTGATTTTCTCCACTTAATTCTTGTTTTCTCTGTCCTTGAGATAGCTGAAATAATGAAATACTGTATTTATACTAACTTGTTTGTTTCTTTGTTTTTAAGGTCTGTATCTGTTGTAGCTCCATTTCCAGAAGATTGGTTTTCAGATGGAATTGTGTACCCCAAACTCGCATGGCTTGGAAATGAACTTTTGTCCAAACTGGCTAAATGGTCCATGGAGCAAAAGCCCAGTGAGTTTAAAAGTACACTCTCACTCATTTCGGTAGCAAAATACAGCAAGGTTTATCAGGACCTCAAAGAAAAGTACAAAGAGATGGTAAAGGTAAGTTTAGCAGTAAATGCAGTAATATTATCCTTCCATTTTTGTTTACTTTGTGTAATGAAGCTGCTTCTTTCAATAAATTCTTTTTTTTTTTTAATAAAAGAAGCAATGGAATTATAATGCATGTTTTATGGTTTCATGTTTTAGGGGGGTTTTTTTTTGTATATATGGAGAATAAAACAGTTTAGTACTTGGAACAACTTAGTTGGAAAAGCAGGATTTAGAGCCAAATTCACAATAAATATTTGGAGGAGTTAGGCGTTTTCCAGGATGTATCACTTGTGATAAAAAGGAAGGAGTAGGTCAGTGGAATAAATAGTCATCTACATTTTAGAAGGCACAAATAAAACACCTCCTTCTCCAAAACCTTTGGATACTATCTTAATAGGTGTCTGAGAGGAGCAGTGTTGTAATTTTTTTTTCTTATCCTGGAGATCCTGCAGAGCAGCAGAGTGCTGTATGAAGTAATGTCTGTGCTCTTGCAAACTTGGCTCTAGCTGCAAGCAAAAAAATTGGTAAATGCTTTTGTAAAACATACAGTGAAAATGCTGAAAGGTTTTACTGTTAATATTTCTGTACTAAAAGGAAGATACATAGGAGAATTGAACTTCTGGGTAAGGCAGCGATTCAGTCTTTGGTTCTGCAGTAGAATTGGTGGTGTTGAGCATTTTAGTCTTAGTTTCAATTCTTCATTTACAAAGTAACACCTGGGAATAATACTTGCACTTTCTGTCTTCCTACTTCAGATTTTGATTCTTCACATTCTGTTGTGCCAGGATAATTCTAGGTCTGTTCACTTGTGAAAAGAAATGTATGAATGTTCATGTTGTCAATGTTGCACAGGTATAAGAGATGAATTTTTCTTGTGAGAAAGTTAAGCTAAAGATCCATGGTCTGTTACAGAACAGATGCAACAGTTTACTTGTGACCTGCACAAGTGGAGCCAAAGTGTTCTTAGAAACTTTATTGTTTGGTTGAAAGCAGACATTCTTTACACCATCATTCTTTCATGTGACTCGCAAAATCAAACAGTCTTTATATTCTCTGTATATTTTACTGAGATTAAAATGCAAAATCTGTGAAGTCCAGAAACCTACTGAAGTGAATAAGTATCCAAATTGCTGTGCCTGAGCATTTTTGAGGTTATTTCAGATGATGCAGAAAATAAATTTTTATCTATTTTTTAAATTTTTTTTTTTCCTGAAGGTGTGGCCTGAAGTGACAGATCCTGAGAAATTTGTTTATGAAGATGTTGCCATTGCCACTTACTTGCTGGTAGGGAACTGCTTTACCTAATAATATGCTGTAAAGTTATATTTCCTAATAGTAGAACCTCCCTAAAGAAGATCATTTTAGAGGTAAACAAAAACTTCTTCATGAAGATATGATGAAGATTTGCAGTCTTCTGTCACAGGAAATATATCATCTACATAGATAAGATTTATTTATTTCGAAGTGAGAAAGCCAAAAGCACCAATGTAGAAGTGGTAAGATGGACCAATTGGAGGTTAGGATTGATTGTTTTATAAATTTTTCTATTACTTGTTCATTTTATACTAATGGTTTTTCACTGCTATGCCTTTCCCTGATAAAATTTCAGCTCAAATCCCATCTTCAAATGTAATAAGGCCAACTGTAGATGCAAGGAATGCAGATAAATGCTTGGTGCAGTTTTCTCAGCCATCTACTGACTTAAGATTCTATGAAACTTCTGCCACCTGCAGTTCCTAGAAACTTCATGTTTTTAAAAGGCATCAAAACATAGTGCCACTATGTAGGCACATAAATATTTTTTTCTGCCATCCAGGGTGTGGTAAGAGCATGTCTACCTTCAGCGATACTTGTAGCATCTTACCTAAATCAGTATTTGTAAGTAAGTTAGCTCATTTACAGTACTCATTGAGGACTAAATAATTTTGATAATTAAGTGTTTAGCCCTTAGAACCTTAGATACTGGCTTGTGGAAAGAGCCATGTAATAGACTCACCTTTACCATTTTTACCACCGTCTTAATATTCAATGTTGGAAATTAGGAATTTAGTTGTAGCCACAAGAAAATTCTGGAGTGATAGCATTGTTATACATGTGAATGTTGGTTTACAGTGATTATATTTTAGCTAATATAGCAGTAGTTTTCAGAAAGTTATTAAAGTCATTCAATATACAGCTTACATAAAAGAAAACTTAAAGTATGGTATTAATAACGTAACCTGCTGCAAAATGTTCAGGTATCTGTATGATGGTGTGTGAAACTCATTGTTTAGAGGTACATTACAGAGGTGGTTAAGAGAAGGCAGGTCCAATGTTAAGTTTTTATGGATTTATGGCATCTACATTTGATCTCATTTTATTCTGCAATCATGTTGAGGTCACCCACTGTCCAGGAGCATGCCCAGGGAAGTAGCTGTTGAGTTTGTGTTGTGAAAAACTCTGCAGGAATTCGAGGATAGGTATGATCTGTGAAGGAGGTAATTAGGGATTTCTAGGGTACTGCCTAGAGTGCCCAAGTGCAATGATTGGTAAATCTAAAAACATAATCCATGAGATTATCAGGCTATGTTTATCTTCAGCTTCTTTCCCTCTAGCAAAACTGATATTCAAAAGTGACAATGTAACAAATACTAATTTTTATAGTTAAATCTTCAGGGTTTTTGGTAGTCATAGTGAAAAATCAGAGTGCAGAGTTATGAATGTGTGGTCTCTACCTTCTCACTGAAGGAAAAAGAGTTGGAAAGTGATAGAGATTAATCCATGCCCTGCAGAGAGGCATCCACTTGTTAATTATGAATTACATATCTGTGTAAAAGTTCCTACTTACGTACAGATCAGGGACTAGAATTTGGCTAAAAGCTTTAGGGTCCCTTAGCTGATGTAGAATTCAGGGCAGTTAACTTGCTAGGTAACACTCTTGCTTTGTTCGCTAAAAAGGGATGTTACATGTGCCAGTATATTACCAAGTGATTGCAAAGAATATTTATTTTCATCTCTGCCATCAATGCTTTCTTTAATACAGTGGATATAAATGCATCTGTGGTGTTACTTGCAGAGACACTGTTGAAGTTTACTTGATACTTCTCTTGCTTTCCACTGTTCTTCTCTTGCACCCATTGTTTTAGTAACTTTTTTTATATTTATGCTCATTCTAACCCAGGGTTGTAAAGCCCTGATTAATTTCAACTCCCAGTGACTTGGAAGGGAGTGGAGGATGTGCTTAGCACTTAGAAAATTATTGATATTTTGCAACATAATTGTTTTCTCACTCCATAAACAGTGGTTTTTTAGTTTTGGTTTTTCTTTTTATTTTTTCCTCTACAGTTATTTTATCTGTGAGTGCAGTGGATGTTTTTCTGTCACATCACAGCTTTCTCCTTTCATCTCCAATAACCTTTGATGCTTTCTTGTAGGGAAACTTGAGAGCAGAAGTCTAATATATTTTGTTTTCTTGTCTTAGATTCTTTGGGAAGAAGAGAGAAAGGAAAAAGGGTTGACCAAGAAACAGTCATTTGTAGATCTTGGATGTGGAAATGGTCTGCTGGTTCATATTCTAAACAATGAAGGGGTAATGCTTTTTAAAATAATGATAAAAAAATACAGTCAGTATGCTTGTTATGCTTTCCTTTTATCTGGCATGCAAATAGCCAAAAATAAATTAATTCATGTTGCTAAAACAGAATTTTGTCATTCTCGTTACTCACAGAAAATCGTACTAGAGTGCTGGAAACCTTTCATTTATTTATCTATTTTTATTAGTGCATTTCATTTAAGTTCAAGGCTATTTTCTCTCAGGTAAGAAACTAAGAGGAAAAAGAAAAAGTGTGTTTTAGTTATGCAAAAAGGAATGTGGAATCTTGACACAGGTTCTCTCTCACAAGATGTGTTCATGAACTTATTTTTATCCAAACTGAATTCTACTTGCGATGTCCTGAAAATGCTCTCCCATATCTTTGAAAGCAATCCTGAGATTTCTTAATTGAAAATGCCTAACAGCATAATGTACTTTTGGGAGTGAAAATGTGGCAACAGCATAATTTGGTTTCTTGAGGCACAGTTTCTGAACTAGCAATGAAAAAAAAGACTAAACAAAACCCATTGAAGTTGGGTCTGTCTGTCCCAGAAAATTGCATTTTCTGCTATTGGGAGAACATGGGAAAATCTGTAGAGGAAATGAATATCTCTTATTAGATAAATAGATGTCATTGGGGGTATAGGGAAATGTTCCAAGTTCTCCTAACACAAGGTTTTTATTCTTGTGTGGTCAGAAAAATGTTGTCTAATATAAGCTGCTGTTTTCCCTGTGGACTTTTCATTCATTCCGTCAGTCAGTTATTCATTCAGTGCTGACAAACACTGACTGTCAAAAAAATAATGTGTGAGAGTTTTATCAGCCTTTTTTTAGTAATCAGTTTTGCTTAGTTCTGCACAAGGTTCTTGAATTTCAAATACTACACATTCTTCATTTTTTGCTTTAGTTTCCAGTCTGTTTCCTCTTCTCTTTTGTTCAAACAGGGGAAAAAGTGTTTGGGCTTCAGTAGTTAAAAGATAGTTCTCCACTAAGGACTGCTTAGAGTCTTTGAGCCCTGTGGGTGCTGCAGTAGTACTCACCTTGTGAAAGGTTTTGATACTTTAAAAACAAACAAGCAAACCAAAAATCAATACCTCTGCTTTTACATTTGTAGAGATACAGATTTTCAAGAGCAGTCTCAGTAGGTGTGCCCAGGTAAAATTTTGAACCAGATATATTCTTAAGGTTTCCTAGTAATTCCCTTCATATTTCAAAGGGAAGAAAGGGATTAAAAGTATTCAGCTTCTGCCTGAAATGGCAAAGCTGTTTTTTGTTATGTGTCTAAATTTTAGCATGAATGCAATAATCATGATATGAACATTTACTGAGCCTGTTTGAAAATTTCTGCTAAAAGCAGTACTGTAACTGACTTTTTGTTGTTCAAATATTCAGCATTCAGGGAGAGGAATTGATGTGAGGAGAAGAAAAATATGGGACATGTATGGACCAGAGACTCATTTAGAGGTATTATGCAAATGTATGTCAGTCTTACTGATATGTATGTTTATTCATTTGTTCATTGTTTCAGGTTGTATTGATGCAAGTGTAAGGAAGCATACTGGGTTACAGACAGTTGTCTGAAGTGACCCAGGGGTTTGATATGAGGCCACCCATATCCCTTGGGGGTCTGTAAAGTACTTTGTAAAGGGAGTTATGAGAGCAATATTGTATTGTACCCTTGCATATTTGCAACTTGCTTGTTTTTCAGCCAAGAACCACTGGCATGATTTCTTACTGCATGTAAAGACATGCTCACCGTGAAACAAGCTTTCTTTTTACCAGAGGATCAATATTAAGCAGCTTTGTTTGCACCACTAGCTCATAAAAGATAATAAAGCCACTCATAATTTTGGGTATTTTCTTTAAAGTGATTCTGACCTTCTAGTGCTATGTTCTGTTTTGGGGGCAGATTTGTTGTTGAACCTCAAAGGAGCCAACCTAAATAATTGCAGTAATAGCTTTTAACAGGAAAATGGATCTGAAAAAGGGATTATATTTCAAGTTCCATGTTAGCATTTTTATGAACAATTTGAGCACAGGAACATTCACTTTGATTCCAGGCATTCTTTATCTGATACTCATTAAAGTGTGGTGCCAACGAACAGTTGCCCTTTGGAGGTGAGGTGTTCCTGGTTTCTTGTTCTGCAGAGTCTAAAATTTCTCACTGTGTTCTCTCAAAAATTGTCAGCTCCCAATATAGTAAAATAATTTTCCACCATTTATCATGCTCTAGTAGTGTTGTTTAAAGTTCATTCATCATATCTTTGGATGCTAACACTTAAATGAAATTAGCGAAAGAACATCAGTTTTCACAGATGGGAGGTGAAGATTTCAGTGTTGTGTAACCTTCTCTTTGACCCTGCCGTTTTGGGTGCAGGTTGCCAAAGATTCCATATTCCTTTGCTGCAGTCTGCAAGCAGATCTTGCTGAAAAGCTTCAACAACCAACCCAAATCATCAAGCTGTGGTGCTCCTTTATTCCTGTTTTACTGTATTAAGTCACATCTAATCATGCTGAACAGCATTGTCTTTTTATCTTTGTGCTACATGTGCCTCTTTCTGCCCAGAAAGAAGCAATAAAAATATATAAAAATATATGCATATGAGGAGAGTGATGGTTTATGCTGGAAGGAGTTAGACAGTGAACAGGAAAGGTGAAAAGATTTTGCAAGGCTCCTGTAGCCATAGGAGCCACAGAAGGAAAAAGCACCTGCTCACAGCCTGTTGTTACCCCTGAAGCTAATTTTGTTTTGATCTTTACTTACAGCATGAGTTGCAGGGTGGATGTTGCCATCTGTGAGGTTCAGTACAGTGCTGACAACGTAAATGGATGTAACAGGTGGCACTCTGTATCTCCACACTGCTCTCAGACATGGTGAATACAAATTTGATTATGGGTGACTGCCAAAATGGGCAGCATGGCACTGATAATTCATGCTATGCCTAAATTGAATGATAGAAACTGAAATGTAAAGCATGTTTAATCAACCTTAAGAAAACACTTACCAAAGACTTGGTAATTTAATATCTAATAATCTGCCAAAAAGAAACTTGTTACATTCATTATCTAGAAATGTATATACATGTCTAAAAATGAGCTCTAGTATTTAAAGTGAACAATTTTAAGTGAACAATCACCATATTGATCCTTAAGAGAGATTTGGAATGTAACCAAGATAGTCTGAAATTCCCTAAAATGTGGTTTTGTTTTGTTTTATTCTTTAATTCCTATACAGATACTGCTTTGCATTTACATGTGAATTTTAAGCTCTTAAAACACATATTTTCTATATAAAAAGAGATTATGGGCATAATTTTCAGAACTTTTCCTAAAGGTCAGTGTAAATTCAAATCTAAAACTTTTTTTCAGATTTCCCCAATAATTCTTTTAATGTTCATACACATTTTCAGGGAAGAGTGTCTACTTCCATGGTATCAACATCTTTCAGTACTTTCTCTGCTGAACGTTGTTCAAAGTGAGAAAACATATTTGTGAGGCACAAACATTATACTTTTGAATTTTGCCTGTATGAAGAATTCATCCTGTTTCTTTTATTTGGGTTTTTTTGTTTGTTTGTTATTGTTTGTTTTATTATATGTGAATGATAGTGTGTGAAGAGTGGTGTTCTGTATACTAGGATTTGGTTTGGGCAGCATTTGTGAAGGAGGAGAAAATGAAGCTGTGTTCTGAGGAATTGCTGTGTGAGTCCTACTGACTGTAAGACAGCAAATTAAGTGACTTTCTGAAAAATTGAGTTCAGGTACACAAGTGACAGAAGGAGATTGGCAAGAAATCATAATTCAGTGTATGATATTTTTTTATATATTTTTAATATATATGCTAGATACCTTAACCAGAGTTGTTATTCCACTTCTTTTCCAACCAATATTTTGTGGGTGTTTGTTGCTAAATTACTTCTTTGTAGCTATAAAAAATTGCTACCTGAGGAAAACATTGTTGGTGTCTGGGTGCTCATTCACCTTGTATTTGTCAGCTGGTATTACTTTATATTATTGCTTAGTGCTTTAAATAAAATGCTTTAAAGAAACCTGTAATAGGATTCACTTACTGTGTTGTTCTGTTTTTTAGGAAGCTACAATCATTCCAGGTGACAGTCATCTCTTTCCAGATACTGACTGGCTCATAGGAAACCATTCAGATGAATTAACACCATGGATACCTGTAATTGCAGCTAGGTATTTTTGCAGAGGGAGGAGAGTGGGATGGAAGGAATTTAAAAAACAGGCAGAAAAAAACCAAACAATCCCCCTATAATTACCTATGTGGGCTTGGTAAAAACTGTCAGTTTTGCTTCCACACCTGCTGTTCTTCTAAGACTGGCTACTTTTGATGAAAGTTGATTATTTTTACAATGTGTTTCTTTTTCTGTGTAGAAGCACAGATGCAGTATTTACTTTCTCATAGAATTCAGTGCAGCATTTTGCTTTTGAAATTCAAAAACCAGAACTGTGTTTTATTCCTGATCCATGAAACAGTTGTTTGGTTTTTTGTTGTGTTTTTTCTCTTCTACATACAAGCTTATGGTTCTGCCTTCCCTTGAGCTGTTGCCCTCTTTACAACCAGCAACAGTAATTTAGAGATTTTCTTCTGCAAACTAAGTTGGCAAAGTAGTTTGCTACAGCAAATACTTTGTGAAATGTATTTTTGATTAAACGAATAGGTCTACTGAAAGAGGAAGTTATAAATATTGCATGAGCTCTGTCTCTTAATAAAAAAATCCATTGTTGCTTTTATCTGATAGGTTATTTGTTAATTTTTTGTGTTTTCTGAAATAACTTACTGTTCAGCAGTTTGTTATCCTTCTTGTAGGTCTTCCTATTCGTGTTGCTACTTTGTGCTGCCATGCTGCTTCTTTGATTTCCATGGAAAATACAGCCGAAGACAAAGCAAGAAAACTCAGTACAGAGAATATCTTGATTTTGTCACCCAAGTGGGGTTTGTATGTGGCTTTCACGTGGAAGAAGATTGCCTTAGAATTCCATCAACAAAAAGGGTAATTTTGGCCTGTGTGGGGCTTTTGTCTTTTTTTTTTTTTGATCTGCTCTGTTTGAGGCATATGGATGTTTGTTCATTGTTACTGTTTTAAGATAAGACTATAGTCAGCTTCATTACTTGGTACAGCATGCTGTGAAAAGAGGCTCAAAAACCTCATTGTTTTCTTGGGAATTCTACTCCTAATGTTATAGGTACAGTCCTAAAACAGGAAAGAATGAAATGTTTCATGATTTTCTCTTATGCCACTATATATGATGGAAAGCTTAAAAAACCTTATTTTTTGCCTTAATTTTTCTAGCTGCCTTTCTTGCTTTTTTGTACCTAATTTTGCTGGTTTTTATGTCCAGTGAAATTCAAAGTGAAATGTTCTCAGAGTAGGACGAGGTGTCAAACTTTAAATAATCTGAGGGTCAGGAACAATATTTTTGCTGTGTGATTGTATAGCATGATGGATTATGATTTGTTTACTGGACTTCTTCTGGGGCACCAATATTCTAAAATTAGCGTTAAAAACCCCTCAGATGTTCCTGAGCATTGACTTGGTATTGGATTATCTTGTAGATAGTGAGAAACCTGCATAAACATGTGGAGGTTGTGGGGCTGGATGTAAGTGTGGGATGCTAATAGTGATTTACCTGTTTCTGCTAAAACAGGTCAGCTTTATTGGGAAAAGCAGGACCTATCCACCTGCAGAACGTGCTCTGGTTGACAAGCAGATAACACAGTTTATTAACAGTCGTCGGACCTGTGCTGTGACCACGTGTGACAGAAGGGTTGGATTTGAGCATAAGGATCACTGTGATGGTCTGTGTGAAGAAGCAGGCTCAGAACCTCCTGAAGATGAGACTGAGACAGCTGGTACAATTTGGATGCCTGGATTTCAACCCAGAGAAAAAGTAGAACAAATCAGAAATTGTGCTTCCCTCCCTCGGGATTTTGTAGATGAAGTGGTTCTCAATGTGGCAAACTTGCTGTTAAACGCAGCCCCCCAAAAATCATGTTCTGATATGCAGGGTGGAAACACGAATACCTGGAATCAAGGAGGTGAGGTTATCTTTCCTTTACACTATCTTTAGCTGGTAGAACATGTCTTTTCCAGCAAATTTATGTTTGTGAATACGTTTTTAGGAAACACTGAGAACAATACAGTTGCAATCAAAGGTGTTTTTTTTTCCTACTGTGTTTTGTTGCACATAGAAGAATATTTTGAAATTGGTGTGAAGATTTTTCCTGGTTTACACTTAAATACTGTTATAGAATCCATTTTTATTAAACCAGACCAAACTAAACCCCAACTCTACAACACTACCCTATTTGGGGACAATATTATGGTTTAGAATATTAACATAATTAACAGCTATAATTCTGTAAGAGTTCTGTAAGAAGTGCTTTGAAGTGCCGTTAGGTTACAACATGATTAGGAATTTTTATTTTAGTCTTAGGAACAAAAAGAATGTTAAGTTGCTGTTAGTTGTAGAAGCAGTCTGTTCACACTACTACCATCTTTCCATTTTTCTCCATCTGTTTTTATTATTTACTCACTGTAGTTTGTCATATGTTACTGACCGAGTCTTCTAACTCATGCTTATAAACAGTGCTTATTGCAATTTACATGCTACTGTAAAAAAAGTAGAGCAAATAAAAAGTGTGTCTTACTGTGGAAATTCTGACCTGAGTCCTGTAAAATGAAAGCTTCTGTTTTACTGACAATATACATATAAAATATATATCATACATCATATTGTGAGAAAAAAGTTCCTGCAGTACTGGTAGATAATTCAGACATTCTGCTCATAATCATTACCTTATATAGAAGTTGAATTGTGTTAAGGTTTTATATGCAAAACTTTTTAATAACTCTAGCATTTTTTATTGCAGAAAGCCTTTCCTTGAGAGAAGTGGCAGAATACTTAAATAAAGAGACTTTAAAAAAGCTGAAAAGTGAATATGGAGGCCTGCAGACACTTCTCAAGAACAATCACCAAGTATTTGAAGGTAAAGGAGTTTTGAGTTTTGTTTTCCTTAATCATTTATTTTATCTCCTCTATAGGCAGTTAAACTTAACTGAAAAATTACCATAATGGTGGTTTTTTAACTGCTTTTTGTATCTTTGTGGAAAGCTGAATATTCTTTATGTGCCCATTGCTCCAAGATATTTTTAGTAAAGCTCTTACGAATTAGATTGGTAAGGCATCTATCAGCAAAATGTTCTACACTGACTGTATCTGAAAAGAAAAACCTTTAGTTTAAGTGGCTAATTTGATGCTATTCTTTGACCTTTTAGTTTTGTTTTTCCTATGAAGTATGATGGTTTTGAGGCTGTCAAATACAGAGCAATTTTACTAAAGTGTTTAACTGAGTCTTAGTCTGACCTTACTAAGCCCCAAAGTGTAAATGCTGACATGAAACAAAATTAGCCTCCATAAGAACCTATAATTGTGAGGCTTGATGTGTTTATGTAGCTTGTGGTAGCAGGGCAGAAAGAACTCAGTAGCAGGTCTCCGTGGCTGGCTGGGTTTGTTGGTAGCAGTTTTTTGGGTTTGGGATTTTTTTCCCCTGTTGTAATGTGTGGTGACAATGTGTTTTGTGAAATTGGTTTGGGGCTTTTTTGTCAGTGTGAAGTTTTGCAAAACTAAAATGTAGCTTTGCAGTAATACAAGATCTTCAAGGTTTTATCAGTATTAAAGCTGCTTCAAATTTCAAAGTGTGTTATGTCCTAACAGTTCTATGTCTCCTGTAAAATACTGATCAACTAATCCATGGCAAGTAATCCTGAGTATGCAACCTGTGTGTTGCCAGTGGTTAACTTAAGCAAGTTTAGCATCCACTAAAGATTTCTGTACATTTAGCTTATAAAATCCTTTTGAATTACCATCCATTAAAAAGAGTTGGTCACATGGAGTTTATTATGTGTCTGAATTTGGTTGCCTCTCATTAGGAATAGGTGAAATAGATTTTGTAACGTGTTACATTGTGAATGGAATGAGCATTTTAAATTGGCTTGGGGGCCATGTGCACATTACCTATGAAGAAAGGTCTGACTTAATCCTGGTCTTTCTCAGTAATTTACATCACATGGAAACTCCCCAGGGCTTCAGGAGAGGCCATTTGATTCTCCCTTAGTGACACTTAGTTACGTACCACCATAACAAGAAACTTCTGGTGGTCTGGAAGGACATTGCTCATGCCTGGGAGGACAGAGAAGAACATGGCTACAGCTCTTTTGTCATCTTTAGTGAATTGTTTTTCTTTACAACATGGAAAACAGATGGATGTGCACACATACACACAAACACACCAAACAACAAGTGAGTCTTAGAATAACTGATCAGTGGTAGTCTCTTTTGATCAGATATCTTGTCCAAGACTGGACTGGACTGAAAAATTATGCTTGCACATAAATAGCTGGTAATTTTTCTTCTTCTTTGGGAGGGATTTTAAAGCTCAGCTGAAATTGTTTCTTGATTGGCTTATGTGGGTTCAAGTCTGTGTATCACAAGGAAACCTGGAGAAGTTAATTCATCCAGTCCAGACTGTGATATTCGGCTTTCTCTGGACTTGTTACTTTTTGAATAACAATTATCAGAGTGCCGAATGGCATTGGTTTACTATCCTATGCTACAAGTGTGTGGTACAGAAGGTGTGATTGAAGCAGAATATGAAAATAGAGCATGGCAACTTAAAAGTGGCAGATTCTTCCCTCTTCATTTTCACTTTTGTTTGTCATCTGTTTTTTTCTTCCACTCTGGCTAACTTCCTTTTATCTGTTTTGTTTACACGTTTAAGGAGTTGACAGAGGTTCACAAGTGTGTGCATGTGCAGCTTATGGTCCTAACACAACAAATGGATTTAAAAAACCCAAAGTGCTGAATCCTTATTAACCAATGATAATTTCAGTGTTGCTTCACAGGAAGGATTAGAGTTGTCATCTCCTTGGTGCAGTGCGTTTTTGGGTCAGTGAACTGTGAAAGTAGTAGAAGACACTTGCTGGTAATCACATTTTAAATGTGGAATCATAAAGTTATGAACATGGGAAGAATTACAGTTCTTGAAGTTGAAACTTCTTTTGTCAGAACCTGCAATCTAAGTTCAGATGATTTTAGTCTAAATGATCTCCACAGCTATATTTAAAATGAACTGACAGACTTCTACAAAGATGATGCAAAGGTGCCTCAAACTATTCAGCATCCCAGTAAAACATCTCTCAGGGAAATCAATCAAGTCTTCTTTATAGTGTGTCTACATTGTCTTAGTTTGTTGTGTACTTCTTTCTATTTCTGTACAAATGGCTCATCTGGTTTTGCCTGAGTGATCCATTTGTAGAATGTTTTTTATTCACAGAATGTCACTGCAATTTTTTCCAGTATAATTGCCACGGCTGTCTATTAACAGCTGCATTTTTGTTTGTTTTTAAATCTTAGTTCTAAATGGGAGAGTTCATATTCGTGACTGGAGAAAAGAGAAACCACCAAGTAAAACTAAACCTGAAGTGAAACGGCGCCTTTCAGCTGAAGCATTTAAAACACGCCTCTGTTGGTTTTTCATTCATCATCCTGATGGTTGTTCTTTACCTTCTGAAGCTTGCCCATATGCTCATGGGACTGAGGAGCTAAGGCAGTCTCAGATAATTAAAAAGAAAAAACATAAACAATAATAAAATATTGCCACTTGTGTTTAAGTGTGTGTACATAACAGAATCTGTTGACTGTGGGACTGCCTAGTGCATGAACATCTGTACTATATGGAGGGATTTTCCTCATTTCTGTGCATCTTATTTTGCAGTTAGTTTACAAGTTCTGCTGTATTTCCAATTCTTTATTTTTTTATTGACAGGGAATACGTATAGTAAAGTACGTATATATTTTTGGATTTGTTATGGCTTGTCTAGCATGCATTTGTATAAGTAGAAAAGTTTAAAAACTTAATTTCCTGGGAAACTCCTCATGGTCCTTAGATTAAAAGTACATGATCCAGCATTTTCACACCCTGAAAATTAGCCTGTTTTGTTCCACATTTTCAAGGAGTGTTAGGGAAACTTCTCTGTGCAACCATCCAGGTGCCACTCTGGCAGCCACACCCGCAGCACCTGAGCTGGGACTGAAGCCCCTTCACAGCAGGCAGCTCCAGTGAGGCCATGGTTGCCCTGCTTGACTCCCTACACACCCCACACTCACACAGTCAGACAAGGTTCCTTTACTCCTGGGCCCAGGATTCCCACAGCACAGTCTCACATGTCTCAATCCTTAAAATAATTTAAACTTGGTGCAACAACAAAGTATCAGCTCGAGCTGCTGCCGCTGATGAGGGACCTTGAACAAAGGAACTCGCTGTTAAACCCTCACAGGCTCAACACACAAATTTTGGGGGTTCTTGGCTCCTGCCTGATCTCTGAGTGTCTGGTGGTGCCACAGGTCCCCAGGCCCTTTCCTATGCAGAGGGTGGCATTTCTCAGCCTCTTGCCTGCCTTCACCACCCACTGATCAACCTGCAGCTCACACTGCAGCTGCTCACCTTGCTACCTGCACTGAATGTGTTCCTCAGCAGGAGGATTTATGGTTTCCTATGACTCATGGTGGCTCTTGGGAGTTAGAAATGAGAGACAGTTCACTCTTTCCTGGCTTGACAGCTTCCTTTCCATGGTACTATGCAGTAATACTGTATAATACCCTTCCTAGTCCTTTCCTTGCTTTTTATATTGATTCAAAGTAATTGGTTTGCAAGAACAACTTTCTGGGAAATTATTGTGGAAGACTTCAGATGTAGGTGTAGGTTTTCAGGGGTTTGAAGGACACACTGTCATAGATTCATAGAATGAGTTGTGTTGGAAGAAACCTTAAAGATCATGGGCAGGGACACCCTCCACTAGATCAGGTTGCTCAAAGCCTCATCTAACCTGGCCTTTCCTTTTTCTGTTTTCAAAGTAAGGTGTAAAAGTAGAAAATGTGTTTAATTGGGATGATGGGGTTTCTGTGTATCAGATAACAAAGGAACATTTAGCACCTTGAGCAGGTTATGATTTTCTTTGGTAGACTATTACTTTCTTTAAAAGGTTTAACTTTTAAAGTTAAATGCACATCTTAAGAAAAATAATGAAGCTGGTGAAGGGTCTGGAGAACATGACCTATGGAGGAGCAACTCAAGAGAACTGTGGCTTTTTAGCCTGGAGAAGAGGAAGCTCAGGGGGACATTATTACTCTCTACAACCTGAAAGGAGCTTGTAGCCAGGTGGGGATCAGTCTCTTTTCCCGAGTAACAAGTGACAGGTTAAAGGAAAATGGCCCTAAGTTGCACCAGGGGAGGTTTAGATATTAGGAAAAATTCCTTGGATATTAGGAAAAATTTTTTCACCAAAGGACTTGTCAAGCATTGGAACAGGCTGCTCAGGGAAAGGGTGGAATCACTCCATCATCCCTGGAGATGTTTAAAAGACAAGTAGGTGTGACATTTAGGGGACAGGGTTTTGTGGTGAACTTGGCAGTGCTGGGTAGAGGGTTGGGCTTGATGATCTTAAAGATCTTTTCCAATCTAAGCAAATTCTGTGATTCTATGAACTTACCAGTGAACCTAATTGTTACACAGTGACAGTAATTGAACTGGTGTCATAGCTCATATCTGTTAAGTACTTGTAAAGTTCAATACGTGCTGTACAAGGTTTGTGACAAGGAATTGTTTTCTGGCCCAGTTTGTACATTGATAGTGTGGAAAGTCTGCTCTGATCTACTGAGACAAAACTTTGATTCCAAAACCTACTGAAGAAAGGGCAAGATTAAAATTACAGAAAAAAGTTACTAAAGAAGTAATGTGGAGGTGGGAGCAATCACAGAAAGCGATTGCAGGGGAGGTCTAGGGGTAAGAGTGAATAAACCATGTGAGAACTCTTAAGAGCTCAGGGAGTCTGAAGAAGAAAGGAATGAAATAATTGAATACAAAGCAGAGGAAAAATGAAAGATGACACTGGAAACACTTTTCAAAACAGCTTCAGAGCCATTTTTCTTGCACCCTAACTTTGAGCAGCAGGATGCAGTCCGTTGCATGAAGACGAAACAGGGTGTAAAACTATTGGCAGGATGGGAGCAAAGAACTGACTGAAGTGTTACATGTTCTCTCTTCCTTTACGTTTTACTTCTGATCCTGAAAGAAGCAGCACTTGCCAGATCACAATGGCCCTGATAACTGTAGCAGCATCTTGCTCATGGATCATGTACCACATTATCCAATATGCTGAGCAGTACAGGTACCTGGCCTACCACTGGCAGGAGCTGTGGTGGCTTCTGAGCCTTTCTGTGGCTCTGGTCTCCAGTGTTGTGTTGTGTATCACATCCTGAGTTCAGCTCTAATCAGTGCTGTGTTACACAGCACAGAATTTGCACATTTCACAATAAAAAAGAGAAAAAGTGCCCCAGAGTGAATTACGTACTAAGGGGCATGTTGGATGTAGTTCAGTGAAGGTCATTGGACTAAGGGAAAGAATAGAATAAGTCAGGGAAACTGCAGCTTGCATGAAGCAGGACAGCACAGAAAGGGAACACAGCTGATAAAGTAGTTACTGTTGTAAGAATCAGAAAAACATTTTGCTTATTGAGAGGGTAAGAGTTGAGAAAAGCCAGGAAATTGTACGAACTTGCACCTAATGAAAGGATGATGTTGCCAGAGTTGGCCTTTGTTTGGCTATGTGCAGAGTAAGAAGAGTTCCTCAAGATGCTTATTTATTGTGGTGAGCATACGGATATGTTTGATGAGGAGGAGGCCCCTGTAAAATTAAGTTCATGCTGTCTCCAGATGGAGATTATTTCCAAATGGTGCTACGAGGAAAAACAGACTTTCAATTATTTTCCAGTCTTTGGTGTCTACTCTGATAATTCACCTTTGGATAGGATGTGTTTGACTTGAAAAGAGTGATTTCCTGAGTTCACCTGTGGAACCTTTTAGATGGGCTTGGACGAAGTCAGGGTTAAGAAATTGGAAGAAGGTTGGTTTTGAGGGGTTTTTTTTCCTTTCCAATAAAATGGGAATGAAATATGTGCTTGACTCATTGAAGTTGCAAATATACACATGATAAGACAGACTAGTGAATTAGTTTTAAAACTACTTTTTTTATTATTTGTGCAATAATATGATAACTAGAATAGATACTGTTACTGTTCCACACTGCTTCCTCTGTATAGGCTTTGTTTCTGAACTCACCAGCATTCAGCTCTGTCACAGATGTGGGATGGCTGTTCCCCTCCACGTGTGCTGTCCCTGCAGGTGGTGAGCCAGCCAGCAAATCTCCTGGAATTACAGAAACCTCCCTGTTGTTTGCAGAAGTGGTAAGAGAACAGTTTTGCATCCAAATGCCAGCCTTATATAATTCCACATTTGTATGTGAAGGTAAGTGCTGAAGGCATAAAATGGCTCTATTTTATGTAAATTCTCTATCTTGTTTCTTCCTATGTGATCCACAGCCTTAAAATGGCATTAATCCAGCTTTGGCAATGGATGAAACACTATGCGGAGTAGGAATCAGCTCAACTCAATAAAAAAGCTCTTGATCCACAAGGAATTCAAGCATAAAGTCTCAATTGTTCACGTGATGCTGTCATTATACTCCTTAGTTTTCTACCATCACTACCCATTAGTTAATTTAGCTTTACTTGAAGCCTATTTTATAGAGGCTAAATACTTGTTGTGTACATATCTGATGCAAGTGAGAGTATAAAGAGAAGTTAGGTGTCAGATTGCAATCAAAAATTCTGTCTTTCCATCTGTAGCTACAGTTTCATCTGTAGAAATACTCTAAATTAAATAACAGAAATATGTGTTTGCCTTCTCCCTTAAACATCAATAAAGGACTGTGTTTGCTCATCCCTAAACTGACAGCAAATTGCAAGACTTATGGAATATATATGTAGAGCCTCAGAAGAGTTGATTTTTTCATACATCTCAAACCAGAAAATTTTCTCTGTGTGTATTATTTGGATTGTCTGTTTACAATATTACTGTCAGTAGTTCAATTATTAGCCCAAATTTAGAGCAATTTCTAGATATGCTTTGTAATAAAATTAGGCTGCTTCTTACTGGTTTTGGGGCATGTTTGTTCAGATTTAAAGTTTTAATTGATAGTTTGAATAGTTTGTGCGTGTTGAACTTCTTGAGGTTTGCACAGGCTCAACTCTCAAGCCTGATAAGGTACATCCCCCTTAACTCTTCATCTTTGGAGATCTTACCATGTTTTTATGAGCTGGAATCTAGCATTATTTATATAAAATAGGCAAGAGTGAGCAATCAATTTTCAACTTTCCTTAGCACATAGTAATGGTCAATATTTGAGAATCAACAGAGATGAAATATAAAATCTAACCATCCTACCAAGTGATAGCTAAAACAAATACTGAGGCAGGTGTTCACTAAAATGTCAAAACTCTTGGCATCAACTGATGTCAGACAATATGTTTTGTTATTGCTGGTTACTTCAATTTATATCACTGAAAGTGGATTTTCATTTAAAAATTGCAATTAATTGGGAATTCACACGGAATGTAATGTTGCCACAAGGAATAGTTTTCACAATCAAGATTTTCTGCTGTTGTGTTGTGCTGGAGCTGTGAGTAGCCTCTTATGATTTTTCTCTGAGGCGTTGGCACATTTCTCGTGTGGGAGCCTGGTGCAGCAGCACTGTGCTTGCATGGCAGTGGTTTCATGGCTGGGCTTTGCGTGCTGGGAGCAGGTTTCAGTGAACACAGTTATTTGAGCCTGGGTGTATGTGTTAGTGCTCATTTGCCATTTCATAAACACTGCTTTAGGCCAGTTCCAGCTGGGTGCTATTACAATACTACTAGCTGAAAACTGCTCAGCAGTTGCAACACAGCTCCTCTCTTCCCTCTGCAATTTTTTTGTAACAGGTTTTAACAGCTCTAAATAGGTGAGTGTAGCTTCGGTTGCCTTTGTGGCAGAAGTATCATGGCAAATTTTTGTTCAGAGACCAGTGACTCCACCTGCACTAATTTCTCTGTGAGCCCCGCTGTGCTTGGCTCACAGCTGTGTATCCAGCCTTTCTCAGGTAGGAGGTGCTGTGGATGGATGCCCAAGGAGCAGCACTTGGCTGCTGAAGCTGGGTGCACCTGCCACGCTGTGAGAACAGCCTCGTCCAAGCTGCCAGTCAGTCTTGTTGTCTGACAGCTGGCCAGACACTGCACACAAAATCCAAACAGTCTTCTCCTGGAAAGCCTGCCCTGAATTTTGAACACTTTGGTGTTTGGTTCGCTGTGGTAGCAATAAGGAAAGTGCCCTCACTGTTAATTTATATTATGAGTGGGGAGTACACAGAGATACAACTGCTGTGAGATTAGAGCCTTTTGGCTTTGCTTTGCCTTTTTGTTTTGTCTTAGTATTTTTTAATCCAGTGTTAAAAAATGGAGCTGGGAGAGGAAGGGAAAATTGCTTGCCCTTTTCTGAGATACAAAATATTGAGAGAGCAGAGATTTTTCAAGTTGTCTCTCTTTTGCCAGTACATCACGCTTTTTTCTTTCCTTTGACTGTGTAGCCTTCCTAGGAACAATGCTTTTACTTTCACCACCATGGTGTATCTTTACTGAGCTTTGGTGCATTGTGAGGAAATCCATCTGGTACAGACATTGTTATCCTTATCTCTGTTATGCTGTGGAACAGTATAGACATAATAATTTTAGGTATGTTTTTGTTTATTTGTTTGGGATTTTTGGGGGTTTTTTTATTTAATATTTGTTTTGGCAGATTATTTCAGCAACTTTAAATCCCATGGTGAACACATCACCTGTTAGCTATGATCTGACAGTGCTGTGAACATAATTACTGAGTTTAGCCCAGCACCCATATTCCTTCTTGTATCTGGAATTGAAGCAGATGGGAATGCTTTCAAGTGAAAAAAGTCTTCTCTACTCTGAACAGATTTGATGATCAGGTATTTTGCACCTTTTTCATGTTTGTTTTTTTTTTTTACTGGGGTTTCTCATCGGGGATTCTAATCTCAATTTTAGCAGTAAAAAAATAGCAGAACAATTTTATTAGTGGCCCGTGGAAGTACCTGGGTGTGAGTACAGAATCTCTTTGAATTGGATATTTTCCTGTTACGGAGTGCGTTTGTGCTGTGCTGCTTCCCAGCGTGACCAGCAGGTGGGGAAAGGGACAAGGCAGCAGGGAGAGTTCTGCAGCAGCAGCTGCGAGTGCCGAGTTCCGCGGCTCCCGGCGCTGCTTCTCCAGCTGGGGAAATTGGGCTGGTTGGCTGCGCTGCGTTTCTTTAGATGATGTAGACAACTGGGTCTTGAAGCTTTATTTCAAGGGCTTCCTCTATTTCTCCCTTTAAAAGATAACCTGCGTCTACTTCTCTCTAGGATCTTCCTTCTGTATAAACATGAGTAACTGAAGTATTTTACTAAGTGAAGTAACTGAAGTACGCTACAAGTAAGTGGCGTTATTTTGATAACTGCCCTAATTAAAGAAAGAGACTAGATTATTTCAAGTCATTTTTCTGCAAGCTGAAATCAAATTATTAAAAAGAAGGTGGGTATTTAATGTTGAATTTTTTTTTGGTTTTTTTTGGTCTGAAACATTGCTTTGCTTTCTAAAAATGCCTGTGGTGTTCTAGGTATTGTAGTAGATGGGAAAAGAATGGTGCTTTTTGCCAGCTCTCCTCTTTTGGTGAGCTCATAAGTCCTGGATGCCTTCTGATAAGCAGAGAGCTGTCAAAATCTTTATTTTTAAAGGCTTCTTGAAATCTCTTTGACTGTAGTGGCTAAAATCACGAAACTGCTTCACAGTGGTACATATTAGTGTCCTCAAGGGTCCCTATGTGGAGAAGTGTCTATGGTGCAGTTAAGTGCCTTTGTGAACGCTCTTTTTTTTTTTGTTTGTTTGTTTCCTTGCTCTGTAAGCTTTTGGAGGTAAAATGATCGTTATGATGGGAAAGAGTGTTTTAAAGATATTTATGAACTTCGTACCATCAAAAGAATACTATAAAACCAAATGAGTAACCAACTCCGAGTGTCTCCGTAAAAAGAATAGATGTGTCAGTTTGCTTATGGATGTTGAACAAGAAAGGGTGATCAGCAAGATGCTGGCTGGGCACAGCCAGTTACCTTCTTAAAATGTGTCTCAGGCATGTAATTACTCGTAGCTCAAGTTCCCAAATAAAAGAGCTTGTCATCTTTCTTGCTCTTTGCCACCAGATATTTAACATCAATTTGCATCTGTCACAGGGCTTGCAAAGCTGATTTGCGTGGTGTCTCAAGTCACTGAAACACTCTCTCTTTGTTTAAACATTGATGCTTTCCTCAGAAAATATTGATTCTTTGGATTAAGGGAGGTCCTTCAGTTTGTGCTACCATGTTTTTTTTATTTCTTTGATGATGCTGTGTCATATTGCAATGCTGCTAAAGCTTTGGAAAGGTCCATAAAAAGACTCAGCATCCTTATTGTGATGGGGAAAGTGAAAGAAAATGGGTAGTGTTGGTGTTGGCTACTGTAGCCAACCAGGCAGTAGGAATACCTTCTCCAGGAAGGAAATGCCCTGGACAGCAATTTAGCAAAGGAGTGACTTTTGGGTAGAGATATTCTAACTTTAATGATAGGAAGGAATACATTAAGCCATAAAAATGGCACTTGATGGTCATGAAAGAAAGTTCTGGTGCTGATCTATCACACCACTGTCAACCTGGAAGCAGTTCCATGGAGCCATACTTCAGTTCATCACAGCTGGACTCTGCCACTTTGATCCCAGGGCAGAGGTACCTCTGCAGTTGGATAGGAAGACCCACCACTCCCATGCCTCATTTATTTACAACCAGATTCTGGTGCTATGGAAAAAGGGAAAATCACCTCTTTTCTCCTCTGTTCCAAAAAAAAAGGGCCCTTTATTAAGGCCCTGCAAAGGTCAGGAGTTATTTTCTGTTAACTTCTTTGAGATGTCGGATGAAGCCTTGATGCAGATTCAAGTTCCTTTGAACACCTTTGCTGGCATTATTCATCTATCACAGCACTCCACCTCTGTACTGAGTGGATTATGGGCTTAATTTTGGAAAATCCAGATTTATTTTGTAATTTCGTCAACAGGCAATCAGCTTTGGCTGCAAATACTATTCTTAAATGTGTGCCTTGATGGGAAATGGCTTTTTATGTGTGTTTCCTCCTTTAACTTCCTTGTCAAACCTTAGTCAGTGGTGGATTCTGATGAATAGGGCAGTAATGTTTCTGGTGAAAGAAACAGGTTATGCTCCAGCTGCTTCTTTGAAGTACTTTACTCTCTGGATCATTGTCAGACCTTCTGTAGGGTCAGGAGAAGTTTGCTGCTCTTTGCACAGTAACTAATTTCTGCCAAGCACTGTGACATTTTACACATAGCAAATCTTTGCGTCTGTGGAGAGTCAAATGGTGAATCAGCTGTATGTTCTTGACAGACAAACCTATAGGTTGGGTTTCCTTTTCCAAATGGGTGTTAAAGGGAAAGGGAGGTAAGATAAATCCCAGTAGGTGAGCACAACCAGTGGTTTTTAGAGAGGATGAAAAGCAGGATAGCACTTGTATTCCTTGGATCCTTCTGAAAGAAATAATTGCTGCCTGCATTGCATAGTATATGTCCACAAGATTAGTTCTGGTTGCTGGCTGTCTGACACTGAAAATAGACTGTACCTTTTGTTATTGAGTGTGTCAACTATTTCTGCATTTTCCCTGAGCAAGTGGAAGGTGTTTAGGCAGAGATGAGATCTGTGTGTGCTCAGTTCTTTTTAAGGCTTTTTTTTTTTAGCATAAGTCAAGCAGCTTTGAGCAATTCTCCTTTGACTCATTAGCTGTCAAAAGCAAATGGAAGACATAAAACTGTTTCTATCAGAAAAGAGGAGTGTAGCTGCAATATAATCTTCCTCCATATGGAAGCATCCTTCACATGAATCTAGGCTTATACATACGCAAGAACTGGCACATTGCATGACGTATTCACCTCGAGTCCTGGGGTCAGTTCTGGGCACCACAATACAAGAGAGACATTAAACTGTTAGAGAGTGTCCAAAGGAGGGCATCAAAGATGGTGAAGGGCCTTGAGGGGAAGCTGTGTGAGGAGTGCTGAGGTCACTTGGTCTGTTCAGCCTGGAGGAGACTGAGGGGAGACCTCATTGCAGTTACAACTTCTCGTGAGGGGAAGAGGAGGGGCAGGTACTGATCTCTGCTCTGTGGTGACAGTGACAGGACTCCAGGGAATGGCCTGAAGATGTGTCAGGGGAGGTTTAGGTTGGATATTAGGGAAAGATTTTTCACCCAGAGGGCGGTTGGGCACTGGAACCGGCTCCCCAGGGAAGTGGTCTTAGCAGCAAGCCTGAGAGAGTTCAAGTAGAGTTTGGACAATGCTTTCAAGCACCTGGTGTGACTCTTGGGGATGGAGCTGTGCAGGGCCAGGAGCACGACTTGATGATCCCTGTGGGTCACTTCTAACTAAGCTTATCCTGTGATTCTGTGATATTTATAATAAGACAGGAAAATATAAGAAGAGCAATTCATTTGTGTAAACATGATGTGCTGTGCTGGTTTCAGCTGGGGTAATTTTTAATTTAATTGTAAAAGACATTTGAGATAATCCAATTCAACCATGCTAAATAATAAAACATATTATGTAATAGGTTTATAATACACAATGCAGTGATAAGTATATTATGAAAGAGGAAACTAAATCTTAAAATCCTTGGGTTTGAGGTTTGGTATAGCAAGTCCTAAGGTGGCTGTATAGCCAGCAGTATGCCAGTGTTGTGCTAGTTGTTACATTGCTTAAATGAAATTATTTTGATGCAGAACTGAGTTTGGAGCAAAAAAAGACAGTCCCTGGCTGGCAGGAGGCAGTTCCTGGAGGAAAAGTGAAAGAGAGAGGCACAATTATAATTCAAAATTGTCTTGATTAGTTGCATAAGTGATTTGAAATCAGTGAGATGAAATTTAGTAAATTCAGGTGCTCAATACATGGGGAGAGATGTGTGTTTGTAGGCAGGCAGGGAGCATTAAAAATACAGCATATGGAGCTACTGACTGGGTGATGATCTTATAAAGGATCACAAACTAAATAAGGATCTGCAAAAGAGGGATAAATCTAATTCTGGGATTTATGAACAAGAAGATGAGGCATAGGAAGTAGGAGGTGAGGCCACAGGTGAAGTAGAAGGTCTGGTTCTGTACACCCTGATTTAAAAAAGAAGGCTGCGGGAGATCCATAAAAATTATTAGATGTTTAAAGATCAAAGGGCATGATCTTCAGGTGATATAAATCACTTCAGGCTCAAAACCTCCCAAAGAACTGAACTGATTCACACCAGCTGAGAAGCTGATTAAATGACTTATTTTTTAAATTTTCTTTCTAATCTAATCTTAACAGTAGCAATTTACATTAAGTTCTCATTGACATCAGGTTTCCCCCAGGGCTTACAGGAAAGAATTATCTGAGTGTCATAATTTAACTCTCTCTCTCTTTCATTTTTATTTTAAACTGTGCTATAGATTTTTTTTCAGTTTCTATTTTAGCATTATTTAAAAATGAACACAGTTGAAATGGAAAAAGGAAGTACTTTTTAAATACAAGGCACAATTAACCTCTGAACCCTACTGTCTCTTGATATCATTGCTGCCAAAAGCTTAATAGGATCAAAAAAAGGGTAATAGATAATGAGAAAATCGCCTGATGTATCAGAGGTGATTAAAATAAAAAAGACTGTAGGAAAAAAAAAAAGTACAAAAAGCTACACACTTCAAGAAAGAAGACAGCTTTCATATGTCTGGATGGAGGAAGCTGGTTTCTCAAACTCGTGTTGTCCTGTGGTTGCCCTTAGTGGGCTTGTCTGTCTTTGAAAGATCTCCTGTTACCCCTTGTCAGACGGAGGATGTTGAAGCAGATGGACTCAGCTCTCAATGAGCCTGGCAATGGTGCTTTTTCCTAATTTGAATTCTGTGCTCCTGCAGCTAACCCCTGTAAAGGTGACTTGAAAGGGCTATTTAAGAAAACTGCAGAGGCAAGCTTCTATTTTTGTCTGTGTATTCATGTCTGTCTGCTGAACATGGTCTGTTGTTTCAACTTTCTTTATGTAGCTATGTGTTTAATTTCCCTTGGAGGTTGGATTGAGGAAAGGTTTCTCCAAGGTTTGATCTGGAAAATGTAGACATCAATAAAGAAAAACAACAGAAGAAGAATGCAAAACATTGCTTGGGTACTTAGGTACAAAATTATAAATGACTAAGCCCAGCTACAGCTCAAACCAGCAGGGAACATTAAAGATGGTAAGAATAGATTCAAAAAATATGCCAGCTACTGATGGAAATTTAGGAAAAGACGTGTTGGTGAACAGGAGCCTAATGATAGAAAGTGGGGAGGAAACTGAAATTCTCATGACTTTTTCCTCACTATTCACAGGCAAGCTTGCTCCCAGGCTTCTCCATGTACTGCCACAATTTGCCATAAGGAGATGGCAACCAAGAGGGGGGAACAACGGGTTAGAGACTGCTCAGAAAGGCTGATTTTTTACAAATCTGTGAACGTTTTTGGGATTCACCTGAGGGTGCTGGTGTGATGACTATGAGGCTGCTGTCTGTCATTTATCAAGACTCAGGGAAAGCCAGACAGTCAAGGAAACAAGATTGGGAACCACTGCCCTGCATTCGTAATGGATGGCTTTCTCAGAAAGGTTGTTGCACTAGTCTGCTTGTGTGGATCCTCAACTGAGCTGATTTAATACCATGATTAAATTTTTGTAGTTCTTTTCTCCCCCCAGGCCTACATGTTGCTCTTTGGAATCGTCAGTGACTCATTTTTAATAGCCTAATGCTGTTGGAGCAACATTCTAGTGACAAGATATGTGAGCTTCAGCTGATTTCTCCCAGCAAATGTTGTCTTCTGAAGGGAGAGACTAGTGTTTCACCCTTACTGGTTCTTTACAATGATCCTCCCTATATCCTTCCTTGGAATAAACAAATTATGTAAGAACTAAATAGACCAAAATGGAATGCTGAGAAGATATTTTACTTCTGCACTTTTTTAAGGTGCAAGTTAAACCTCAGATGTGGGATGTTTCTGGTGTAATCTCAGCTTCATAGAAGTGAGAAGCAGTAAACTGAGTTGGATTGTTTGGTTGAATTTGTAGATGCACATTTTAAAACTTTTTGTAGCTTCTTTCACACTTTCTAACCCGGAAAGCCTTTCCAAGCCACTTGAACATCTTCACAAAATATTTTTGCATCATCTTGCAGTTATTTGAACAATATGTTCATGCTTCTTCTAGGTTATGTGAAAATCATGTCTGTCAAAACCCTGCTTTTGGGCAGTTCCTCCTTTCCTGTGAGACTGAGCCAAAAAAAATATGATTACAATGATTTATGCTAATAGAGGATCTGGCCTAATCTATTTTTGTTGTACACAGAGTAGGGTCTGTGTGTCATTTATGCTGTGGTCTGACTGCGGTCTGTCCTTAAAGCTCTTTGGAAATAAGTGCCCCAAAGCAGGGAAAAGAATGGGTTGAGCTGAAGGGAGCTGTCTGTTTTAATTTCAAGTGTTACTTTAAAGGTTTAAAAACTTTTTAAATGTCACAGTTTTCTTTTTGTGGTCCTTAGCTCGATGGGAAATGTCTTCAGATGACAATGAGCTTCAAGCTGGTTTCCTATTACTTTTGACAGGTTGTTATTGAGCTATAATAAATTGATAGAACCAAGGGCTGTAAAAGGTCTGTGACTTTCTTCCCAAGATGTACTCTGTCTTCATTTGAAGGTCTTGGTGCTTCATCACTGTTGCAGTTGAAAATTAGTTGAGTTTCCAATTTGAATGTGTTCAACTTGACCTGTATTCCACTGCTTCCAGGTTTTGCTGCAATGACTCGGCATCCTTGTAGGTCTCTTCTTGAAAAGGTAGGCAATATAACTTTAATTTGTTCATGTTTGTCTCTGCAGTTTTGTGCCATGACTTTCCAAATGCGGGCACCAGAACTGGAAGCATCACTTCCATTTCAGTACTGTCAAAAGATGCACTGAAGTTTTCCCAGGTTCATATACTGAAGGAATATAATAACCTTCCTTGTGTCTTTATAGCATTGAGACTAATGACAAGATAATTCTGTTTATCATTTGTTGGTCCATTTTAACTCTAGATTCATTTTAAGTCACTGCTTTACCAATACACCCTCCACTCTGTAGGCATGATTTGCACTTTTCTTTCTGTGGGTATAATGTGAATGTGATTTTATTAAATTATTTTGTGGGCTTAATTGTTTCATTTGCTGAATTACTTCAGATCATTCTATATAACTCTTCTATCTTTGCTCTTTATCATCCTGCCTGTTTTTGTCAGCTGTAATTGTTCGAAGATTGCATTAGCCTTATTTCAAAATTGTTTATGAAAATGTTGTATATTCCAAAATCCAGTGCCAACCCTGAGGGATCATATTAAAATTACTTGAGTTCTATGATGTTTTCCCTTTCATGACTATTTCTAGGGGTTTGTGGGCCACTTTTTAGTTCACTTATTATGTGCTTTATTAAGGAAGCATAGTGTTAATTTTTAGATCAGATGATCAGATAGTTATGCATAAGTAAAATGCCTTATAAAAGTCTAAATAGATCCTCACAGATATCTTTTTTAAAGAAAATTTTGACCTCATCAATTATTTAAATAAGATGGTCCATAAAATCTGCTTTCTATAAAATCATTATCCCTGGCTTTAATTATATTCCAGCACTTATATTTTAATTGATAAAGTGATAGAGAATTTAACTGAGAGTTTGTCCATGTTAAATTAACTGCCTTGTAGTCATGCTGACTGCCTTACCTGCTTTTTTTGAAGGTATTGGCAGCAGTTAGCAATCTTTTGAATTTGTTAAAAATGTACAGCAGAGGCAGTTACCTTATTAGGAAGCTGTAGCCTGTCACTGAAGTGCAGGAGAAATTTTGAGCATGTAGTCAAAATATTTTATCATTGCAAGACACTAATCTGGAGAAATTATTTTTGTCACATGAGACCTTTTTTACTTTAATACTGTTTTCAATGGAAGAAAAAATTAAATCAAGTACTATTAGTTAATAGTTAATGTGTTTGCTTAATATGAGCTTAACCAAAGCATCTCCTCTTCTCAATGCAATCCTTTGTCTCATATAAATAAAGCAAATTAAATATCATTTACACCAAATCACTAGCTAAAGCGTGACAAAACAGGAAGCAGGATGATGATATAATTATTGTTTTTGTCCACAGTTTCATGCCCCTTAGAAGTCAAATCGACCTGTGTATGATTGAAATTCAGAGCATGTGTCCTTGGTTCAAGGACAGACTGAGCATCTGATAAGAGTGGCAACCTCATTCTTTGTAGGGGCAGAAAATAAAGCTGAATTTACTTTAACCAGAAAGAGGCAGAGCAGCTGAGGGCTGAGAAGAGAGAGACAGAAGGGAGGCCTCATCAGAGGTGGCTGAAAGGCAGCGTGGAACTGAGGGGAAATGCACAGTTCCCAGAGACAGCCGTATTTGTGCTGCAGCTGTCACACAGGTGAAGGAAATATCTAAACCAAGAGATTTGGTGCCTTATCAAGATAAAAAAGAGCACCAATGGGAAATCCTTAAACAAACACGAGAAAAGGCAAAGGAAGAGCATGGCAGAAGCATGCATGGGGAAGATGAACCCAGAACTCCTGCAGATATGGAAAGGGAAAATGACACTTTGGGTAGAGTATGAATCACAGGTTTCCTTTTGCGGTAACATAAAATTAATCTGGCTAAAATTCTTGATGGAAGCCTCCCAGCAGAAAGTGAAACAGCCATAATCAGGTCACCTGTGTTCACTGGATTAAGGAGAAAGCTCTGATGGAGGTGGGCTGTGTACTTTGAATGCCAGGATATGGGCATGTGCATGCAGCTGTCATGTTGGCATCAGGAAATGGTGTTCTCCAAGACAGAGAGCCCACAGCAGCCCAATCCTAAGAACCCAGAGCAAAGAAAGAATGATCAAAGTCTGTGCTGTGTAATACCACTGTACATTTTACTTTATCTTATGTGTTGCTCTGTGTTCCAGAAGCAAGCAGACATATTTCTGTATGCCAATATGATGTTTATGATGATAAATTCTTCAAGAACAGCCTTGTTCAACTTGAGAAATACATACATTTTTTCATGATTTATTAAAATATCCTATTCCACTCATATGCACCTGTTTACTCTCTTTCTGGAGCAACGTGGTGAAGAAGCAATCTTCAGAAGTGTTGTGGCAGTAGGGGGGTACCTTAATTTATTGCTGGGCAAGGCTGGCAGATAACTCCCTCTTCACAGGGAGCAAGAGGAAAACAGGAAAGGATATGCATTTAGATGCTTCCAGAGCTAATCTTCTAAAACTTGAAGCATTAAAGCAATTAAACTCACTTCTGTCTTGTTTGATCATAATTGAAATAACTGTGAAATAATTAAAAGGAACATATTTTTTTCAACCTGAAGCATTGATAATCCTGTACTTAAAAACCAAAAGTGCATCAAGCAGAGGAGATGAGCAGCAGTATCAGAGTCAGAACAAGGTATATTTTCTCAGAATTTTGTTCTATTTTCTCTACACTGCTTATTAGAGAGCAGTGAATATGTTATAAGGGTTATCATGGTATCCATGTGCACTATTACTTTCTGAATGTTTGATCTTATTTAATTGCCATCAGATGACATTGTATCTAGAACTGCTTCAGAATTAATTTTGCAGAGTGAGATGATAGGATGTCACAAATATCTAGAAAGGTCAAATACACCCACAGTTTACAAAGATCAGTACAGCTCTGTGAGCAGATTCTAGCTTACCTTTTTATACTGTTAGTTCATTGCAAAATGAGCCCATATACTATATTATGTTTACCTAGTTAACAACAGGAGAAAAAAAGTCAGCATTATGCAATATACTTGTGCAACTAAGGTGGCGGGAAAAGGCCAAATAATCTTAGTCTCTAATTTACTTTGAGCCAAAATTTATTTTGTTTTCTTATGTTTTCAGCTTGCATTGTGAATTCAAATGAGAACACAAATCATGCAGCAACAATAAGCTTTGTGAATCAGAAATATAAAATAATATTTTGAATTCATATATGAAGTTTTGAACAAACATTTGAAACTAATTTTGTTTTGTGCTCTTACCAATTTGGGACACAAGACAGAGGCCCTTTGAAGTCCATTTCAAAATAAGATTTGCAGTGCTTAGTTTGGTATCTAAGAGTCATAGGCTTTGATAGAAGACGCAGCTTCAACAAATGCCATTTGATTTGCTAAATAAATGATGTGCTTTCATTATTTACAGAATTTCTGTCCTTAAATTCTTTGAACATCTGTGCTGATAAATTTAATATATTACTCCCTAGAAGCTTTGGATATTCTTATGTAATGAAATAATTTCAACAGATGGTTAGTGTATAACCCCAGAATTCCAGTGGATGTCAGCAAGATGTGCTTGACTAGGTTTATCCTTGGCTTAGACCCATTGAATCAGATCTTGCCAGGTAAGAAATGGGTCTGTGTACTCTACCCAGTTCTGGCATTCCTCTCAACAGTTTATGTATGTCTAGGATTCCTATGCAGTACCAGAAGTATTTTGAGTCATTGTTATATTGTGAATTGAGTTAATTTTTTCACTGGAAGTTATTACTTTATGTGTTCCTCTTCAAGGACACGTACCTCTATCCTGCATTTTTTACAAATAAAAAGGAAATCTGCAATGTTAATGATATTTGCAGATAGTATGAAATTTGAAAGAGACAGAGAAACAGTCAAACAGGAAAATGAGAGCAATTCAGAATGCCTGCAGAAGACAGACAAAAGTTGATTCTATATGGTCAAATGCAAGAGGAAAAATAAATAGGCCAAACAATGGAAAACTTGGTGGTAGTTTATACTAAACACTGAATGGCAGAGTAACAAGTTCAGTTATTTTATTATTAAATTTCTATAATGGTTTTTGTATCAGTACTCATTCAAATTCAAAATAGTAGAGAAATTATCCTCACAATGCATTGTTTTATAACGCCATGATATTATTTTATAGATTTTACAGCTGAAAAGCTGGTACACATATAGATGTATTCTTTGTAGAGCAGAGCATTCTCAAGAGAAGCAATTTTCTGGCTTAAACCAGACAAGCTCTTCCAAGAGGCATTCTTCAAGTGAGGCCATGGCAGTTCTTCCAAACTAAAGCCAGAGAGGTCCTCTCTGGCACATCAGGAAAAGGAGTTGTATTACTTTAGTGCTGATATGAATTTTAACACTAGAACTGTTCAGTCTCTCTAAAAATAAATAAATGGAGTTTACAGTGAATTATGGGCAGAAAGGCCTCTTTATGTGTCTCCACTAGTAAAATATGAGGCTATTTACCTTTGGATTGAGAAGATATGCCTGCTTTTTTTGTGACTTTTTGGGACAAAAAAACTTTGGGTTTCAGTTCTGGACATCACAATATCAAAAATAGGCAGCCTGTTTTTCAGTACCTAAAGCAAAAAAAAAAAAAAAAAAAGCCTGAAATTAGCAGAAGAGATGAAAAATATTTATTCTAAGAAGATTTTGTGATAATTAGCACCTAAATTAAAGACATATTTCAAATTGTTAAACACCCAGCAACTCCTATGCAATGTTTGTTTATATGTGTCAAATAACGCTCTGTCGCTAATATTATTCAGTTTCAGTAGAAGGGTTGCCTTAGCCTTCAAGGCAGCTAAGATTTCTGCTGCAAAGTTGGCAGGAAATGGCTTTTCCCATGGAGGAGACAGGGGCTTTTTGGCCAGAGCACTTTTTGGGTTCATGGATGTGACCCGACCTGGTATGCCCAGTCTGCAGCAGAAACTTGAATCGAAATTTGCTTTGTTCAATAAGTAGGGTGTCTGAGTCATCTTTCTACAGGTAATCTTTAAGTCCTTCCTCTTGGCCTTTTTCTACTTTGTACTAAAAATGTACAGTTAATTTTCCATATTGTTTTACCTCTGAGGAATTAGAAAGGAAATAATCTACTGTTCTTTTTCCCTCCACAAGATCTAAATTTGGTTTGCTCTATTTTAGATCTACTTGTAAGAAATCTCACAAAAGAGTGTTTAAAACTTAAAAAAAAAAAAAAAGACCTGACTGCTGATTAATATTTTAATATTCATTCCCACTTTCTTCTGCATGCTGGGACCATTTTGTCACAGCAGAGGACAGGATCTACTACTTACCTGACATGCCATGCTCTCGCTCCCTCCCCTTTCCAAGAGCATTGAGCTGAACTTCAGCTCGTGGTTTAGGACTAGACCATTACTGTGACTCGTAGTGATATGCAGAGAAATGTGTGAAATGGGCAGTGTTGTGCCCCCAGGCACTGCTCAGGAACACAAATTGCACTATCCCAGAGCAGCCCCGTAGCATATCTTTGTTCCCCAGAAGCTGGTCCCTCACCTCCAGAAACCTGTCTCAGCAAGAAGAGTCCTGGGCAGTGCTTCTGCAAGCAGTGCTTGCATTGTGCAGGGACAGTGATTATTGTCAGTTTGCTCTTTCAGTCAGCATTTCAAAATCTTTTGTTGCTTTAAAGACAGGCAAAGAAATGGGATAAAAATCTTCAGCAGATGGCAGCCTCACAGATGAGAAGGTGCTGTCTTTTCTCACTTTGTGATTTGTTGAAACTTCCTACTCTTGCTGTTTTAATTTCATTTTGTTGGCGTGTTCCCAGTGAACCTGTTTTCCCCATATGTGAATATTCATTTTTTCTAATCCAAGGTAACACTGCTGGCAAATGTCCTTGGATGTAAAGTGCTCCTTTCTTTTTCTCTTGTGATCAATAGTACTTGTTTTTTCTATGAAACATACCTTTATGTGCAGTCCAACAAAAGGACAACATAAAAGCATCGTGTTATTTGACCACTTTTTCTTGTGTGTAAATAGATGCTCGAGGATTTTTCTTTGCATCTAAGGCAAATGGTGAGTTTAGGTCACATCTCTTGGGTTTCCAAGACCTCAAGATAATGTATTCCCATGTTCCTGAGATGAATTTTTCACCTGTTTTTCTACATAGCTTGGCTATTGCCACATGATGGGTATGCATCACAGTGTGCAGTCTGCCTATTTATACAAATAAAGGGAAAAAGAATTGAAGTTTATCCCATTATACATAGAATGAGGGAAAACACAGAGAAAGTAAACACTGGTTTGCCACAGGTATTTATCTTTTCCAGGACTGAATTTCTAGATCACCTCTTGCCTAGTAAAGAGGGACTAGTGCAGTGAAAAATACCTAAGGACAGACAGGCTGGCTATGCTTGTTTTAGTAAACAAGTATGCAAGGGCCTTGATTGTGCCTTTGATGGAAAATGACACGGCAACTTTTGCATCCAGCTTTTTCCCCTCCCCAGAGTGGCCTCACCTATTTCACAACCTGGACATTTTCTGGGAGATTTGTAGTTAGCATAGGACAAAGCTGCACTAGAGAAGCCAAAGGTTTAGTAATATCAGCAATCATGGCAAACTTGGTCTGTCATTTATTTTTTTGTTGTTATAGGTGTAGCCTCAAACCCTACTGAATTAACTTAGACCAGATGGAGTGTGGTTTAAAAGCACTTAAGATGTCCAGACAGAAACCAATAGATTCATTCACATTTTAACTTGGCTAGAGTCCTGCTTAAGTTCTTCTGCTTAAGAAGAACTTATGTTCTTCTCCTTCCATAAGTTGGAAAGAAAAGGCCTCTTAGAACAGCTATTAACCTTCCCCTCGGGGAAATTCCCAGAAGTGTAGGGCTGGGTCCAGCTTCTTCCTGGACTGATTAATTTGAAAGAAATATTTAAACTCACATCTGCTTCCTATTTGGAGGGGGGAGATGAAGAGTCCTTTGTCTGAAGGTCATGGTTTGGAGCCATTCTACTTTGTATTAAACAATCATCTGTTGATCCAGAGAAGGTGAGAAAATAAGAGAACAGACAGTATTTGCAAACAGAGTGGTGAGCCTGCTTAGTGTGGATCTGCAGCTGATACACGGGGACTGATCCTGTCTGTGTTTGCAGTCATTTGTGATACACAGCAAATCAATAATAAAGATGATTTGTGCTCCTCCTTTTGCTGAAGTACCATCCTAAAAGATGTGAGTTTGGGAGCTTACAACTGGGTGATTGTGGAATTGGCTGTCAACATGAATGTTCATCTCTTCTTCAATAGAAATGGATGTGGGAAAGGGAACCGTTCCTGAAGCCGTGTCCTGTTGATACTGATGCCTTGTGATCAGGAGCTTATTTTGCTGGGTCACTGGGCACATCTGTCTGAATAATCACCCAAAGAAATAAAAATATATATATATATCTCCATGTTATATATAAATAATCATGGAATAGATTTTCTGACTTCACAGGCCTCTGCACATTAACCAATATTTCTGCAAAGATTCTGTCTTTTATTTCATTTAAACATCTTCTGTAGACATTTAGTGTGGAGAAAATAAAGAGGTTGAGAGATGTGTTTTCTTTTTCTCATTAGTTCTGTTAGACACATAAAGACTGTGGAGTAATTAACATATTGATTTAGACTAAATATAAATTGCCTCATAATTTCTCACGTGAAAGCCTGGGGAATAAAAGCTTGATAATAGTGCTAGAAAAATGTTTTGATTTTCCATGGATGTAAATTTTATGGTCAAGGAATGGGAAGGAAAGGAGGGTTATACATCAAGCACTGACAGTCTCTTTCATCTAACAGATTTCATCTTTCTAGCTTGCAACATCAAGAGCTAAAAACAGACCCTAATGACTGTGATTAAGATATGCCCTCTTACATCAGGGCTGAACGTTGTGCCTGGTTATTTGAAGAGGAATAATAAAAACCACATAGCTGTATTTTTCTTGGCTAGAGCTCTCCTTGCATTAACCAACATACTGCAGAAAACTTATGGGATAATGAAATTTTATATGAGGACTTTTAAACATAAAATGAGTGTAAATTACTGAAAATTTATGGGTCATTTATTCAACTACTGTAGTGTTATTCTGGCTAGATCAAACATTTGGCTAGTAGACTAGAATTTTTTTTTTTTTAGATGAAAGAAATCAATAAGAAATAGTATTGTCCTCAGACCTGTAGTCAGCATGACCTCTGTCTCTCATAGATTCTTCTGTTCAGCTATAAAAGAGTCATGGGGCTAGGTTCTGAGCCTACAGAAAATCCATTTGCTTCAGTGCAATCAAGAAGGAACAGTAATATTTTACTAGTGTATTCAATCACCATGTGTTAATTAAAATGAGACTTAAAGGGACCTATACCTGGAAAATTAGATCATAAAATCTGGTCTCTAAATACTTAAATATTTAAAACATCTCAGTCAAAGATGCAGTTAGGATGGGATTCTCTCAGGGAAAAAATGCTCGGCCTTGCTCACTGGTGATTTCTAGCATCTAAGCATCTTTTCAAGATGTAAATCTGAGAACATAGCAGTGTTAACTAATTAGTAGATCTTTTGATCGGAATTTAAGAGGGACAAACGGAGTATCAAACTAAGAACTGTGTAGCTCAGACTGGGGTTCCAATGGATGCCTGGGGAAGGAGAGCAATAAACAAGGCAGGTCTTTCCCTGTTCTGGCTTGCATCTTGCACACATCCTAACATGTCCGAAGCCATGCATTTCTAGCCGTTAGTAGATTTATCCACTAACTGTAGTGGATACAGAGCTTATGGAGATTACAAACACCTTTGTGTGGATTTAAAGCAAAAAAAACAACACAATCTTCATTTCTGTTTCTCTTCCTTCAAGGAGAGATACTGTATTTCTTTTCTTGCTTCACTCTCCCAGCACCTGCCACCTTCCTCATCAGATATTCAGGTGAAGTGATGGGAAAGGCTTTGGCTTAGATCTCCCTGCTTCCTTCTGCCAGGAAGAAATTCAGTGAATCACGTCCCAGATCGGGTTGAATTTGAATATCACCCGTAACAGACAGATGAGCGGAGCCTTACTGCAACACGTACTCCTGACTGGGGTGGTGATGAGGTGATGGGACCATGACAGTGAATCTTCTGGGACTGCATTATCCAGGTGCAGAGCATCCATGTATCCTAAGTGCTGGAGTGTGATGGAACAAAAACTCAAGAAGGAATTTGTATTGCAGATTGTGGTAAACTGGCAATTCCAAGGGCATAAAAACCAAAATTACCTATGGTACAGCACTTGGGGACTTAAACTCTAGAGTACAGCTTGTGCCTATCCACTCTGAAACTTCTCATGTACTTCAGAGAGTCAAGAAAGTGAATGTGCTCTGGTGCATGCAGATGCAGCCACGTAAATCTCTGCCCTCATAGACAAAACTGTAGTCCTGCAGTCCAAGCTGAAGCCATATATCTAAAATAAGGGAAGGTGCTCTTCCTGTTGTAGCTTTCTGCCTGATACACTTCAGTGAAGTTAAATACAGTTCTATAGCCAAATGAAATAAATTTTTGGTGAGAGCAAATAAGGATGTATGGAGAGAAAAATATTTTTATTTGTCTATTCAAGTCTTGTATAAACTCTCCTAAAAATTGAATTTGATTAAATGTCAAAGCTAATTCACTTGGGATCAGAAGCTCTACATTTTGAAGGAAGTTCATGTCAGGATAAACCTCCTTTCAAAATATTGTTACAAGCCTGGTACAAAGGTTCAAGTTGATTCCCCTTCTCCTGGACTTATGCCAGCTTGAATGAACCGGACCTGGTGGCTGCTCTCTTAACTACTCCCAGGCAGTCTTTCCTAGCAGGGGAAGACTGTGAAAATGTCACAGGTAATCATAATATTTGAAATCGCTGGCACTCTTAAACATGCAGCATTTATGAAGGAGCATAAAGAACAGCAATAAATGGCTTTTGTGCAGTTTGAGATCTGGCTGTACCAGAAAGAAAATATTTATCACATCAAGAGCTTTTAATGACTGAATATATACTAGAAGTAAACATGCCTTATGCAAATAATTTATTGGTCAGATATGAAAGCTGGGGCTAGCGTTAGGTCTGTCACTGCTGTACATCAGGGTCCTTCAGTGCTTCTTTGCCTTCTCCTCCCCCCTCAGACTCTTATCCAGACTGTTTTCCCAAGGTCTGCCAGAGCAGCCCTCGTCTGTGTGCTCATAAATGGCCTTTTGTGCATCTTTTCTGCTGGATTCCTCCCCAGACAGTAACGCAGTGGAAATGTTGTTGATGCCATGTTGTGTAAAGGTGGCTCTCCGAGCCCATCCTGTGGGGCTCAGGATGAAGCCCCGTGGCAAACTGGCTGCCCTGATGGTGCTGGCTCCTTCTGGCTTCTACCCACTGCCGAGAGGCCAGAAAGCAGCTCAGAGTACGTGGCTAAGAGTAGTTTTCTTTTGCTTCACAAGAACCTAATGAAAATGGGTTACCAGGTTCATTAAACTGGACAGCGGTTCTAGGGATTCACCATGGTTAATTGCTGTTTATATTGATTAGCATAAGAGCTAGATCCCCTAAATTCCTTTTGTAAGGAATGGGGAGCAGTAAACACTTTAAAGGGAGGGTTCTGCAGTCTGGTTAAGCTGTCTGCTATGGGATGGAAGGAAATGTATTCCAGAAGTGCCTGATTTTCTCCATTAACTCTGAATGAATCATATGGTGCCTGGCTCAGGTGTTGCTGTAACACGGGATAGCAGACCCTGCATCTATACCTTCTTTAGAGAAACAACTGATACAGATTTCTTCCCTGTAGGTACATTTACAGAATCGGGAAAGAAGCTAAAAATCGCTTAGGACAAAAGTGAGTGATGTTCTCATGCAATGAAAATGCTTGCGAAGTTCTCTACACCTCACCAATGTCACCAACATCTATTCAATTTAAATTGTGTGAACAAAAGGACTAAATCTAGCAAAAATTAGTCATAACACTGTTTTTTTCTTGATATGAATCCTATAAAAGTTGCAGCAGTTTTAGAATCCAAACTCTGTTTTATTAAAATACAGTTTTAAACCCACTGGTGCATCTTGAATTCCTGCACAGAGTAAGCATCTCATCATTAGACATTGTAGAAAAAGGATTGCTAATTTTTGCAAGTTGAAGACTGCTAATTTTTGCAAGCTACCCACTAATGTGATCTGTGACTAGACCCCAATTCATTTTGAATTAGGAGATAATACTAAGATCTATTTTCAGGAGATACCTGTATTTTTCCATGCAGCAGGGAGCATGGCTTTTTGAATAGCCTTTTTCCTTTAAGCAACTCAAAACACATTAAGGAACTATCCAGCTTGTGAGAAGTGCTTCATTTTTTCTTTTCACTAGCATAAATATTTACAGAAAGTTTTTTTCCTTGCGTGTTGTAAATACTGATCAAGTGTTTATACGTCTGAAAATCCTACAAATAAAAGTCTCAAAGGAACATAATATAGGAAATATGCACTTACTGATTATTATCTCTGTGTGATTTTTCAAGTTAATATCTGAAAACAGATTAGTTTGTTACATGGGCTGTTTATAATGCATCTTTTTCTTGGCATTTTATATATATATGTGTGTGAATATTTATGTGTGTGTGTAGGTATGGGTAGTTTACTTAGAAATGCATTGTAAATTAGTTATTCTTAACTTCCCTGTAGCTACTGGCTGAATTTCAAGCAATCACAGGACAATCCATCATAAAAATTCTTGATTTATATTCTGATTATAGGATCATCTATGCCATTTGAATACATTTGCTCTATGCATTATGTATACAGATGTATGCATATTATGAAATACATTTATCTATTTTCTCTACTTCTGATATTTTTTGCATGCTAGTCCAGGTTTCTGTAAGCAGTTTTTCAAGGGAAAGTTTTGAGCACCCAAATGAAATTAATCTATCTTTTCATCTGTGCTGAGCAGAGACCAAGGTACTCACTTTGTGCCTTGTGAGATGACTTTTTAGCAGACTAAATGTTGACCAGTGTTAGGCTACTGTAGCTGTCCAGGGACAAAGTCAAGTTATTACCAGAAGCCCATTATCTGCTGCACCAGAAGCAAAGCTCTTTGGGGAGCTACAGCATTTCAGCAGTGGGACCCTTCAGCCACAGCTGGTGTGAAGTTTGTACGAGGGCTGCTCCCACAGAACAGGGAGCCCCTCTCCCTCTGGGGCTTTGCTAAGGCCTGGAGAAAGCAATATGGATGTTGAATTGAAAGCATAGACATCTCTGCCCTTCCACCCCCCCGGCAAGAAAACACACAGCGCAAAGAGTTTGCGTTCTGCGCCTCTTACAGGGAGTTTACGCAGGCACAAAGGTTCTGTAAAATGCTATTTTCTGCAGTGGAAGGGTCTGACACGTGTTTGCTCTGTTTCACTGGTGTGTGATGTCAGGCCACAAACCAACAGATTCAAAAACGTACTTGGGCAGCGTGAACCACCTCCTGTCTCATATAATAGAGAACCCAGTGTGCAGGCAGAAGGTAGGAACATGGTGTCTGTGCTGTGAAAGCAGTCTGAACAGAAGAAAACCAGTTGAAAATACGATCTTTTATCAGCTGCAGGCTGTTGTCATGAGTGACAAAAGCAAATATGCCTGGCTCCTGTGTCTGGCTGGGAGCAAACAACACTGCAGCCCAGCAGAAGAATTAAGAATTGCTGTTTCCCTCAGCATGGGAAAGATGTGGCTGGTATTGATGTGAGCTGGTACCCACAGCCTGAACTGAAAAGCCTGGGATGTTTCTGCAAGTTGCGAGCAGTGCTGGTGGGACCTCAGAGCAGGGATGTGTTACAGCCACAGAGAAAATGAAAGTTGGGCCCGTAGAGGGGGAAAATCTGTTCATCTGCCTTCAAAAATGCACTGAAGAGGTGAGATTGAACCAGTTACCTACAGTGCTGATGGAGGGAGCCCTGGCTTGCCACTTAATTTTCATCTTTTCAGTCCTGTAACACTAAGAAATGTAAGCTGACAGCACAATACAGAGAGTTCTCAAGGGCTTAATGTGTTAGTGTCAAATGAAACAAAACCTGAGATTAGCTTTTTAAAGGATTTTGTATGCTACAGATAGGAACTGAAAGGCTTTTATAAATCAGCTCTCTTGCTTTGGGGAAGGAAAGGGGGCGATGAGCATCAAGGAGGAATAGTGATGGAACAATTAAATGGATTAATGGATAGCAACCATAAAATGGTGCATTTGCCTACATAATTACCCACTTCGGTTTCAGAAACTCAAGGTAATTGACTGAGGCTGCAGATCATGCTGTAAGCTGAGAAGGATAAAAAATACATTCCTAAGACCTAGAAAAACTTGAAATTGTGACAATAATTACTAAATTCTAGGTTTGCTGGTTCGTTTGTTTTCACTTTTTGAGCTGTGTCACTTAACGATGCATAAATAAATATTCATTTAGCCAGAAAAAATATATTCTCACAAAGACAAAATCGTTTGATTGGTGTGATGGAGAGGTGCTGAGCATTGACTGACTGTGCCTATTAAGTAAAACAGTCCCTGTAAGGAGGAAGGAAAGTAGGAAAAAGCTCATGTAGAGGAGCTGGGTGGCTGGGCTTGCATCTTTGAACACAGGAGGTGGCAGCTCTTCTTCAGTCCAGGATGGAGGTCTTGGCTGTTGCCAGTAACCTTCAGCTGCATGCTGCTGATGCCTGAAGTCTCCGGCCCGAGATATTTGTGGAGTTGCTGCCTTTTAATTTTAATGAAAGAGAAGAAAATTGTTTGAATAGCAGTTTTGCAGAATTAGTTTTCAGTGACCCCAGCTCACAAGTGGCTCAGCTGGCCGAGGTGAGCACAGAGCTTCCTGGAGCAGCAGGACAGCAGCAACACCCTGGGGCACAAACCTCCATTCAGCATGGCTGGACCTAGGAGACAACTCATTCCTGCTACCTTGCAATGAGGACCATGATTCAAATCAAGGAAGAACCTCAGAAGTTCAGGGAAAATGTTCATCTGTTCAGACCTGAGATGGATCTCCATGTCAGAGGACTATTCATGAGCCATTCTAGAGCAAAGGAAATGTCTCTTGGCAATGCTGTTCCTGTTCAATTGATGGTCATGTTTCAGTGGGTAGCTTGGCTTTTGACAAGCAGATTTCTTCCAAGCCAGCACTGTTTTCTTAAAAAATCCCCAGGCAGTCATAATAGGGACAGCACACCCTGAATTACTTACTCTGGGTGTCTGCTGTGGCATGCTGTAGCAATCTTCTCATGAGCAGCTGATGGTTTCACCAAGGTGTGTGCCCTGGCATGGGCTTGACAAGTCACCCTGTGGGGAAATTGAGATTTCATAAAGGCTTCTACATCATGTGCCTGATTATGTGTAGTACAAGCCTGTGCTGAGCAGATGGCTTTCCAAGACTCTTTGATTTGAAGAGCTGAGCCTGTCTTTTTGGAGGATGCACTCTTCAGCAGTATTTATCTGGTTTGAGAAAACACCAGGGAAACTTTTCAATTATACTATTGCTTCTAAAGTACTTATGTGCTTCCAAAAATGCCAGCTGCACTGGTGACCTCCACCTAAGTCCATTTCTCTGGCTGCATGCAGATAGTACGTGTGGGAGAAAATTCCGTTTCATTTCAGTATCAATCCATTTTTCACAGTTCTTCTGGTAAGGATTTTGTTAGGATATTCTGTAGAGGTTGCTATCTGACTTAAGTAGTTAACAGATGATGCCATTTACGAAATTCACAAAAGCTTAACCTGGGAAAATACCACAATGAACAAAACCCCCCTTTATTGCATTTAATTTTCATTTGATATTTACTTTTCTTTCTTTAACCTTTATTTATCCTGAAGTCCAGGGCTTCATGGTAGGTTTACGCTTAATTAAATACTTAAGCAGAAATCAGTATGAGGGTGTCTCACAAATCTGGTTCTCACATAACTTTGTTAACTGTCAAACAACATGAAATGTTTTAATAGGGCACCATAATTTAGCAGATAACATGAGGGAGTTAAGCTAGCACATGCAGCTTGCTCTTTCTTGTGAGTACTTGCATGTGATGATTTCTGAGGGCTTGTTAGCAGCAGACCCCCAGCCTCCACTGGCACTTAATGCTGATTAAATTAAAAAGCATTTAGTCCTTCTGTGAACACCTACATTCAGAATTACAGTAGCCTTTGGTCAGCTTACCAGGAATGTTAATTATGCTAAATTGAAATAACATTTTAATCCTAATTAAAATGTAGGGTACCTGCCATAGGAGTTAAACGTGTTTTCCTGCTGTAGGTGTGCACTGTATCCAGGTGTTACTGCTGGGTAAGGCAGAATTTAAAAAACAGAGGCAGCTGTCTGTGTGCACACCCTAAGAGATAAACAGTGGGTAAAAGGGGTAAATTATCTTCCATTTTTTGGGTGGCAGAAAGATGCACAAACACAGCTGCAAGAGTTGTTAAAGTTCGGCTCTAAATTCACAACATCTCAGCCCTTGTATCTCACCTGTGTGTTCAGAGCCTTCACTAATTCAGACTGACTTTCTTTACTGTTCCCAAATAGATGAGCTTTCAGTCTTGTCACTCTCGTTGTCTGTTAATTTGTTTGTTTTCTTTGTAAGAATATGTTCTTTCAAATACCTACTGTTGGTTATTTCCCCTAAGAAGCAACTGTCATTCGACAGCTGAAACAGACAGACTGTCCCAGGAGAATGCAGCTCCCCTTGGATTTCTGTATTCAGAGTTCTGTCTATGCTGTCACTGAGGGAGCCTGGAACTGCTTGGGAGCTGAATTTGGAGAGAAGCAGTCCCAAAACAGAGCAGTGGAGCTGGCACCCAGCTCTACTGACAACAGTTGAACTACCATCTCCACTTTTAGCCTAGCAGAGGCCCCATCTGTTTCCAAAATTAAAGTATACACAGATAAAATGCTGCTCTAGCAAATTGGATGTAAAGATGGTGTGGCCACAGTTTGCAAATATGCATTTCTTTAGCAAGACTGACAAAAATTGTATTTTGAAACATGAGCACTCCACAAGTCCCTATTTTAGTTCTGGAACTTCATGTTGCTGTATGTCATGGTCACTTTTTATTCCCCATATGTGTCATGGTAGCTGTGAAATGAGCAGGCACCTGATTCCTTCAAGGCTTGTTCAGTTGATGCAGTAAAACATTTCAAGTCTCTTTAGTAGATAGATTTTTTAAAGAGCATCTCTGTAAGTTATGTCTTTTATTACCAAATGTCAAAGTATTTTAACTCCATGATGGCAAGCAAGGGGTAACCATAGCTGGCTTCTGATGTCACCACAAAGTGAGATCAATGGCAATGTCTTCTGCTAAATCTAGAGAACATTTCATCCTCATTCCTTCACTCCCATGCAGGATGAATCAGTGCTACCTTAGTTAAAGGTAGTGGAGTTACAGTAGCAGAAAATAATTTTAAGGTAGTGGTGGAGTGCCAAAGTATATGTCGTGTTTCATTTGAGATGAAATGGAGAAACACAGTAATTCATATAGTTGTCTTGTCCCTGCAAACTTTTTCCATGAACCAGCTAATTTTGGTGATTCCTTAAATAGTCTTTTCTTTCAAGCAAAATAGATATCTCAAGCTTCCTGTGTTTTACTCTAGAACAGAACTGTGTATAGTTTGAGCTTCCCAGGTGTAACTGAGGAAACAAGCACAACTATTTTTCAGAGGATTCTTATGTTATAAAGCACCTGACTTGCACAGAATATAGTTGTTCACTGGCAACTAGTCAGAAATACACAGAATATCCGAAAGCTGACAGGAAAAAAAAAAGCAACAGCAGTGATAAAAGTACAATGAGCCAGCATAAACCAAGCAGTTAAAGGAACAACAGGAACATAAAGAAACAGAAAGGAGCCAAAACAACCCAGAAACAAAGCTGGAGAGACAGATAAGACATTAGCAAAGTTGTAAATGGCTTGAAAGTTGGGATGAATTTTAGGAGAGTGTATGTAAATAAATTTTAGCGGTCTGTTCTTGTTTTACCTTTCTTTCTGTAGGCAACGCTTCCACTAGATGCACTGGGTAATGCCTTGCTAATTTGTCTGGCATAATACGCAGATATCCCATGCAAAATGTAAGTCCAGAGTTTTGCAGCTGCTTGGGCCATTGCACTGTCCATCACTGGGACTGCACATGCAAGGATCCAGGAAGCACAGGAGCTGGCTTCCCCACTGGGTTATTGCCTTCAGCTGCCCTGCTTGTAGCGTGGTTGAACTCAACCATCTTCACCAATCTCGTCCTGAGGAGTCAGGGCTGTTTCAGAGGTGGTGAGACTCCAGCCAGGGAGAGGTGCAAGCTCTGAGAACTCTCTTTGTCCTTGTGGAAGGCAGAGATGAACGAGCAGCACTGGGCTAATCTGACTTTCCTGCTCAACATGAAGTCCACTGTGCTTTGGATGAGCTCTAGAACTTGATCTCAGGAAGGGAATAATTCTTCTCATCTGTAATATTAAATTTCAGGTTTAAACTCCAGTAATAAATGTTTTCTCTTTTGTCTCGCCCCGCTTTTCTTTTTCTTGTCAGTCTCACGAGAGATCTCCTTCTTCTATATCTGAGTCTCACAATACAAAAACCACCAAGGACTTTCTGGGGTGTTGGAGTGTAATGAAAGGGATTATTATGGGCTGCTGCTGTTGTTTCTCTGTTAATAAAGAATTAGTTATTTGAAGCAAAGGACATTGTCTGGAGTTCTACTATGCAACAAAGTTATCAAGGAGAAATAATGTAGCAGACAATGATTATTTCATAACTCATACAGGAAGCTATGATTAAATCTCATGATATGATTTATTGGATTTTGAGAAGAAAAAAGCTAAGGCAAGATAGTAGAATGAGAAGTACTGAATGGACGATGATTTACAGACAATAAGAAACTGCACCTGTGCTTCTGCCTCAGGTGTCAGACTTGGTCATCTCACAGAAATGCACTATTCAATGTCATTACAGGGGAAATTAGAAGTCATTTCCAGTTTTTTCAGTATGGTGGCATTGCATTTAAAGAAGATTATGATTCACACTGTGTTTACTTCATCAGGGAGCCTGACATTTAGAAGGATGTATTTAGTAAGAGTGGTTGTAAAAGAGGTAGAAAATTAGTTTCTCTTAACTACGCTTATATGTTAAGCACCAGCAATATGTTTAGATCCACATTAGAGATGAGGCCTAATTTTCTTCTCAGTCGTGCCTCTGTTAATTAGCAGTAATTCTAGTGCAGCAGCAAAGTGACTTGGTAAAGTGACAGGAGTATGAGCTTTGCCTTCGTATGTTGTTGCTGCTATTGGCAACAGATGAATTTTGATACATTTATTTACATTAAACAGAAACCTAATGCATTAGACATACCAATGAAATGTTTTATTTAGCGTTGGAGAATTATAGCTTTTGTGTTAATTTTTCACTTATTATAAAACCAAAGTAAACATCTGTGGAGACACTAACTAGAAAACACAATTTCAGTCACTTTTTTGAGGCTTGGCAATAAGCATTGTCAGCCTTGACTTTTTCAGTTGCACATCAGGCTGACATTTTCCTACAACAAAGGGGACATTTTCTTTTCCTTTTTGAAGATTTAGCTTGTACTTTTCTCAGGAATTATTCTTCTTTTATTATTACGACAAGCAGTGAGGGCTGCAGGACCAATTTGTTTCAGAAGCTTAAAAATCCCTGTTTATTCAGCAGAGACACATCTTTTCAGCAGAGAAGGGCTATGAGTGCCAAAGTGGGAATGGACGAAGCCTACTTTTCTGAGAGTATCATGTTTTCCTGTTTGTCACGTCTTGCAAGAGGAAGCAAACATTCTCCCCCTGACTTAGCTGTGTGATTTATTACACTTTCAGCTCTTGTAGCAATTTTCTAGCTGCCCTTCTTACTGATTCTGAGACGTTCTTTACTGACTCAGGGGAAGGAAATCTCCAGAATGCCTTCTGCAGCCTGGAGTAAGACCAAACCATTGATGAGAAGGGCTGTATTTGTGGGATCTCTAAATGCAAGTGCAGGTTTTGGTGATGCAGTGAGACCCAAGGCTGAGCCACAGCAGCTTAATTACAGAGGCACATGTAAAGTTAAACCTGTTTTCCTTTTTTTTTTTTTTGTGAAATTTTCTACTTTCTGAAGAAAATGTGGAGTTTTTTTCTCCCCATAATGGAAAAGAAACCATATACTTTAACCAGCTTGGGTTCAATTTACTGGTAGATCAAAGTGTACCTTTCTACCACACTAGGGAGAAGCACAGGCGCTGTTGAAAAGCTGACGCAAAATAATAGCCATGTCAAAAGGAACAGCAGCCCAACAGAAACCTTTTGCAGCACTAGTTGCTTCCTTTTCCTGGAGCCACAGCTTCTAGAAACCCGAAACGGAGACGATTTCTTGGTGGTACTTCACACACAACCTTTGTAAACCTGCCTACCTCTTTCAAGCTCAAGTATCTTCAGGCCTCAGAAAATATCTTCAGGAAAACTACAGAGTCCTGCCCAAATTGTTAGCTCTCAATGGATTCATTGGCTCAGAATGAAAGACAATCCTCCAACTTATTCACAAGAGCTGTTTTTAGTGACCTAGTTAAACAAAAAGAAACAATGCTCTGAAGTGATGCTCCTTTGCTGGAACCTTTGATGACCCCACATGGTAACTCAGTTTTGTACAAAGAGTTATTAAATTATCTAAGAACCAGTCTCTGCAGTCTTTATAAATTTCCACAAGAGTAATTTTGATTTTGGGCTTCCTAGTGATGTTTCTTTACATTATGAGATCATAGTTTCTGCAGGCTCTGTTTGCAATTTCTTAATGTGCACAAAGATAGCGAGGTCCTTCTCATTTGGATGAATTAAAAAAATAAAAGGATGTCTCATACCATCCCTACTGTACTGAGATAGCTGCTCGAGGAGTGGCTTGAAGCTGGGGACAGTCTGCAGTGCAGTCCCAAACAGCTGTGTTGACTTTGTAAGCCTGAACCTGGTTGCTTTTTAGGTTCTGTCTGGAATAATAGTCAAGAATAAAACCGGTGTCACCTGAGGTATAACAAAGAAACTGAAAAGAAAAATTCAAAGTCTGGAAACTTCATGGAGTGGAGTTGGGGCCTTGATAGAGCTGGGAGAGGTACATGGGAGAGTAGGTGGATTAGTTTGATGGCAAAAATTTAACACTGGAATTAAGGATGAAGGAGAATGGAGTTTTGAACTAGCTGGAAACTGCCTTGGTAGGTGAAGACATATTTTAAAAATTGAGAGCAGACTGAGGTTTGTGTGCTCGTGACAGCTTGTGAATCTGACTGCACGCCTGCTTTTCCTACACAGTGTAGATGAAGCCATGGTGTCTGCACGAGAGGTTATTCCAGGATAGCTATTCAGAGACTCAGAAATACCTCCATGCATTTATTCTGTGCAGATCCAGCTTTGGAAGTCTGTCTTGCTTTAACTATATTTTTCAGGGTTTTTTTTTTTCAGTGAAATGTGTTCTGCCTGCTCGCTCAGTGCTGGAAGCATTGCTTGTTTCTTTGCTCTGCCATATCGTGGTTCCAGCAGAAGGAAAAAGCTCTACAAAAGTTAGCAGTAACAAATAGCTCAGTAATGGAATGGCAAGTATGAGAGCCATTCCCATTTGGGCTGTCAAGCACAGAACATGGATCACACAGCTAAGCATTTGCTATTTTTATTGCTATTTTGCAGTGTAGATCAGAGAATCACATGTTTGCCTGGTAAAATTAATGCTTAATTAGAAAAGCATGCTCCATTGCTAAATTGGGTTAAATTGCTGGGAAACCTACAGTAAAAATTTAAGTCTGATTCCTCCTTTCTGGGGCTATCAGCTAAATAAATGCAGCCTAGCCTGACAATATTGAGGAGTTACTGAGAGAAGTGGAGGTGGTAAAAGTGAATCTTTAAGATACAGAGAAAATAACCCACGGTGAACAAGATTTGTTGGCTAGTGGTGGGAGGACAGCTCTTGGACACTGCCTTTGGTTGTTTTGGGGTTTTTTTAATGGGAATGTAACATCAGATCAGTCGGCAAATACACAAAAGGCAAATTGAAAAATGCATTTTACTAAATAAAATATAACTATTGACAGGGGCTGCAAAACCAGGGAAAAGTACAAAGTCATAACTCTTCCTAAATAGCTTTCACTTTTAAAGATTTAGGGATATCTTCTCTTGTCCTTGAATTTCAGGGAGATAATTCATTCCCTTCCCCAAATCCCTTTCCTCTCAGTTTGCATAATAACTATAGTCCTTTCCTTCTTTACCACCTCAACGTACCAATTCCCTTATAGACAGAAATAGCTGTTACAGTTCTGACCAGGCTGCCTTATAAATAGTCACTGCATCTTCAGTATTAGGCTTAAAATCCCTTTTTGTGGGTGAGGAGAAAAAAAACCCCTTATATGGAAAGAATGTATTGCTAGTGTTCTTGAAATCTGAGCAGTCTATAAAACCTTTCAAATTTCCTCTTGAGGAGACTGTGTTTGGCCAGTTCAAGAAGTGGAAAAGCCCATTACCCTAAACACCAGCTGAAAGCAAGGCTCCCTAGAGCAGTCTGGGTTGGAAAAGGAACTGCAACTCTGCTGAAGCAAAGACAGGTTTGGGTGAGGGTCTGCAGCTGCCACCCATCTTTTCCTACAAGGATGCTTGTTCCAACCCTTGCCCAGAAGTCATCCTTCTGCCCTCATTTCTATTTTGAGCTGGTTTCTTTCTTTCACTGTACTGCATTAAAAAAACCCCTCAGCAATTATTGGTATTTAAAAAACCCCAAACCTTCAGTTAAAGTGGGAGCTCTGAGGAGCTGGTGGCCTCTGGTAGGAAGGTGGGGTGAAACAGTGGGAGGGGCCGGGGTTGAGGACTCCCTGGCCTGGGCAGGTCCTTTTGATTTTGGTCTCACTGAACCTGGTGGGTTTGACTGAACCAGGTTAGGGAGCTGCTGGCTGAGCAGTTTGCAGGGAGTGATTTGGAAGGGTGCCAGCATTTCCCGGGGAGGTGGTGGTGAGAAGCTCCAGCTGAGCTGGGGGACACAACCTTTCCACCCAGCTGAGCTCCAGCCAGGGCAGGGCATAACCAGATCCTTCAGCGGAAATAAAACTTCACAGATATCTATCATAGATAGCCGGGAAGAAGAGAGGGTGTGAAAACACAGATTTAGTATGAAATGCTAAAATTTCAGCATGGTGACGTTTGAAAATGAGCGGGGATTTAATAGCACAAGGATTTTTGCACCAATATGTCTCTGGGATTGATTGAAAAAATTATTTTTTGTTTTTTAAGCCTCTCTAAACAAGCACTGGGCAGGCTTCCAGCCAGAATCCTCTTCTCTCTGCATTTTACTTCGTTCAGTTTCTGGCTGCTCCTGCCCCACTCAGAGCCATTTGTCAGCCACCAGTGCTGGAGCCTCCTCAGCAGGGCATCATTTCCCTTTGTCAGGGTGCTCCTTCCTTGGGAAGAGGCCATAGCCCAGCAAGGGTTAAACTGCAGTCTCTGTCATCCACTCAGGTGGGCTGAGAGCAATGCACATCATCAAAATTGAAGTCAGAAACAAAACTGAAGAGCAAGGAGTGTGTTGAAATAGTTTCTTCTTTTAAGATGTTCACTCATTTTTCTAGGGCTGATTTATTGCTTTTCAACCCATTGAACCATGCTGAAACCTAAATTCAGCATGAATTTATGAGGATGGGAACATACTTGCTTCAGTTTTCAAGTTTTTAAATATCATTACCTCAGTATTTTGTAATATAAATACACTATATAACATAGTATTGTATCTATGTATAATGTAACTATATAACATAGTTTAAACATATTCTACTTTTTAATTTGCTTTAAAATTATTTTTTAATTCTGTGTAAGAAAATTAATTCCATACATATGTAAACTGAGATAATTGCTTCAAATTATTAAATTAGCTTTCAAGAGGTGAGCTTTTATTGATGCTTTCATCATAATTACTTTAAAGTGTCAACATGAACTAGTTGGAATTAAAAATCTTAGACCATTATTGAAGTAATATTTTTCTTCATTTTTTTAGAGAAAGCTATAAGAGGTGATATATGTTTCCTTAACAGGCAGCAAGAGGTGAGAAGTAAATTTCAGATGCATTTATTAGATTACAAAAAAAAGATTATTTCCTATTTTGATGGCAAACATTCTTCATGTTACTTGCAAAAGCCACGTGATAAGAACTGCACTAAAAGGAAGATGCTGGCCCATTAATGTTTGCAAAATATTTCATGGTATTCTTGAACGACTTTGATAGTTATATTGACAATGTAAAACACGCATTTAAACGCCTTTCCATCAAACACAAGTAGAGTCATAGTTTGAGTCGTCTGTAATTTAGCCCTTCTAATTAATAAAGCTGGGAAACTTTCTCTGCCTCTTGACCAACCTTTGCTGTAGTGGGGGTCTCCTGTTATCTTTATGGCAGAGGTAAGAGGTTGTGACTGCCAGGATAATGTACAACTAAACCATATTTTTCAGATCCTTATAAAGTGTGTGTTTGATGGGTATGTGAGGAGTCGGGGGAACCAGCTCTGTCTGGCACAGCAAGCAGCACGTGTTGGCTTTGCCAGCCCAGCCAATTATCTGCATTTAGGGCACACCTGCCCTGCTTCTGCCATCGGAGCCACTGCCTGCCTGGGGCTGTCACCAGCAGGAAACCTGGGCAGCCCCAGCCTCACTGCTCCCCCAGTGCAGGGCCCTTTGTCTGCACTGAATGTGTCAGCAGAGCTGAGCTGGGGATAAATTAGTGCTTCTGCCCTGACAAATTGCTAAAAGCATTTCACTCACACACGTACAGTCAGGTGTGTGCTTTAGAGAACTGTGCTGACAGTTCTGGGTTTAGAGGTTGATGAATTAAGGGGCAAGAAATAAAAAGAGTCCCTGTTCACAGCCTCTGGGATGCACTGCTAGCATGGTATTTTTTTCCAATATTGCACTCTGGTGAAATAGCTACTTTTGTGGTAGTTATTTTTAATTGTAAGGTATCTAAAGTGTGAGGTATTTTAGGACCACAAAATAATATTAGCTAAACCTTAGCAGGCTGAACTTCTGATACATTATCTTGCTTTTATTTTCCCCTGAACCCAATTCTGCAGTGTTATCTCAGCAGTTCGATACCTGAGTTAGACTCCCCCCTTTTTTTTTTTTTTTTTTCCCCAAGTGGTGCCTTTCTGATATTGTGACAAGCAATCTGTGGAAAATGTGGAACTGATACAATGAGATTGTTTACAGGTAAGCTTCATCCTTGCTGTTTTACCAGAACAAACAAAATTGCTTTGTGAGCTTGAGCAAGAATGTATGTTTTTTAGTTCCTGAAAAATAGATATAAAACAAAGTAGGACTCACTGAAATAAGCTCACATTGCTACAAGAGAAATGGGATATGTACTATACTATTATACAGCTCTTCATTAGCAGCAACTGTTAATTAATCCCTCAGAGCCAAGGAGCCTGATGAAAACCTTTGGATTTGGCATATTGCTAATAAGAATGGCACAACACATGTCTGTATTCCATGGTTTGGTTCCAAATTTCCTGTCCTGGTCTGTTGCTTGGAGAGCTTCCCAAATCTTCCTTTTCCAGCCAAATTTAGGAAAAAATAATTAACAAGCAACATTTCACATGACCTAAATTTTCAAATGTTCAGATGTTTCCAATCCATCTGCTAATCCAGGTTCTTTTACAGAAGTAGTGTGAACAGTTTAAGGAAAATTGTCCTTAGCTGTGGAGGTAACTGTTTCAAGGCTGAGCCACATGGATAGGTCATGTATTTTTTCCTCACCTTCTTCTGTGCAAAGACAGCCCAGCTAAAAAAGCCCTGAAATGGTTTGGGTTAGCTCAGCTCCCTGTGCACAGGAGACGAATAGCAATTAAAGGACCCATTAATAGATTTGGATTGCAATTAAAACCACACTTGACTATGACTATGTGGCTGTGTCTTAAAAACTAACTAGCACAGCTTAGCTTAAGTAGCTGAGCCCTTAGATGCTTTGGTGGTGATGTGGTTTTCTGGATCTGGGAGAGACATTAGTGTCGCAGCTGGACATTGGAAAAGCTGTCATTTCTTGCCGAGTCCCATCCACGTTCAGCCTGCTGGGTCCTCGCCTTTCTAAAGACGTCTCGGACAAAAATTCTAACTTGTTACTGTCTTCTTGGGGCAGGGGAAGTTAGGATCTATTGCTTAGGACTTGTGTCTACAGAGCATGGGAGGCTTGTACAGAGCTGAGAAAACACTGCCCCTAATGATGCCCTGATGCTCATGCGTCATTGGAGGTAGTGTTTCTTCCAGCCGTGTATCTTACCCCGTGACTTCCCACCACAAACATCCTTTATTCGCCAGGCAAGCAGCTCCCAGGGTTCCAAAGCCCGTTGACTTCTTGTTTTGATTTTATCTGCTGCTTTCTACTTCTGAAGCTCTCCGGGGACTGCGTGAGTTGTCACAGCAAAGGCCGCCTTATTTTTGATTTTCTGTTGCATAAATGTCAGTGAGGAGAACCCTTACTGGAGAACCCTGTGCCTGCTGGGAATTTAGCAGGGATCTGCATCAGGAGCCTGCTGGGAATTTAGCAGGGATCTGCATCAGGAGCCTGCTGTGAGCAGGAGTGGCTGGCCCAGGGCAGGACCTGGCAAAGGAACATTGCCAGACATGGCTACTTTTAGGCTGACACATATTGTTTTACCCAAGACACCACAGGAAGATAATTTCTATAGCTTTTTTGTTTTGTTTTGTTTTGTTTCCTTTAGCTGATTTATTCTAGAAATTTGATCCATTCAAAAGAAAAAAAAAGACAAAAAGAATTCCTTTGAAGCTAACCAATAGTATTCTAGTTCTAACAAAAAATGAGCTCTTGGTGGACTGTTGACAGCAAATAATTTGTTCATTGAATTTAGTGCTTTCATGTTTCCTAGTTTCCAGTAAACAGATGATGACAATAAAATCCAGAAATTTGTATGTTGCTCATATGCAAATCAGTAGAAGAGCATTTTGTGTGGATAAACAACAACTTGGAGATTAATCTGACCATTAGAGTGCAAGTCAGTATGTATGTTTTATAGCCTCAATTATTGTGATTTGTACTACAGAGATAGGTGCCTCACATTATTTTCATGAAGGGATAAGTGTTAGTTTTAGGAGCAGGACCAATCGAACAGAGTTGCTAGAAAAATATGCTGAAAAACCAGCAATTGCTAAAAAAACATTCACATGCCAAGATTGCTTTTTGAACTAAGTCTAAAATAATGTGCATCATTTAAGTTTTAAGTGATTTGGAGTATTAAATGCTTAGCTTCTATCAAAATTACTTCAGCACCTGGTATAACTGCAGTGTTTAACACTGCTGTTAACAATCAGAGAAGAATGTTGCTATTGGTGGTACGGTTGATGTGGCTTCTATCACTGAGACTTTTTAAAAAACTGCTGGGATAAAAGCCTGTGGGGAATGATTTAAATATGGATGATCTTGTCTTAGAACAGAGAGATGGACTTGGAAGGTCTCTGTTTTCTGGGATTCCCTCTACAGACAGTAGATTTGTATGCAGTGGGTCAAGTGATGGACAGCCTGAAAGTGATGGTCCAAGCAAACCATGCTGTAATTATTAGTAGCAAAATCAGCCTGGAGGGTCCAGTTGGGCATAGGATCTGCAGGATGACGGCAGATTTTTCGGCCAGAGCAAAAGCTGGGCCCCACTCCAGGGAGTTCAGTCTTATTCTCAGATCCTTTGCAAAGCTCTTGATGAGCAATTCATTCCTTAAAAAAAAAAAAAAAAATCAACTTGACCAATAAAATAGGAATAGGATGGGTTTTGCACATATAGTTATAACTAATTTTACATGACTCTCTGAAGGCAAATTGCTATCAAATAAATGACTACTGCTCTCTTAATAACTATTTTTCTTTTGCTGCTGTTATGTACATTTAATACCAATCTATTATGCTATGAAATATGCATATGGAACTAAATATGTTGACCAGGATTTCTCAAAAGAGCAATTTTCTACAGAGTACTTCAAAAATTCAGCCTGAAACCATTTTGCTGCTCCTGGCTTGGAAGAAGGTACAGACGTTTTATTTCATAGAAGATTAATGTGTAGTCAGAAGGAAGAGAGTGCTTATATTTGGATCATTCTTCACAAGCAAAAGGCTGAGTTTGTTTCCCAGTGATTGCCTTTGTTTGATAAATAGTTTGTGGTTGAAATGGAATACGTAAACATTTAGGGGCATAAATAACTCAGTCATGGTAATGACTTGTAGACAGTGATATATCAATGCCATTATGGAAATTTGTGTTCAGCATCATAAACAAAAACTAAACCATATAAAATGGGAGGATGTTTCTGTATAAGGAATCCAGGAAGCAAAAGTTTTTTCTGTATGCTGCAGATTAGCCCAGATTTTCCAAAGCGAGGTGTAATGAGCAAAACTGGCTCTGTAGATGTGTGTAGTGAGCCTGTTAAGACCCGGCCTAAGGCTACTCTGAGTATTGCTGCAAGAGTACAGAATAGGGATTAGTCTTTTATAAGAAGTAACATCAGACTGGCAAAGACCTGCCCCAGCTAAGTATGGCAATAGGTGGTAACAGCTTAGTGGAAAGAGGTCCCTTGAGCATCTCGTTCTTCTAGCTGACCTGAGCTGGCTTTGTGAAGGTGAAGCATAACTATGGGCAGAACTAGTGCAGAGGTGGACTCAGGTATATGCCAAAGAATGGGGCTGCTCTCAGGCTGGGGAGGTGGGAAGGAGCTGGAACTCCTTTGTGAAGAACGTGCTGCCAGCTAGAGATGAGACTGTTTGGTGACCCTGCCTTTTCACATCTGTGAACTTCTGGTCCTTGATTTTGAAATAAATTTTAGCACGGGATGTGTTTATTTGTTTAGGTTGTGGGTGGAAATGTATGTAATATCATTAAACGTGTGTTGCCATCTGGAAGCAGGGATGAGAGCCAAAAACCACAGCCAGCTCTCTTAAAAACTCCACCCAGGGCTTTTCAAATCACATCAAGACTTACTGATTTATAGGATATGCAATCGCTGAATATTGTGAAGCACATGGAGCCTGAGGAATGATGAACTTTAGAGGAGATTTTATAGGCTCTCTAGGGACTCTGAAAATAAAATGGCCCCTCTACCTTGTTCAGCTATGGCATGCACTGGGTTCAGACAAGTATTGCTGACTGAGTGTGACTTCCAGAGATTATTGTTATGCTTGGGATGTAGTTTCACATTTCCAAGAGACGCTGAGGGCTCTTTTTCTTGTCAACAGAACTTCTCAATCAAAAATTAACAGGGAACCTTACTGACATAAACATCCTCCTGAAGAAAGAATTTCCCCCTTCTCATCTGAGAATGCTCTTGTCAGAGTATATGAAGCACCTCAAGAAAAACTCACAACTTTTTTATTAAAAAGAAAAGCTAAAAGACAGTAGGAAGAAAGAACCATTTATTTCAGCTTCTCTTAAAAATGATGTCTGCATTGTTCACCAAATAGTGTATACATTGTTTGGAGCATCCAAAAGCCAAATAAAAGATAAAGAATATATTTTAGAATACAGCATTGCTAGAATAACACTGCCTGAAATGAGTCACTGTGGTGGCTTTTGACATACCAGAGCTCAAGCAGTTTAGATAGAAGACTAGATCTCTTCAGGTTCATAGGTCTATTTTTGTGTGAAGAAAAGGAATATATCTTTAATTTTCTGTAAAAGTAATTTTTAACTTCCTATAGCTAATTTATTCATTTGTCATGTTACCTTTTCTCTCCAGTGAAAGCAGTGTGTGTTCACCTTCCAAATACAACCAAGTGCTGGAGGAGGCTCTGGAGGATGTATGTATGCAGCATTCTTCAGGAACTTCTGGTCTTTTTCTTCATGTGCCTTTAATTTTGTTCTCCTCCGAAGTAATGAGCAGCTTTGAGTTCAAACAGCCAATTTCATTTGCTCTCCCTGCCTACGCTGTTTGCACAAAACTTCTTTTCTTTTTTTCCCACACTTGTGATAACCTTAACCCTGCAGGAGCATAGAGGACTGTGACAAAGCTGTTTCAAAGAAAAATTAATTAAAACCCTAGCTAAAAAATTCTGACTAATGTTTATTTATTGCACATTTCCTTTCTGCAAGGGAGCAGAATGATGGTGTCAGCCAGAGAAAGCACACCATGGGGATGGGGACTGGGATGTGACATGTCTTGGTGGAAATATATGTTACACAAAAATTTACCATCCTTCTCTTCCCTGTCAAATGGCAGCCTCTGTTTTCTTCTAGAATTCCTGCCAAAGCCTGTGCAGCAGCATAGCCTGGATTCTGTGAACATGGATGTGAACAGTCATGACAGAGATGGGAGGGCAAAGCCACAGCACTCCTACTGTGGCTGGGGTTCCACACCTCAGGATTTAGAGACAACTGATTCTCAGCCAGCTACAAAATCAAATATAAACCCCTAAATGGCCCTGAGATTAGCTCAGTTTCTTTGAGCATGAAGGTCATGGGTCACAATTCATGACTGTCACAATGCCAAGGTCATGGGTTTAATCCCTGTACAGGCCAATTGTTTAAGAGTTGGACTTGATGATCCTTGTGGGTTCCATCCAACTCAGAATATTCTATGATTCTGTGAATTTTCAATGCCTGCATTTGAATCAGGTTTGACAGCATTTAAATGCAATTTTACTTATATTAATAAATAAGATTTTTTCATTAACCTTATCTATATTTCCATATTAATTGAGTATATAGACATTTTCAATGTGGCAATCCTCACAAGACCTCACAGAAGAGGGGGATTTATTTTTGTTATACAGCTAGACAGTCAAAGCCAAGAGGCTGCTTGTCCTGGGTGACAGAGAATTCCTGTGTGGTCTTTCACAGCCATCAGGGAGTAAGCTTGTTGAACCATCTGCATGCAAGGCAGCTCAGATTATAAATGCTGTATTATCCAGGAAGATTTAGCCTTTCAGCAAGAGGGAGCCTTTTCAGCACAACACCAGGCTGGCATCTTCAGCTGAGTTAGAGCAAGAGCTGCGTTTGTGTGCAGGACCCCTCTGTTGTCATAGTTAAACGTTTTGTGCCCAGACTCTGAAAATCTGTGTAATCCCAGGCTCCTCCTGATCCCAGCTGTGGAATTAACCTTAATCACCTTGAGAAGCTGTGCCTGCATCTTCATAACCCACTGTCTGTGTCTCCCGTGGTCGAAAATGCAGGTAGTGCAGAGCTGGGATAATCTCGTTCTGTGCACTGCAAGCACAAGGAAACCCAGCCTCCCCAGGGGACTCTCAGAGCGTCTGTGCTGCACAGACAAGGCACAGATGCTGGACCTCTTGGCACAACACACAACTCAGAGACGGAGACTTCTTTCAACTGACATCTATCTACCCTTGGTATATCTAGAAATGCTATGTTGTTACACAGCCTTGCTGTGTTTCCCTGTGCTGCTTTGCATTTTTCAGACCTAAAACAAGCAGCCTTTTTCTAGAAGTAATCTGAGCACCAGAAGCAGAGACATGAGTTGTGCAGGGAAGGGAGGATGAGGAACAGCACTGAAAAGTGTCTGAAATTTTTCTCCATAGGATAATCCCAGGTTTTAAAGATTCCTTGTTCCCAAGAATGACAACCTCTGTATAAAAATGTGTTGTCATTTGTGCTTTTCTTTTTCTAAAAATCTCATGAAATTTAATTACATCCCAATTTGCTCTAATCATTTTTATGGTGAAAACAACCATTGTGTCTCACCTGTAAAGACAAGGTGCTTGATATTGCTTTCTTTAGCCCACAGGGAGCTTGGTTTTTTTCCCCATTGCCCTTGCTGCAGAGATCTGACCATATTCCTGATGGATTTAAACAGGCAGGTGTGTGGTTTGGTTGTTCAATTCACACTCTGGTATTTATAGTTTCTGTTAGATTAATAATGAATCTTTGAAGAAGCCCATCTGTTAAGCTGCACAGCCACAACTTTGAAGACTTTAATTTCTCTTGAATTGCAGTGTTCTCAGCTGCACAATGAAAGTCCTCTTTTGATCAGTCCACATCATTATAACTTCTCTGCCAAGCTTATTGTACTTACAAATGTTCTAATTCATATGCTTGTGTTGCTTAGGTCCTGCATTACAGAGTGACCAGTGTGGAAGCATCTCAGACTCACATTCAAGTTACAAACAGGTGAAAGAGGGTGGATGAAAGTCCCCTCTGGTGCTTAGGCTATTGCCTCAGCCAGCTGGCAGGAGGGGCACTTGATAAATTTTTGCTAAGTCTGAGGAAAATGCGACATGAAAAGTTTCATGAGGATGTGAAAACATGTCAACATAAAAAAATTACAGAATTGCTGAGGCTGGAAGGGTGAGGATACATTGCTGGCTCATGGTCAAATTGGTGCCCACTGGCCCCTCTGCTCAGACCCTTTTCTGCAGAGCTTTTCCATCTGGGTAGCCTCCAGCCCCCTTATTTCTCCCCAGGTAGAGGATTTTTTACTTCTCTTTATTAAATGTCATGAGACTTCTTTTGGCACATTTCTTCAGCCCCTTGAGGTCCCTTTGAATGGCAGCACAAACCAAATCACTTGGACCCACCTTCCCACCAGGCCTGTACCCCACGGGACTCTGACAAGCAGGTCCCTGAGTGGGTCAGAATGAGAGCCAGCTGCTAGTCTTTCTTCTAGATATACAAAGTCTTTGTTGCATGAGAAGTTTAGATTCAGCACTAGTTAGAAGTTCCCAAAGTGCAACACAGCAGCTCCAGGCAATATCAATCACAGCTCTCCTGACAGAGGTCTCAAGAAAGGAATTTTGTTACTGTTGTCATTGGATCTTCTTCTACAGTCCTGACTGGTTTTTACTGTCTCTTTTCAAGCAACTGCCAAACAATTCAATGTGTGAAGAACTTCTGACTCATGAGGTGAAATCTGATTTCAGGCCAGGAGAAGAAACTGGGGAAAGTCTTATGTGGGAGTCTGTGCTTCCTTTTCTGGAGGAAAATTTGGGTTATTTGCACTATGCTGTAAAAATGGAATCATAAAATAGGAAAATGGGCTTAGTAAGCATTCACATTGCGTTGACTAGGCAGACATAAAGAGCAGGAAAAAATTTACTTGAGCACTTACAGTAAGTCCATACATTTCCACATGACATTTGTTTTTATATTTTCCGAAATAAATTCAAAGAAGAATAAGCCCCAAGTAAATGAGATGGAAACATTTTGGTGTGTTCTCCATTAGCTGTCTTAGTTGATGAGTAAGGTATTTATAGTTGTTTGGCTAAAAAAAAAAAATCACTTATTTTTTTTACTGTGTTTTGTTCATTTTTATTTACATAACAATCCCAGAAATCCATTATTTCTAAGCTTCTCACTTTTCTGCAAAAGCTGGGGATGGCTGAAAAGGAGAATCAGATATTTATGAAAATGTCACCGTGATTTATTTTGTTTTACTTGGAAATATTAACAAGCTCATGTGATATAGATCTAACTCACTTTAGGAGGGCTTAAATTTTATTGTGGTGAGTGCTATGAAAATCCAGGACTTGGAAGGAGAAAAGAAATATGGATTTTCACAGATAAAAGTTGTTATATTTCTAGTACTACTGAAGAGGACATGCAAGATGTGTGTTTGCTGCTGAGTGTGATGGTTTTGCTAAAGAAAACTGGCAAGGGAAGCATAGGAGCCACAGCACCAGAGCTGGAAAAGAGATTGCTTCTCTGCTGTGCTCTGTGCCAGTGCAGAAGTGCTGGCTTTCACTTTCAGACCATTTATTGTATTTTACAATCTATTTTTTACTGAATATTCTTTTGCTTCTTTTGGGAGACTGACAGACTGACTAATGCCCATGTGGCCATGACTTTTTTCTGAAAAGTAATCCCCATGTTTCTTTTCTTCTGTTACTTATGGTTGTATCATCATTGATTCATCTCCTTTGTTCAAATAGTTTAAGTCAACCCAGCTTTGCAGAGCCGTTTATTTAGGGACTTCTGTTTTATCAAATGAGGTAAGCATGGGTTGGCAGGTGATCCTTTTCACTGGTGTGAATTGGGGAAATCCTGCAAATCCCTCAGATTTCATCTCTGCCAAGTTAAATGCTAGCATTTTTCTTTCTTATTATTTCAAAATTCCTTTTCAAACAGCTCATTTGAAAAATAATTTGAAATGTAGGAATTCTCCATGTGCACATGAAAGGTGTAATCTGTCCAGACAATACCCACATAAAAAGTTACACAAGGTTATACAAGTTTCTGTAATTGCATTTTTTATAAAAGTTTGTCCAAGATACTCCAGAAACACAAAGTAATTTTGCATACCTCTTGTTGTATTTTTTATTCTTTATAAGCACTTTCCAAATGATACTTCTGCAAGTCTTTCCTCAATAATCATGTACATCAATACATATATGTTTATCTTTCTCACCCTTTCAAACACTATCTTTTCTTTCCCTTATGTTCTCATTCACCTTTTGATATATAAACTGACTTCCACAGACATTTGGATGCACTGCTGACAATCTACCAGCCCAGCACCTTTTCTTATTCTGACACTAGAAATCTTATTGTTGTGATATTCTCTTTTCCTTATTTTCTATCCTATCTGTTGCAGTCATTTTCCCTTATCTACCAAGTATGAGGTATTTCTATTTGGCTTATCTTTTATTGACTGGAATTATCTGTTGTACCCTATGTCCTGGTGGGAGGGCAGGGATTGGATATTTGATCACTGAGATTCTCTGACTTTTGCTCTAAGAGAAGAGAAACAGAGAAACCAATACAGAGCCCAGTAACCAGAGCCTTAAATCAGCTCTTCAGACAGATGGGTCAAATTCTCCTTAAAGAATATCTGCCCAGGAACTCAACCCACCTGGGACTTAGTTACCACTCAGGCTGAAAAATGAAGGTTTTGGGAGTCTCTGTGCCTCACATTGCAGAGCACTTGGCCCTCGGGTAACAGGTAACTTTGTGAGGAGTGATGGAGAGCCTGGGGCTCTCAGAACACTGTCCCCTGCACCGGTGGGGGCATGAGCTCTGGGGCTCAAGGCCCAAATGCTGCAGGAAGGAGAGATCAGCAGGGGCTGATACACCCTTCGGTCTCTGGTCTGGACAAGTGCAAGGTAAGCAAAGAGTCTTTGTCCTGTTACTTATTGCTCTCAGAGATGCAATGGTTCTTCTAGGAGTGTTTTAAATATCTTTAGGATGTAATTTGCCTGGTTCCATTACTCAGTTTAGACAACAAAAAAAGAAAATTGTAAAATATTTTCTGAGAGCAAGCTGTCTCTAAGTGTCCCAACAGAAGTGCAGCGATGTGCTTTAGCAGAGCTTGTGCTACAATCTCATCTCAAAGAGAGACTTGAAGGCCAACCTCACAGCTTCCTCAAGATCATGGATAATACAAGTTAAAAACAGATGGGGTCATTTTCAGAGAGGATCTCCTTCTCTGGGCCTGTTTTTGGTCATAGTTCTCACTTCCAGGGAATTGTGTTCTTACAAAATGGGCTGCCCTCAGCAATATTTGTCATGTATGTGCTGAGGCTGTGCTCTGACCCACACAGCCAGTGAGAACTGCCCTGCCTCTTTGGTGTGGGTTGTCAGCTGATGAGAGACCAACTTGCATCTCTGCTCTGAATTTCCACAGGTGTTTAAGAGAACAGGGACGTCAACACTCAAAAGTGACCTGAAGTTCTCATAAAACACAAAACTAAGTGTCAGATGCAAAAGTTGTGCTCCTCTGCTACCATAATTTAAGGGTTTCTTTTGGAGGGCTATTCTTGTATGGATATTAAATATTTCTATGTATAGTGTTGCTATCAGACATTCAGCCTTTTTTTCTTCCCAGAAAATAGCATCTCAGGTCTGAGGACTGAATGGATGGATGGACTGAAATGCTTTAATTAAACCTCTTTCAGACATTGGTTTGAAACTCTGCAGCATTCGGCAACTAAGCCATTAATATTATAATGTTTATAATTGATTGAGCATCAAAAGTGTCTTTGGTAACATAAAAGGAGCAAAAGCCATGTGGTTTATGTACCTGAAAGTTTGTAATTGGATCCAACCAGACACAGAGTACAGCTGTGACTACTAAAAAAACAAAACAGAGAGCAACAGCCAGGTCTAAGGATGGCAGAAGTCAGTGCAATTTCATAAAACCGTCAATTACACTCTTTCCCTGAGAACCCGACTCATTTTTACCTTCAGTCAATCTCGAGGGACAAGGCTGATAGCAAAGCAAAAGGAACTTTCTGCCTTGATAACTTTTCTTTCCAATTGACTTAAGTTTTCATATTGTCAGGCAATTTTTTTTTTGTGAAATAGTCCAAAATTCAGCAAGTGTGAAACTCATTTAAGCTCTACCACCTTCCTTAGGAAAAGGCAAAGATCAAATTGATAGTGATGAAGGATTGAATCTAGGCAACCACAATGAAATTGTAATTTGGAAAGTGGGCAATCTTTTGCAATGTATTGTGCTTTATTTCTCTTGTATACATTTAATCAATAAGATGAAATCATTAGTTGTGTATTTTTTGCCAGCTTCCTTTAATTCCCTTTTAGTAGAATTTAAGGAACTACTCTTTGAAGAATGGTTTTCCTCCTACTTTATAAAATCTGTTTTAAACCTTAACTTGTGCTGGGATATACCTGTTTGCAGTGAAACTTAACGCCACTACCCCGTGAAAAAGGCTGTAACCTGGGTGTTTGCTAACACCCCAAATCCTGAAAAAGGCTGTAACCTGGGTGTTTGCTAGCACACTGAATCGCTGTGTTCAGGAGCATTAGCTGAAAACCTTCAATTAACATAACAACATACAGATGGCCTTCAGTAAAGAGCAATGAAAGGGTTTGTGGTTCAAAAGCAATTTATGTCTGAAACTGTTGTCCTTGGCAACACACCTACTCACTTTGTCTGTGGAATGTGCTACTGTTTCGTCTGCCGGAAGGAAAAAAAAAAAGAATATTTAATGAAAACAGAAGAAAAAATATACTATTATAAAGGGGAAGGGGAAGAATGTAGATTAACATAGCACTTCACTATTTTCATTAATCCCAATCAAGACTTATCACAGAAGGATCTGCTATGTTTTAACTCTGTATAGGTGTTCTATCCTGAGAAAAGAGGATAAAAAAAATGGGTCTTTAAATAACATCCTCACAGGAACATGCCTTGAGGTGTTTCTAGATATCCTTTACCTCTTTTAAGATGGAAATTTAGAGCCACTTTCCTCAGTTTATAATTGTGTAGCTGTCAATTTTCCTTTACAAACCAGAGGACAAAACATTGAAAGTCATATAAAAATTCATGAAAGAAAAAAACCCCACGAGCACAATGGTGGCTAGGAAAGGTTATTACTGGAGCTGTTTGATAAGGATACGCTCATTGCCTTTTTTTACCTGGAAATGCCACTGCTTCTAGACTGGCACGTCCATAAATATTCACCATGTGCTCCAGGCAGCCGTGCAATAGCTCTGTCCTGAAGCCTGACTCCATTACCCACACTCTGCACACAAACTGCATCTGCTTCTAGGATTTTAAAATGCCTCAAAAACTTTCCAGCAGCCCCAAAACAGAAAGATAAGTAGAAGCTGTCTTTGTACTCTGTTTTTTGCCTATCCCTTCCCCACCACCCTCCTTGTTGTCTCTTCTCCCACCTGAGCAGTTTCAGAGGTTTCAGGCTCGCATTTCTGACTGGCTTTGTACAAGCATTTCATTCTGGGCATGCAAAACGCAGTGAACACATGAATCCCATGACCTCGGCCCTTCCTTGAGGATCTCCAGACACTCACTATCCTGCAGCAGCAGAGGGATTTCTCTCACTGGACCTCCAGATGCCTGGGAGGCCAGGGGAGATTTTCCTTTTCTTACTAGACGCATCTTGGGAGCAGAGAGGAGGACCTACATGGAAAACCCATGGACTGGTTGCTTTGCAGAGAGCACTTCGGTAACCTCTGAAAATAAAGTTCAGCAACTAGGCAGTAACAGGAGAAATACTTGTTTATGATGTGGGAGGCATCATAGAGTCCCACCATTTTTAAAAGGAAAATTTTTCTTCTGGGCCTGGACAATACTTTTAAGAATACCCTAAGTAATGAAAGGAATGAGGGTTTGTCTTTGCAAACCAGCTGTGGGCCTGCTGTAGATAAGACTCACACTGAAAGATAAAAGAAACCATGGGAAGAATTCCACCGATTGATGAATGGAATGCAAGAGATTTGTCCTTACAAATAAACTGTAAGTCTACTGATAAATGAATTTGTATATTGAAATATGAAAGAAACCATGGTAAGAACTATGAATTCCAGGAACTTAAAAAATTAAGGGGGGGTTATACATTAGAAGGGAGTCTTAGGTATTGGGCGTTCTGGGAAGTCTGTACCTCTCAAGTACCTCAGCCAATGGGGAAAGAGAGAGGGACATGCGGCCGGGAAATTAGGATAAAAAGGAGGCTGCGTCCTCCAAAAATTCGAGAGACCCCAGGGGAATGCCCCATGGCCTCTCACTTTATTTGAATAACGTAAAAGGACTCCTCTGTCTCCTTTTTGGACATAAACCTCTGGTGTTTGTGGATTCATTTTCCTGACAGTAAGACACATGGTTTAAGGTGCTTCTGAAATTGCCTTTTTTTGGAACTGAAATTGCAACAGAACCCAGAAAAGGAAATCACATCACAGACTCCATTCCCATAGTCAAACCATATAATTACTCTTAGGCATTTGTGTGTATACTGTGCTACAATTACATATTTCTAACATATCAGAGATTATTCTGCACCTATTCTGTCCTCAAATTAATTTGGATCTTGTTCGTTTTGCAGAGATCAGACCAGACTCTCCATGCTCGAACACTTAGGAAATTTCCTCTTATTCCCAGAGTAAATGTGTTCACAATTTATTTATGGTATCTTTTTATCTGTTTATTCCTCTGTCAGTATTAGCCTTTACTAGAAACAGTTCTTCTCTTCCTATATTTTTAGAGGATTATTGCATCCACTTTTCACCTTTTATGTTTTGAGAGTGAACGAACATATCTCTGTGGTCTCCTTTCATGACTCTCTTTATTGATGAACTTTTTAGTAGCCTGTTCTCACACTAGTCCAGGTTGACAGAGAAACAACAGTCACACTTGTAAATACTGTGTTGAATGGTAGTCTTGAACATTCGACTCCTTAAATTCTGGTATAAAAAGTAAGAAGAAAAAGTAGTTGAAAAATGCTTAACTACCAAAGAGCTCAAACACACAGGGACCGCCTTTAATTTATATTGGGAAGTCTGTACTTCCAGGAATAGCAGATCAGAAAGTTTAGAAGCCTCACTAATAAAGACAGGTTTTGGAAAATGCATGCCTTGATTATGGTCTGAGCAATTTTACAGTCTAGTTAAAGAATTTTTAAAGCAAATATGTAGAATTCAGTTTTAATCAACCAATCAATCAAATAAGTAATCAACATTCTGAATTCTTAGGAAACTGTCATCATCAAATAAGTGTTGAAAACTTAGAAAGGGACAAATAGCAACTAAAGATTAAGGAAATATTGCATCCAAACTGCACGGTTCATCAGAGGAAAATGGAATAAGATTTTATTCAAAACTTTTTAAATGCTTTAGAAATGATGCAACTCTTTTCACTTAAAGTGAATTTTCACTAAAATTAAAATTAAGGCTAAACTACAGAAGAACTAAGTTTTCAGGTTTAATTTTAGATTTTGTTTTTTCATGTCCCCTCTCTGAAAAACCTTTCAAATTTCCCTATTACAATGAAGATAGTTAAAAGAGAAACAGAAGACTGGAAGTAAAAATCTTTCATCCCTTCAGCCTCCAAATTTGGGACTGAAAGGTTATTGATCAGAAACTATGAAAAATCTGGGGCTTTTTTTATTAATTCATTAACTTCATTTAAACTTGTGAATTATCTACAGTTGTTATTGTAAGGAGTTGTAGCATGAAGGGGTAAACAACTTTTATTTTTTCCAGCATATTTGAGCAAAACAGTAATGCATAAAATAGGTCAAGTTCACAAATCACACATTAATGACACATTTCTAATTTAATTTTAGCTTATTTTTTTCTTTTAATTAGTTTTCATTGAAACTTCCTGAAGCTCAGTCTTTCATTTCCTCATGAAAGCCAAGAGAGTATGAAATTTTTCTGTCTTCTGGGAGCTCCAGTGAAAGCATTTTTATCACTATGAAATTTTAACCAAATCTAGCAGTGAAAGATTATTCTTAAAGAAATCCTCCTCATTTTCCTAAACAGCGTTCCTATGGGATAATAGTCTCCAGGAAAAGGTTCTCAGAAGATGCCCCATCGTATTTCTTCCAGATATATTATCAAATGCAAACGCAGTGGAAGTAGGGGAGACAGTCTGGCCTGGATCAGCTGCCCTGCTGTGAGTGCAGGGTGCAAGGCCAAGGGGTGGCCACAGGACCAGAGCCAGGACTCGGAGCATTTGGGCAGAAATGGGTGTCTCTGTGCTCCTGGGAGGAGCAAACCACTGCCTGTGCAGTGGGAGCCCTTCGGAGCACTCTCAGTCAGGGTCCTTGGGAAGAGAATCTCAGCCTTTTCAGCACCTGCATCGGGTGCCTGAGCAGCCTTTCCCGGCAGAGCTGAGCCTTTGAGAGAGCCTTCAGAGACTCTCAGACCCATCCTTTGGAACCAATGTCACTCTGAACACTGAGGATGGGACAGGACATCTGGGAGAGAACCTGGGGGAACTGGAAGTGGGGGGGGTCTCCCAGGGGTGATCCCTAAACCAGCCTTGGTCACAAACAACAGCATCTTCCCTTCTCTCTCCTTGAAGAAAGGCTGCAGCTGTCTCTGCTTTAAGCCTGGGATGGCTGAAATACAATGGAAGTGTTCGTTGAAAACTCTCTTTTGCTGACTTTTTGTTGCCTCAGCTGCTTTGTCTTTGTTGCCCATCTAGTACCTACTTGTTATTTGGGAGAGAAGAGAGACTATTTTTGATCTCAATCTCTCCCAGTGCACATACCCCTAAGGCTGACAGTGCTGCAATAATGTCTGTAACTATCCTCCATGGTTTTGTCTTAAAAACATCTGCATTTTTTGACTTGCTCTGTGTCATTCTCCATCTCCTTCCTTTCCTCTTGAACATTTCCTCTGATAATTCCTGCTTACAGCTGTAGGTATGCTCTGTATCATTCATTATAGCAGAAATCACAGAATCTCAGAATAAATTCCTTATTGCTGTATGACTTGGCAGTCGTAGCTGTAGCAGCACAGTAACATTTACAGAGCATCCTTTTGATGGTCAAACCACTTTAGAGATTCAGCTCTCAATAAAAACCCAGCTGTCTGAAGACTCTTGTGTTCCTGAATAGTAGCTGGAATCTTTCTTATGTTTCATCCCTCAAAACCTTCTGGGTCTGTGAGCTCCTTCAAGAAACATGGAAGTAGCCTTAATTATTTTGTACTGAGAAAATGAACTATTTTGTAGGAGGAATATTTTAATTCAGGTGTCAGTGAGGTCTCATGTGCAGATTCCCTTTTTCTCTGCTTTGGTAGCATTTTTGACACTATAAAATGATCTTCAGTAAGGCTTTTTTTTTTCTGGAATGTGATTGTTATCTCTTCTATTATATTTTTTAGAGATTTTAAATTATTTTAACTCTGATTTCTTTTCCTTTCATGTTAGAATAAGTCACCTGTTCTTCTGAGAAACAGTGAGACAAATGTTCTTTGAAGTACCATGCCCACATCTGTCAGTGGGAGGTGCAAAATGTCAAAAGCTTTCAAAAGCTTTCGAAACATGTAATTCAAAGACTACACTCTACCTACGTACCAAGAGCCTGACTAGAAGCTCACAGTCATTGCCACCACCCTCGAGTCAGTGACACAGTGGTACAAACTGACCTAATCCACATTTGGATCCAGAGTCAAGTCTAACTACTCGGAGGTGAGTTATTTACATATAATTCAACTCTTTTGGACCAAAGGAAAGCTGCCTGCTTAAGAAACACTGAAATCCATGTAAGAAGAAAGTTTTAGTGTAAGAATATCTTTTCAGGGCTTTTGAAATGTTTAAACTTTCCCTCTATTGGAGTGAGTAGTCTCCCCTGATCAGCTACTTTTATAAAAGCAGGCAAATGTCAGTTTGTAGCTGTAAAGTAACATCTACTGAGAAGTAATGAAAAACAAATTCAGTGTAGCAAATGAACTCTGTTATTCACCTGAAGTGGCTTGGTATAAGCTGTTGTTAACGATTTTTACATCTAACTCAAGTCTCAAGGCACTTTCAGAATGTTTTAAATGCTCCTCTTTTGCCTGGGTGGTGGTTTCTGCTCATTCTTTCCAAATGCAAAGGAAAGCATGAGCACTATCAGTTTCAGTTTAAGGAACATGCTTGTCAAATGTCACTCATGTCTTTGTATTACTTTCAGCTATTACACTGCATCTGATATTAGAAATGCACTGATGTAAAATCTCCCCCTCCTATTTCCGGCAAGTCATAGGATTTTTTTAATTATCTGCATAAATGCATTTATTAGCACTCTTAACCTTTAAATAAAACTCCCATTACTGCCATCAATCATCCGTTGGGCTTTCCTAACCCACTTAGGCTCATTACCTGTTCCTCCATCTTTCATATCATCCTCCTTCTATGTGGAAAACTGAAAACCCAGCGCTGCACCCGGGGCTCAGCCAGCAGAGGTTGCCTGGGCAACCAAGATACAGGAATTGGACATGTGGTTAGTGAGAGGAGGAAAAGAAAACCTCTAAAAGGAAGAAAAAATAATCCAGAATACTCTTCATGAATATTTTTTCACTTGTAAAAATGTCGTAAATATTCCAGGGTAGCTCTGTACCGGTGCTTGAGGAGTTAGTCCCTTCTCCCTTCAGCAGGAGTCTTCAAGAGCTCAGGCAGCAGCTTAGCAAAGGGGAGGTTAATATGATCACAGCCTAGAATTATCCAGAAAGAAAGAAATATTCCTGATACAATAAGACTTTCTATTTTAGAAGAAAAGTTATAACAGTATCTGACAGCCAGATCTAGCTGAAGTTAAATACATTCAGACAAGAAATAATGTATGCTGCTTTAACCAGGATAACAGAAACTCACCTCAGGATTTGTCTCTAACTTAATAATTGTCTCTTTCTAAAAGATATTCTCCAGCTGCAAGATAAACTATGGATTTCACAAATGAATCCCTCAGTATAAGTCAATAGACTGCTGTCCTCTCCAGCTCAAATTGTTTGTAATGAATTCAAGTCTATAGGAAGGCAACAGAGAAAAATAAAGTGTAATTAAAAAAGCTAAAACTTATTTGTTATGACGAATAAATACTAACATGTTGGATCAGACCAGTACTCAAGCCAGTCTAATGGTTTTCATTTTCTACATCCCAAAGGAGATTTTTCAGAGTGATATTTCAGATTTTTCTGGTGCTGTGGTTAGCCTGGGATGGGTGTCTCCTGGTGGTCAGGGAGGTGACACACGGACAGCCTGAGGGTGAGCCTGGGCAGTCACCTCCCATGCAGGGGGGCAGGGGCTGCTGAGGATGAGAGGGAAGGCCACTCTGTTTGCTAAGTCTCCTCTTACAGCCAGGTATGACACAGATGTTGCCAAACCATGGCACACACCTGTCTCCTCCCTCCTTGGCCACTCAAGTGGGACACTCAAGGGACCCCACTCAAGGGACAACTGCCAATGCATTATTGGGCAGATAGGACAAGTCCAGCCTATATTGTCATGGTCTAACTGGGAGATGGATGCTCCTCTGAGAACACTGGAGCTCCACACCCTCTTTCCCTGGGTGCCACACAAGCTCCTGGCAACAACCCTGGCCATGAAGAAGCCACGTCACAGCGGGCAGAGCATTTGTGGAGGTGTCCCCAAGCACAGTTGGGTTGGTGACATGGCTGGCTCAGGCTGGCTGTCAGGAAGATGAGAGATGGACACTCTTAGTGTGATTCTGGGGGAGTCCAGGGAGGCAGTGCCTTCATGGGGTTGATTGTTCCATTTATTTTCACCTCAGCTCTTGACCAGAATAAAAGGAGGTCTCACTACAGACTGTGCCCTGCCACTGGGCTGGGCAGTGTCATCGCTTCCTTCGTGGACATTTACCCAAGGACTACAGAAAGACACAGCCTTGGCTGAAGTGAGCTCTGCAGCACCCACCTTCTCTGTACCACGTCATGATCCCACAGGCAGCTGGATGGTCCCTGCAGTCTCATGCTAAGTTCACTCCACACGACTCTCCTTCTCTGTGTAAAGTTTATCTCAAAATAAGGTTTCTGATTTGTGATCCCATTGGCTGGTTCGTGCTGTCTGTTTTGGAAAATCTTTTGGGACTTGTACATCAGGATTGCATAAGCCTCAAGTTCTTAGGAATTCATGAAAAAAAGAATTCACTGCATATTAAGCATCTTATCTAAGATTAAAGACTGCAGGCATGCATATGTAAACCACTCTCTGCCTTATTTGAGCAACGTAGCAAATTTATATGATAGAGGAAAGAGCAAGTATTTCATCTGAACCCAACTGGCTTGTGCAAGCTTATGAGAATCCTTTTCTTATGTAAGCTCCAAAGGTCTGATGATCGGCTCTTGAGAATGCAGGAATGAACAAATCTTAGGTTTAGCATCAGAAGACAGAGTCTCTGAGCACAGAAGAAAAGCTGAAGGACTTGCTTTGATTTATGGACATCAAATCTCACACTTGATAATGAATTTCACTGATAGGGCTGAGATCAGTGTCTCCTTAACACAGCACTGTCAGGAAAACCCTCAGGTGAAACAGTTGAAAACGCCCTCATTATGAGTGTGCAATACTTAGACCGAAGAGTTTTTTGTTACCATGCTGGTAGGACTGCTAACGTCACAAGCAGCTGAACCACTTGCTACTCTATCAAAGTAAGCTTTTTTTTACAGGATGGGCAAATGCAATGCACAGTCAACTTGTGTGTGAGGACCCGTGCTCTAAAGGATGGCAAACATACTGCGTGGCAGCCAGCTGACCTACATTTACAGCTGAAAATGTAAAGTTGGCCCACAGAGAGCTGTGTCTAACCTGCAAACAGATGGAGTGCTAGTCAAAGGGACCATGCATTTAAAACTATAAACTATTGCAGCAGCACAGGGACGGCTTTCCTGCTGCCCTGTGTAAGGAACAAGCCGGATCAATAGAGCAGGACGAGCCACTGCTGGCAGGGAAACACAGCTCAGAGTGACTCCTATCTCCTCAGCACACCGTGCTGCAGGGAGGAAAGCAGCCTCTGGGTACGCAGAGACAAACCCAGCCTGGGTGCCAGCAGTACCTGGGATGGCAGCGTGGGCTGAGCTGGGAAAGCCAGGGGAGCTCAAGGGTTCTGGTGCAACAAGGCTGCAGCAGTGCCAGTGCCACCGTGCACTTGCTGCCACCAAGGCTGTGGCATCACAGCTCCCACAGCGAGTGACACCCAGCCATAAATCCAGCTTTCCCCCTCAGCATGGATAACCTTCAACAAAAACAAAGAGGCAGTGCATTGTAGGGTCACTGGGCTGTAAAGAGAGGAGAGTAGGAGACAAAACAACTTTTCTCAGGCACAGTGATAATTGCATCAGCACCAGGAGAGAATCACACACACTTGGGTCCAGATTTTCAGCCCCCACCAAACCAAATGGCTGTGTTGAGATCAGCACAGTACTGCTCCACACTGTATGAGGATCTGCCTGTTGGCATAAATCAGCCTTAAAAAACAGGCTCCTGGGTATTTTGCTGAGTCTCCCAAATGCATTGGTTGTTTTTAAGTACAGCCTTCCCCATCCCTCTGTGGAGCTGTGTGTTTGTATGACAGGTAATAAGCACACGAGCAATTACTGCTACAGTGGCAAAGGAAAGGAAAATTGAAAGTTGCTACAAAACAAAAATGCTTATCCTAAACCCACCTATTAAAGATAAAGCATAAGCATAATTAAGCCACCTTGCTTTTAGATAAATTGTTTCACACCAGTGTTTCATGGTTTTCTAAGACAAAATCAGAACAAGGAAAATAGCTCTGCTGTGCTCAGTAAATATATGCAAATAACCACAGCACAAAACTATTATTAATAAAGACCAGTTAGAGAGATATCTCCCAGAGTCCCAAGAGTCCCCAGATTCCTTAGTCTTACTTTTTTTTTTGCCCCCCCTTTTGGAGTTCAGAAAACCTTTTTTCAAAACTCTATACGTACAAGACTTTTCCTGGGATCAGCTGGTGTGTTTCCACAGCATTCAGGGAAAACCTGAAACACTGGTGTACATGCAGGGTCTTCATGGCATTTCTGTGACCCTGATGATAAGTGTGATACCTGTGTGTTCAACCTGACACACAACAGAGACTTGAAAACAAAAGTTGTGGTTTCATGTATCATCTTTGTCCTTCCACCCACATACAGCCTTGTATCACAAAAGGACAGTAAGAAGCTGACTAAATATTTCATTCCTTAAATTAATCTTTGATCACCAACATATTAAATAATGGCAAGAAGGATGAGGTTTGGTTTGCAGCCCAGGCAAGAATATTTAATATAAACCCCTAATCTGCTGTGATGGAACTGCTTGAGGAAATTCCTATTACTGGCACAGATTCTGGAAGAAGGAAACATAATTAATGTGTTCACTGCTTCTTTCCTGAGACCAGAGCAGTTTCCTTCCATGCTTAGTCTCAAACTTAATCACTCATAAAGGTCAGAGAATTTACCCATTACCATCCCTTCTCAGTTCAGCAAGTCACTTCCAAGTCTCACTCCTCATAGACAACATTTCAGCAATGCATTGTGGCCAAAGGTAAGCACTTTTTTACTTCTGGTAAATAAATAAAGACTTTTCTATTCATTCAAGGAAGTTAGAGCAGAGAAACTTTTGACAGATGATTACCAGACTTAAAAGCTTAAACTTCTGTCTAAGCCACTTCTTAAAAGTGGCTTTTAAGATGCTCTGGACAAATTTTAACATTTTACCCTGATATTTACCTGCAGTGATTTGTAAGAATCTGAGAAGATGACAGATCAACTCCCACAGACCCAAACAGCCTGTCAGACATCGTTTTTCTTAGCAGCATCTTGGAAGTCTACCGTCTCTTCTAAGAATACATTCCCTGTGCCAAATTACATCTTCCCTAGGACCTGTACTGATCATCAGGATTTATGAAACATTGCAGAAGTCTCTGAAGGGAGACTAAAGCAACAAGTGCATAATGCCTCTGTAGTCTAGCCTGAAAATGTTACATCAGATAGAATATTTGTTCAAAAATGTTTTCTAAAAAGTCAGCTGAAATAAGAACTCAGATGTGTTGGAAGCATTTTACATATTAGCACTAGATTGTTGGTTGCAATATCACAACCCCCCTTGTTTTCACAGAGTTTTAAGTGCCTTGTATTAAAGATCTGTGAAGTAGCAACTCAAATGATTGCACAATCTTTCCAAGGTATGTTTCCTCTGCTTTAGTTACAGGTGTGGAGGACAGTTTTTTTTAAGTTTGTGCCTTGCACTAGTGCTCCATGTGAAAGCTTATTCTAGCCTAGACTGCCACCAATTGCTACATTTTAAGGATTTCTTCATCAAAAGAGCAACGTCCAACTGAACACACTTAGCTGGCCAGGTCTCATCACATGCATGAAATGATGATGGCAGGGAAGGGGACCACTTGCCTTGGGTTTACATGATCATGCTGTACCTCTTATTTGCTAAAGGTTAAAGGGGCACAAAGCAGAGCTTATGTGCAGCAGTGAGTTGTTCTGTGCACTCTGGCCATTTGCTACTCTCAGAGCAGGAGCCCAAACTGCCCTGGGGTCTGACAGCTTGGCAGCAGGTTATGAGCACCTGTAGGATGCTGTTCTTACTGATGATGTTTGCCCAGAGAAGGACCTAAAGACTTTCCCTCCTCTCCTCCTCTGCTTCCTCCCTGCATCTCCTTACCTAGTAATGATCAGAAAAAAAAAACAACTGTGTGGGAGGAAAACTTGTGTTTTTCTCTTGTCTGCAGGGAACCAGAAGTAGGTACACAAGCATGCTTTTTAACCTAAGATTACATCAGAGATATGAGCCATGTGTCATTGGTATCATTTTATGACAGAAACACCCTAGGAAGGTCCCAAACACCGGCTGCCCACTCAGATCAGGGTGGCTACAACAGCTACACTGGAAGGAATGACACGATCTGCTCAGGAGATCCTATCACCCATCCATCTGTGGTGATAGTGAGTGTGGAAAGCAGGGAGACCAAGAGCAGTGCAACTCATTTTGCATAGAAATGGGATATACAAAAAGCTTTGTTTAAAATGGATCAGCAGTTCAACTCGTTTTGCATAGAAATGGGATATACAAAAAGCTTTGTTTAAAATGGATCTCATGAAGTAGCACTAGTAGAGTCTAACTTCGGTAGCGCCAACTGAAAATGGCAAATTTCTGGTTTTATTTAAGTAATGAAATGTAGCTTGGAAAGATTTTTGGATTGTTTGATTTGAAGAGCACATCCTATATCTTCTAATAAACCACCACCACAACAAGCTGGCCTCCATATACAAGCACACACAGTTGTACCACACTGTGCTGCTGTAGTTTGCTTAGAGTTGAAGCTCTTTGGAGTGTATATTTCAGATACAGATACACTGTAAATATATATGTACACTCTGTGAACTCAGCCTCCCCCTGCAATTGGTTCTCCTTTATGCTGGAAATAAAGTGAAAAAAACACAGTGAAAAATGCTTGTTTTCAAAAGTATCACTTGTTGGACATCTTGGTTGCTGTTCTGCTAGGAGAGATAGCCCTTTCCTTCCCAACTTGGTTGGCAGGAACAATCCCACTATGAAAATAATAAAAAAATTGAATTATTAGTAGCAGCCTGTCCTTAGAAAGTGTACTTTCCTTCTCACCTCCCATCCTCTTTTGTTATCGCAAGCATTTTTGAGCCAGCAAGGCAGCAATTGTGCTCCTCCCCTTCCACATCGACTAACTGGGTGGATGCTTTTATTATTTGGTTTCAGCAAGCTCAATACTGCCCTGTGAAAGTTTCAGGGAAATTACTAAAAAGAAAAAGTGAGAATACCCATGGGGTTTCTTTTTTCTTTCCTTCTGATGACAGCTCTCAGTACTAAAGAATTTGCTTTTAATTAAGCCTGATGAATCAGCATTCAGGTGGCTGTAAAGTGCTGCCACTTTCCTCTCCCCTTTCTAAGTCCTTGGGAAGACAAATGGCTTTTGATGCGAGGTTTATCATGTTCCCTTTCCATTCCAGGATACCTGGGGCTGGGACAAAGTCATCCTCACAGCTACTCATGATGCAATGAGAAAAATCTTTTCCTCTTCTGAAAATGTTCAGCCAAGAGGGGCATTGGCCAAAGAATGGAAAATATGTACTAAAATCTAGTTAATTTTTTTTTTATGGACAGATCTAGATAGATCTAGAAAAAAAAAAAAAAGGTAAACTTAGAGAATTGAAACATGATGAAAAAATTTTGCAGATTTACTACAATCTAAAAAGCAGACCAAAATTATACATCAGCCAGGTCTTTAAAAAAATAAGTAAATCACCTGTATTTTATAAAGTAAATTGGTTATCTCATCAGAAACTAATTATGAGAGAGGAAAAACACATAAGGGAGGGAGAAAGCTGCAAAAGAGGGAGGGAAAAACCTGCAAAGGAGGGAGGGAAAAAGCTGCAAGGGAGGGGGGAAAAAACAAAGGAAAAGGGAAGATGAAATGTATTACAAAGGAAAGATAAAAATTATTGTGAAGGAAAAGGGAGGAAAGAAAGAGAGAGGAGAATGACAAAAGCTGAATCTCCAGCACATATATTTTCCAGACAGAAATGACAACTGCTGAGGAGAGCAGAGGAAAATAGATGGAGAGAAGAAAGTAAAATTAAACCAAGCAGAGATAAGGATAAGTAATATAAAAATTGCATTTCATTCTTATCCCCTAAATTAATGGGTTTAGGAACAGCCTCGCTGTACAAATGCTCTATTCCTTACCATAATCATTTATTGATGTTGACCTGCTGCACAGCAACTGATGAGACACAACCCCGCTCCCTGTCCACCCCCTCTCCTTGTTAAGGTACTTTTAATATTGATGGACTATGTATTCTGATAGATTGATGAAGTCCACATAGGAAGTGTATATTAATTTGACAGGCTGCTCAGACTCATCACAAGTCAATGGGAAGGAAGTCTTTGCAAGACAAAAATGTAGTTCTCAGTCCTGTAGCCTTGTATTTTTTACTGAACCTTTTAAAATGAGAAGGCTTGTTGAACTCAAAATTCCACTTACAAACTTTAAAAACTTCTTAATGTTCTTAGAAGTAGCAAGATACTCTAAAAATGTTCCACAGTTGGACACATTTCTAAAGGTATTTTGAAGAAGATAACTGTTGTCTAATGTGAGGTCTGAATAGCATTCCTTTGTTCATGAAACTTTAATTCAAATAAGCCATCTTGTTAACCTTAATAAGTATATTTGAAGAGCTCACCAGCTTCAGTTGGAGGTACATTAATCCTGCTGTAAGCATCTAGAAGAGCACATCAGGTACATCATATACTCAAAGAAATGGTCAGAGGAACATTATGTAGATAGTGGAGTCAAACACTCAGCAGAACAAAATTGCCTGTGCATTCTCAGTACAGGTCTCGGTGAATAGGTTTTCTTTTATGAGTGTTAGCCAGATACAACACATAAAGATGATTTTACCTCAGGTTCCTTCTTGAATCTGGATGGAAGACAGTTAGTGCTCAGTCAGTAAGCTTCAGCTTTTCTGCATTATTAATAACTTTTGGGTCCCTTCCAACTCAGCATATTCTGTGATTCTGTGATTCTGTGACTGAATCTGCATTGGGAAGTAAAAGAACCATTTTGAAAAAAATCCCCAAACCCAAAAAAACAACAAAAACCCCAAACCATTGTTTACTTGTACATCTCCTGCAGTAACACCATCCTCTTATTTCCCAGTTTTGAGATTGACTTGCTCAGCAAAATCCAAGAACAACTGCTGTGGATGAGTTTACTTTCCTGGCTTTTCCTTATCTGCATTTTGGTCAAAAGAATAACATTACTCTCATGCCTTTCACAAACTAACAAATGAGCAGAACAGTAGAGAGGAGTCAGCAGAAATGACCCATCTATGTGCTTGATGGAGCATGATGTGGGTAAAAAGATGATTTGTTTCATCATGTTAATTACCCATGTATCATAAATTATGGACTCATGGGATGAAGATAACCAGAATAAGTGGCACAACAAATTAAGTGTTGGATTTTCATAACCATTGAATATTTTGCATCATTCTATTTTAATAGAAGCTGGGTTATGTTCTTAAAAAAACCAAACCTGTGAAAATTTAAAACAATGAAATTGACCTTCACCTCTGTCATCAGAAATTGCAGTCTATACCATTACTGCTCTGCTCTTTGTCACTTGAGAGTGGTGATTTGGTAGCTTTTCTGGGGACTGTCTCTGGAGAGACGATATGACACACCACTAGACTCCTGACAACAAAGTGAGAAGAGATAAGAAGCCTGCAGACTTTGAGAGAGAGAGAGCATGGTTTCACAGCCCAGATTTACTCGTGTCTGAGCTGCTGTTGGGTGTTTCAGCCTTACCTCTGCATTGTGCCATTAGTCCTACTTCCCTCCCTGGGGGCACTTTGCATATCAAACTCCATTCTGTAGTTTTTAGCTGTCGTGTTGGGGTTTTTTTAAACTCCTCTTTTGATTTGATGACATTATATGTCATGTTTCTTTCGTGGATTTTGACATCCCCTCTGAGTTCAAGTGCTGCTTTCTCCTTTGGGATTTCCACATGGTATCACTTAGGTTTTTTCCCAGGTATACTATCCAGACACATACAATTCTTCATCAGCTCCTGAGCTCTACAGTCACTCTACATCCTCATCCTTTTGTTTCTTGCTGCTAAAGCCCCAAGAGTAGGAATGGCCCTTAATGGCCCTTGACCAGCCTCACCTAAGACCTCTCCCCACCCACTGACGATGAGCCCAGGAATCTCATTTAGGCTTAGACTCATGACCTGAGCAATGCTGTAGGTGTGTCTGTCCTTAGTCCTAGGTCTAGCCCCATGTCCAGGATGGCACATTAGACGTACGTTGACGATTTGGGTCCAGCTCCAACCCTGCTGCTCCGAAATATCCCACAGAAGCTCTAATACTCTGGACAAATTCCCTCCTGGTTGCACTTCTGCCTCAGCAGAGATGACCAAGAAACTGTGGGAAGTCAAATAATTAATTGAATGAGTACAGTGGATGGGTTACAACCAAATGGCAGAAATGAGCTTTTGCAGCTGCTAAAAGTTGAATTCGTATGCAAGTCAAGTATTAAATCACATTTCAATTGCTTATAGTAAAATCCATTATAAAACTCCCTCACTTTTTCATATTGCTAGAACAAAATACTTTTTTTTTTTAATATATTGGGCTCTGACTAACAGGGACTTATTTGATATTAATCTAGTGGTATCAAAGTGCTTAGACTTAGTTACAAGAGTCGTAGTGTTTCATTATAAGATAATTCTGAAAGAATAGCTTAAAAACCCCAGATTTAATGAGTTGATGAACGTGTTATTGACTTCTACACCACTTTACAAACAATTAATATTTAGCCCTAAAGACAATTCATTTCTATAATTGCCACAAAACTGCCTGAGCAGGTCTATATGGTTGTTAAGTTTTCAGATCAGGTTGACTTGTCAGCTTCAAGACTTTTCTGCTTTGGGTCAGTAACTGGGTCATGGAATTTTCAGGTTGTATTTCTTGTTTTTAACTAGCCTATGCCAAAAGACTGCCAACACTGTGAAAAATTAGAAGCATATAAAGCCATTTTGAGGAACCTGTTATGAGTGAGCATACAGGAATTAAAATATAACTGGGCACAAAAAACTGTGCAGCTCTAGAATGTGAGTAGATCATAATGACTGTCAGATTAACAAGAACCTTCTTCAAGTGATGATGTCCTGACAGCTACTATTTTAGAAGAAAGTCAAGGAGTCAAGAAAGAGGCTTAAAGTAGAAGGATGATGTGACATACAAGTTTTTTCTTTGCTATAGGATTCAATTCTTTCTTTCAATTTAAACTACTGTTTTGCTACACTTTTGTTCCTTAATCTATTTTGCTGAAAAATAATGAATATAAATGTTATCACTTCATTAAATCAGTACTTCTTGTATGCTCATTTCCATTAATAGGAACTTTAAGAGCTTCAACTAGTTTCCAAAATCTCTGCATATAGATAGGGAAGCTAACAAACCATGCAAAATTCACTCCTGAAATCAATGATAAAGCCAGAGAAAGAGGTGCAGGTGTTTTGTTGCTATGACTTCCAGCTGCATAGTAACTTTCATCTCTAATTCAGCAACACTTTTAATGACATGATATTGGCTTTTGTTGACAAAGGCTTTAATCCATAAGTCACTATATAGAGTATGACTGTTTTTTGCTTTTGGCTGGCAGGTTTTGGTTTTTATGCTCTTCAAGTCATAATTAAGGAGCTTAATATAATCGTTATTAATCTAATCTAGCAGACTTTGTAATAGCTACAAAATTTTGAATCATGAAGCATATCTGTATATCATTTTGAACAATAAATAATATAACATGATTCTCCAGTTTGACCATAGGTGCAGCTAATGTTCCTTCTCTACTTGGACCTGATACTGAATGCACGGCATCTGCAGCAGATCCTGGTTTAACAAGTAACAAAAAACACTGGCACTATTCTTCTAAACAATTTATAAAGCTGCTCTATTTCTGAGTAGAAAAAGTACAATCATGGAATGAAAGCTCTAAATCATCTGGAGAAAAAAACTATGAGTCCTATAGTCAAGCTCAAATAGTGCTTTAGGAAGTGATTGATGTTATCTATTGTTTGGAAAATACTTAATTATTTGCACTATAATTCTTACATGTTTAAAACACTCTTTCAGGCTACTATGAGTAACAACATAAAAGAAAAATTGTCTCCTAATTAGCTGTTCTCTCATTGCCTCTTTAGGGAATAGCTTGTTTTAAAACATCTTGAGTTTTTCATTAGGTGTAGAATAATATTTTGTACACACTGGTACATGTACTAGGACTTCAGAAGGCATCAAAAAGTATATGCTTGTATGATTGACAGCACTTGGAGTGGTGGACTTGGCACCTGGAATACTACTTTGGTTTCTCTAGCGATAAATTCACTCCACCCCCAAACACACATCAGGGTTTTCTCGAGGCTAGAATCACTCCATTAGGCTGTGAGTCATGCTTGAGCCCCATTTGCCTTGAAAGGCAACATGGTGAGAGTGGTGGCTGAAGGATGTGTGGGAACAGGCAAGGGCCTGGAGTGGGCATGACAGCAGCTGGATGCAATTGAAGTCGCCTCTTCCAAAGATCGTTAATTTGCACCTGAAGAGGAGCAGGTCATTAAAGCACAGGACTGGGGAGCACAACATACTCCTCAAATTCTCAGTGTGGAGATCAAGAAGCCACAGTGAAAATTCAGGAGCAAAAGAACAAAAGCCCAACCATGTGTTGTTTTTCTACACGTCTACTGACACAGAGGAGTGTGATACACAAAACTGCAAAGCTCTTTGGCAAAAGGGACAGAATGGTGAGTGGGTGTCCCTAGCTTTGTCTATGCTTGGCTGCTTAGGTATCTCTCTTTTCTAAACTAGTGATTAAGGTTTTTGTATACTGAGTATGCTGTAAATCTGCCTTTTTGACTGGTTAGTGAAGCATTTAGACTGCGTTAAGTGATTAGCTAAATACAGGGAGATGAGAATTTGTATATAAACTGGATGTAAAGTGGATAAATTAACCAAGCAGGGTCAAGGATGCCCTGTTCTGGGAAAGATCCCTCTGAACATGAGGGATGTTCATCAGGATGAGAAGGCACAGAAAAAGGTCTCCCTGGCGCAGCCTGAAACCCAGCTGTGCTAGCGTGAGACCAGCCTCTTTGCAAAGAGGTGGTGTGGGTTTTGTGGACGGGACAATGTCATTTTAAAATGCTTTCCCCTACAAGACACCCTGTAGACTTTTCCCACAGGGTAAAAGATAGAGATGAAATTTAAGTGGCCTGATGATGGATTATTTGTCTCGCCTGAGCGCCTGGCTGTGCCAGTGAGTTAAGTGCTTCTACCACTTGCCATGGGAACAGCACGGAACATAAGGATCAGCAAAGGATGTTTCACATAGACACATTGGAATGATCATTTTGATCACTGCATGCCTGCTTGAAGTGAATTCTCTCATGATGGCTAATAAATGCTTCCTGCAGCACTATTTTTTGGGGAAATTTGCTTTTGCTTTGCTGGCCTTGTGATATGTTGAGCACTCGTGTCTGCACTGGAGCAGTAGGAAGCTTCTGCAGCTGAGTCCCAGCACCCTCAGCTTCTGCTGACTTTTCTGGGACACAGAGGTCTTGAATACAGTGCCCGGCAGGAACTGCACTCTCTGCCATTAGGAAGGTGCAATTATTAATTAATGGTTTGAGAGAAAAAAAATTAGGAGGTTGAAGTCTACCATTTGGCAAGAGGTTTGCATATAAATCTTCTTCCCTCAGGAGCAATTAAATGAAATCAGTTATATTTGCATATAAAATAGCTTATTTTTTACCTCATCTGAAAATAAGTATTATGAGACTCTTTATCCTCACAAGAATTCACATGAGAATTATTTAATTGGAAACATTAAATGTATTTTTTTCTAAAACCAAATAAAAATGAGATTTTTTGAAATAATATTCATATATGGGAACTTGAATAGCTTGGTAATCTGTAAAGAAGTTGTATTTAATACTTAAATGAATTTATAATGCTTTGGGGAGTTTATGCTCATTAATTTAAAAATGACTTTCAGTATTTTAAAGGAATTTTATTAGCTAGTCTAGACAAATGATAAAGAAATCTTACTGCAGAAGCATGGCCAGTTTTCCAAGCTCTTAGATTCCTGAGAATTTGTCGTGACTTCAATATACTTTTTGTTGAATGCGCATTTCCAGATTACCTTTATAAGTTAAAATTCAATTTTGAGATGACCCATAAAATTACAATAAATAAATCTCCTTAATTTACTTGGTAGTTTATGAGTAGTTTCATGCCTGTTTCTGTATACCCTGATCATGCATAAGAGCAGCTCTGTTTCACCTCACCTGCATTGCACATCACTCCAAACTGGAGTAGGATTTGAAGTCTCTTTTTCATGGTGACACCCAGGACTGGCTCCAGATCTCCTGAGATTAACATGTAATGTAGTTAATGTGTTTTTTACACTTTGATTAGTGGACCTGTGACGGATGAGCCATTGGCCAAAGGAGTATTTACTAGATCAGGAATTTTCAGGACTAAAAATATGACCTGCTACTGAGAGCTGAACTCTATAGCAGGAGAGCCATGTGGTTTGTTATCCATGTGGCATGAGGTTGCTTTAAAGCATGTTCATTGTAATGTGGGGTTTGCCCATGAGTAGGAGGACTGCTGGGTAACTGAGTAGGCCAGGTGAGGGGGGCAGGAAAGCCTTGAACCCCACAGTTTTATCAGCCAGATGCTGCCTCTGGCCTCATGGCTATTTCCCTACAGGATCCTCTCCTGGCACTGGGAACTGCACGTGGCATTTTGGCAGCTCCCTACTTGCAAACTGGGGTCCTGGCATTCTCAAAGGCCCCCTGCTTACAGTGCATGTCAGGGGCACCAAAGCTGGAACAAAACAGATGCCCCAACTTGTACTTTGTCAGAGTGCTGCTCTGGAACAGTTCTTTTATACCCTTACTAATAAAAGTTGCTTTGCCCAAAGCATAGTTTTTATCATCACTATTTGAATTTTAAAGTTAGAGACCATATGTCAGAATTTTTGAATGCAGCCAACTGCTTTTCTTTCCACGTGTGAAATTATGGTACAGCTCTGCTTTCAGGCTTGGTAGGGGTTTTTTTATTTTATTTTATTTCCTTGTAAAAACAGAGGAGAACTTGGAATTAAAAGAGCAGCTGGAGATATATTTTGTCCATGTCTTTACTTGCATCAAGCCCGTCTTTTTATGAAAGAAAGCAATGGCTGCCTTTGCTCGAGAAATACTTCAGTACATGATTAATTCTCCGCCAGGATAGATTTTTGATGTCTCTTTGCCATATGTGAATGACCAACTGAAATGTATGTTTTCCAGATCAAAGCAGGAGTCCACCATTTGAAGTGCAGCTTGTGCAGAACTCGGCAGCATTAAGATCCATAAGCCCTTTACTCAAAATGACTATTGCAGAGGGAGAATAAGGTGGAGGAACAGAGCAGCAGCACTAGCAGGTCAGTACCTGAACTCCTGCTCAGAAATGTTATACAGACAGACATCCCACCTCCAGCTCCCAAAAGCCTGGCATTTTATTAAAGTTGTGCATAATGTGCTGATTTCTCCCCCCTCTTCTCTTGACTTTAATAAAGAAAGAGAAGATACCCACATGCTATCTCAGAAACTTCTCTCTCTTTTAGCAATAGTACTCCCAACTCATTGATTGGCTCCAATCAAATCTGATAGAAAGGTGGGAAACTCAAAGATTTCTTTTCAGGTCTGCCTGATGACCCCTCCCTGTGCAGACCTCAGGTTGTTGGCTCCATGCTCACCAGGGATGCCAGCAGTGGCCAGCTGGCCCAGAGCACACCTCTGGCTCCAGTGGCACAGGCGTGTCCCTGAGCCTTCCAGCAGAGGCAGCTGAGGACATGGAGGGGAGCCGAGGTTACTGCAGGGGAGGAGGGAGGGGTGGGTATGGAGCTGGGGAATTGTACTGCAGCTTCAAGAAATCAGTCTTCATTAGTCCTGCTGCACAGACTTGGAGTGATTCTTCTCTGTCTCTCAGGAGACAATCTTAATCATCTGGGACAGAGGCATTCAGTGTCTCTCCTGATTGCCCCTCCAGAGGCTGTTCCTTTTGACTGGGTAATCCACTAATCAGTATAGAAACACCAGAACTTGCTAGAGAATATGACAAGAATGCACTATCCATAGCTCTTTGGCCCACTGAATATTGAAATATTTTATACCTACTTTCAAAAGGAAAAAGACACTTCTTAAGGGATAGCAGTTCAGCATTGGGGGTAAATAACTTGTAATAGAGGCACAGAAGGGTTTGGGTTGGAAGGCACCTTAATGATCACCTCGTTCCAGCCCCTCTGCCATGGACAAGGGCACCTTCCACTAGAACAGGTTGCTCCAAGCCCCATCCAACCTGGCTTTGAACACTGCCAGGGATGGAACATCCACAGCAACCTGTTCCAGTGCCTCATCAACCTCACAGTAAAGAATTTCATCCCAATATCTAATCTCAGTCTACCTTCTTTCAGGGTGTTACTCCTTCTCCTGTCACTACAAGCCCTTGTAAAAAGTCCTTCTTCTTCTTGAAAAATCACTCTTCATGAAGCTGCTGCTGTCTCTGCTTTTGTGTTACAAGTTGCATTCTTTTAAAACAAAGTTAGCAGGAAGGTAAGTGAATTCAGGAAAAAAAAAAAAAAAGAGAAAAATAATCTTTTCCTCTTCCACCCAGAAAAAAACATCTGCAACAATGATAGGGGTATATTTTAGATCAGTGTTGAAGGACAGCCAGCCTAGGCCCATTACTTGGACAAACATTTGGGTACTCTGAAGAACACCCTAGGCACTGCTAATTTCTCTAGCACTTCAAATCTTGGAAGAATGGCTCAGCAAGGTATCCCTGCTAAAAATTGCCCAACTCTCTGTTGATTTTTCTGCTTTGGTTTTGTCAAAACCAGGCTTTCTTACAGGGACAATTTGATCCTTCAAAAATCAAGGGATCTCACTGAAACAGTATGTTGTTAACATATTATCAGTCAAATCCAGATTTCATCAGTTTCTACAAAATGCTGTTGTCAAGCCCAACAGACTTTTCATTCTTATTTGAAATTAATTAGAGCCTCTGCCTTACTTTGATTTTTCTAAAAGGCTGCAGCAGGGGGAATTCAGTTACTCTCACAGCTCTTGCCCTATAAAAACATCTCTATTATGATAGTAGGCATCTAGATGTAAAATATGTATTTTGTGTAATGTTTACATATAATACAGTGAGACATTTGTCAGTTTTAAGATACAGCCAAATAAACACTTGCAGTGTTTCTTTGTGTGCAGATAAACTCATATTAATTCCAAGACAGTAGAACAGAATTAATATTCTGGTAATTATGTATTTCCAATTAAAATATCATTGTGCAATGAATAATAATAGAAAAGAGCCAAGACTTTCAAATGTTTGAGGTTGAGAGCCTTGAATTAATATTTATGAACAAAAAAGATGTTCTGACTTCGTAGGAGTGCTGTGGACTCAGCAGTATCTTCTGCAAATCGACATGGATGGAGCACAGAGTAAATTATCTCTTCTGCATTTTGATTAAGAACAGACCCTGCTGCCTTGTTAAGTGCACAAGGCTGCAGCTCTTGGGACAGCTGTGAGTCAAAATTCCCTTGGTTAATGATGGCGTTTTACAGTAATAACCAGTTTTAAGAAGCAGATGTACTTAGCACTCAGCAGCTTCTCCTGAAATCCTAGTGTCTGAAATAGAGACCACTTATTTAGTTCAGGTTTGGTGGTTTTTTGTTTGGTTTTTTGGTTTTGGTTTT